>CM040396.1:21490428-21942928 GCA_022702515.1 Ilyophis sp. 1 JC-2022 | reverse complement strand
CTATATATTCCATCTTTGCTTGTTGTCTCGTCGCCAGTTCGTACTCTCGTTTGTATAAGTTGTGTCTTGTAACTCGGCCTGTGTACTTCCCTCTGTCAAGCTCGTTTGTGTTTAATGACCTGTTCCAGTTTTGTCTCCTTATCCCACCAGCCTGCTCGTCCCCACCTGCATTGCTCACCCAGCTCCCGCTGCCATTGTCCTCCGGTCTGTCAGCTACTCTCCAGCCCCGCTCCAGCTCCCACTGCATCCAGCCTGCCCCTGCTAGCCCCAACCCCCTCTCTGTTTGTGCTTCAAATAAAGTGCTCCACGGAGCTTGTATTGAGTCGTCTTCGAGTCCTGCGTTTGGGTCCACACCAGGGGAATAAATCCTAACACAAAGCCTATGAAGAAATGCTGCTAAAATGGCATATGAATATGAATTATTTGGGCTGATGTAATAATTCAGATCATAAGTTCTACATAAAAATCTGCATGAAATCCCTGAACGAATATGGCCCACCCCTGCCCCACGGTCTCCCCTTCATTCACACAGAGGCCAGGGGATGGTGCTCTCGGTGCAAACTAAGGTTATCAATGCAGGGGGAGTCATTCTATTCCCAGGGGAATATTTCCTTATTTCCTGTACGTTCACACAGTGACAGCTAATCCATTGGTGCCTTAAGTCTCTTGTGCTCTTCAATCTCCGGTGACTGTTCACAAACAAAGCCTGAGCTGGAAAAAGGTAGAAACAGATGGACTGAGGAGGAAAACTGTCAAACACCCACCCTCGGGATCAACCGTGACACAGGTTGTGTGATGTCAAAATGTCTGATGTCCACACAAATATTTTTTTGGATGTTTATTTAGAAATCAGAAATGTGTGCGGGTCTGGGTGATGCTGCATATTTTAAATTTTGAAAAATTTCAGATGACAATTTGACAGCACACCCTGCAGATCTCTGAGACATTTCAATCGACAAATTTCGTTCTGAACATTGGTGAAAATGTACATTTGTTTATAAAACAAAACAAAAATGTATTATTTTGATCCAGGCCTGGTTTGTGTCAGCATCTGTTGGGGCGAAGTATTATATTGTGTTTATGTACAGTATATACGTATGGGGGAAAAAATACATAATTCCTGGCCTAATTCACACCTGTCAACAGAGATGACCTTTGAATCATACTCAAAGATATTTCCTACTTCCATCTGTCTGGCCAGATGACAAACCAGAAGTAATACAGCAATTACTGGGCTTTCTTAAGATTTAAACAGTGACACCTTGGCTAACCATTTGTCAATGTACACAAGCCATTTCTACCATGCAAGTAACAACTATTCAGGAATCCTAATCAATATGTCTCTTAAGTAATACAGTCAAAAGTGAGAAATTGTTGGGTGTTTTGGAACAAAAAGATAAACTATAAGGCTGTGGTTTTTTCACATTCAGCAGTTGTTCCAGGATTTTTGATTACCCTTGTGCATTTCACCTCGTATGTGACCAGGATAAAATAAATAAAGGTGGTGCCATTCCCCTCCTTTTTTTACATTCATATTACTTGCATTCGAATACAGTCGGTGCTCTACTGGGAATACAGTCATAGAAATGACTGACATTTCCGTAACCATACATCCAACCTTTCCATACGAATGCCTCCTTTAATCCAATCCTCTCTGATCCCTGCTGCTGTGCCTGATATATCATAGGCCTTAGTGAGATTTCAGACTCCCAGGGGATCAGTTGGATCCCAGGGGTTGGGGGGGGGGGGGGGGGGGGCAATCAAAGGAGTGATAAAGAAGGTGGAGGAAGTGGTCGTGAATGGCCCTGGGGCTCTCCATCCTAAGTCACCATCTGCTGGCTGTAAAACAAAAGTCGAGAGAGAGAGAAACAGCAAGACGGAACCAGGTACGAAGGTGATAAATGGACAGATACCGTAGATGGGTTTTGGGTCAGCACCTCACAAATATACCACGTAAATTGACGGGAACTTCTCCAAAATCCATAAACATGTATGGGGAAGAAGTGGCGTATGCTATTCATGTTATGACGTAAAAGAAAGAAAGTGTTGTACGTGTTGATTTAATTAGTCAATTCGGTCAGCTACTCATTCAGTAAGTCATTCCGCCTTTCAGTCCTTGGGGGGTGTGGGGGTTGGCGGTCCTGGGGGTGAGGGGGTTGGCGGTCCTGGGGGTGAGGGGGTTGGCAGTCCTGGGGGTGAGGGGGGTTGAGAAGTCTGATGTCAGTGGAAAATGAAACTGCTTCTGCCTCAGTCGGTGATGGATTTGGGGTCACATTTCATTATTGCATTTCATTGAAAATTCTCAAGGATCCTATTAGAAGTGTGGTGGCCCTCTATCATGTGGTCAGTCAGAGCCTTCCGCTGTTAAGTGGTAGCTAAAGGTAAAAGCTTTATCCAATCTATGGCTATCTTTTGCTCAACATGTGCACGCTCATTTAACGGCTCTCTATATGCTGACGAGGGAACCTTGTGTTATTTCAGCTCAACTGAACTGTGTGCTGTGTACTGTGGTGTCCTGCTGATAATAAATATCAGCATACTACGATACTGCCTATTCATAACTGCAGTCATTCTGGCCACCTTTTGGGGAGACGGCTTGGGTCCCGTCTCAGGACTGGACCATGGACCATACAGCAGCAACAGAGAAAGCACACGGTGAGCGTACCCGGGTAAAACACTTTGTTGTACTGACGTGCCCCAGCGCACTCCCAAACCAGTCCTGAGCATGGTGGGTCCAGAATGGACCTACAGGGACTCAAATTCCCACTAGTTCACAAAATAAATTTTAAAGTCGGTTTGTGTTCTTGGAACTTCTTATGCACGACTGAACATCACTTTAAAAGCAATGTGAACAACATTTTAAATGTGTGCACTTACCATTGCATTATATGTATCAGGATGGAGGAAGAGTCTTTGTTATGTAAGTCATGCCCATCCTTACACTGGTTTCTGGGATTGCCCGCATTTTGATCTGGTACATAAACATGAGCAAACAGCCATTGTCAAGCCTCTTCTCTTTCCTGCACTTACATACAGACTACACATGCACATACATACAGACCACAAATGCACTTACATACAGACCACACATGTACTTACATACAGACCACACATGTACTTACATACAGACCACACATGTACTTACATACAGACCACACATGCACATACATACAGACCACACCTGCACTTACATACAGACCACAAATGCACTTACATACAGACCACACCTGCACTTACATACAGACCACACATGCACTTACATACGGACCACACCTGCACTTACATACAGACCACACATGCACATACATACAGACCACACCGGCACTTACATACAGACCGCACATGTACTTACATACAGACTACACCTTTACTTACATACAGACCACCCCTGCACTTACATACAGACCACACATGTACTTAGATACAGACCACCCCTTTACTTACATACAAACCACCCCTGCACTTACATACAGACCACACCTGCACTGACTGAAGCTGGGAGCAGTATGGAGGCATAATTGTTGATAGCATTTTCCAGGAAGGGAGGGTTACAGTCGGCACGGTATTCTCTGGCACATCACAAATCTGTGACTACCCCATACAGACAAGCCCTTGTAATCTGCCTGATTCAACGGCACCAATTGTGCAGTTCTACACCACAGTAATAAATAAATAAATAAAAAACAAGATAGTTGGTTATTCTTGCCAACCTAATCAGGTCCCTTTTGCACAATTCGCTGTCACTGATTTTTAATTATCCTAACATTTTTCCTCACCTAACGACGCTCTAGACATTGCATAAGAATGACAGGGTCCTTAAGAAACTTTACTTGGTGTTTTTCCCCCTTAAAGCATTAATTGCTTTTTAGCAACGTATATTATGGCCTTTCATCTTGAAATGAAGTCATTTGCAATGGCTGTGAAAAACAAATTAAGAATTGTACATTCTCTGAAAAGGAACCATCTACAATGCAGTGGGTATCTATTTAACAAAAACCCTGCCTTCCAAGATCTTACAACACCAACTTCTTCACAATTTAAAAATACACCCCACAATCTCTGCCATTTGAAGAAAGAATCCTATTGTTTAAAGGGGCGGCACAGATCAAGAGGAGAATCTGGTGGTATATACAATGGAATGCGATGGGGGGGGGGGGGGGGCAGCTTGCTATGAGGCTCATCTGCAGTTTCGTAGACTACACCACAGACTGTAGACAAGGCAGCATGTTACGCACAAAACACACAGGCTGTACAGCTGTTTCCCTGGAACGCAAAGCTTACAGGTTCAAAAAAGCTTTCGCGCTGACATCACTTTCCCTCCTTTTTTTCCTTTCATTTTAAAGTTGCTGTCATTTCTTCTAGTTTCCGTTCATTCGTTTCAGCAAGGGAGAAGCACTTCAGGCCTCCATTCCCAGAGACTATATTCTCTTGCTTCCAGATAGGGTGATATCTTTGTGTGTGTACTTTCTGTACCCCCCCCCACTCCACTCTGGCAACACAGCACTGTGGTGTAACAAAATACTGTAGCAATCTGTGTCCCGGTGCACTGTCTGGGTCGATCTGGGAGGGGCTGGAGAGGGTTCTATTGATTTTTTTTCCCTTTAATGGATTTTATTGGAGTCTTGATGATTCTGCATTAATATTTCATAACTTTTTTTCCCATTTCCTGAGCTTTAAGAGCTGGTGCTAGCTTACAGTTAGTAGGTTTGGGTCGATGTAGCTACCAGTAACCGCATCAGTGGGGCCTGGAGACACACTTACATACACCCCACTCAAAGGCACCATCTTCCTCCTCATTAATCATGCAATGAAAGCATAAAAAAATGTTGTTAAATAGCCGGGAAACCTGCATCTCGTAATAATTCTGCAATAGGATCTGAAACTAAACAAATGCTTTGAGTAATGATCAACATAATGTACATTGTTTACATAAAAGTTCAAATTTACTTGTTCACGTACATATAGACATATAGATTTTGTTATTTTTTTTGTCAGTTGGCACATGAAATTCATTCAAAAGGTTTTGCCTATTTGTTCTCACAAAAGTAGAATATTATCTTCCTGTTTTGTGTAAAAATAGTTATAGTAATAAACACAGTAAACATTTTAGCCATGTATTCTATTGAATTAATATTAGACCAGCACTAAAAAGTTATACGAATTCACACAAAACCATGGAAATGTGGCAACTACAAACTCTCATTCTGGTCCAGAGGTACTTTTCAGTCATTTTATATACATAAACATCTACTTTCCTGGTGAAATGATAAGATTTAATTATCATTGCCCTTTTATTCCTCTTTTGTATACCATTTTATTTATTTATTTACAATACGTTTTACTTTCACTGGCAGTGTATACAGATTATTTGTTGCTACCTACCGCCATCATTGGTAACATAAATGGCCAATTAAATGTTTTAATTAAAAAATTAAAATTCATATTTTAGGTGCATTTACTATACTTAAAGCTCACTTATTATATGTATGGAAAAAGCAATAAAACATGCAGTTATTTCCATTTCTACCTATTTTGCATGAATCAATATAAGTAGATAGGCTAGTGCCTGCCCGCCAACAGAACATGAAACCATTTCAAGTCATAAGGAACGTGTGGTCCACACACTAAATTAAACCAAACATATCCAATAATGTGGCCGAAAATGTATTTATATCTTAACATATTAAAGATAACGTAATTTTTAACAGTGACTATATAATAAATGACACATTGTTAGTAACTATCCAAACACACTCTTTTTTAATCTAGAAAAAGGTGCCAAGACCATGTGTCTCTGCTGCTGAATGATTATATTTAAGTATTTCCATAAACAATGAACTGGTTACAATTAGGCTCCATTGTACAACCTACCCCAAGGGACAGTTGTAACATGTCTAAAATATAACATATAAATCAAGTATAAATTGTGACAGATTTTTTTATTTTAAGAACATAATAGCTTATATTTGCCTCTTCACAATACATAACCACTTACAGCTTGACAATTTCATGGATGCCTTTTTGAGTCATTCAGACAAGAAAACACACAGATCCCATTGCAAGAAAATGTCTATTGGGTCAGTGGGTTTTCTGATTTCATAAATAACATTCTATAAATAAAACAGTGGCATTATTATTAATTACAAAAAAAATTTAATATCATCAGGCATTGCTAACAAGTATTTTCTTTTTAAATCCCGCATCACCAACCCAGACTGCCTGCATAAAAAACCAAGATAACATCATTTGAGATGACATGGGATTGATCTAAAACAATGGTGACATGGTATAGACTGTATGGCATTGCATCAATCAATGCACCTAATAAAAGGACCTCATTCTCAGGCCAATAAAAAACTGTTTGGCAGACCTTTTTTGGGGGTTTTGCTGGGTGTCTGGAGGCCCGTTTATGTTTATATGGACCCTTTTTCCTTTGGTGTGAAGTTTTGTTTTATAAAATATTTATCTTGTTTTGTTTGAATAAAAGGCTGTAAAAAAATAAATAAAAATGTATTTATGAAATCATTATTCAATTACAGTAATGCCCTGGCATTTTATGTGGTATATAATGATGGTGGACAAGGAACTAAGGTATTTCTGTATAAATTTATTATTTAAGAGTCACCTAGTACTCTCTGTTCAGGGACGGTTTTAACAAGACGCTGCAACCATGTCTGTAGCTGCAACCATACTTTGACCTGTTAAACCAGTTAAACGCTGTTATATTCTCAATGATATTCTTTTCAACTTTACCAAACAGTGATTCTGAAAAAAAAACTGTTTGGATTAATGAACATTAAATATCTGATTGAAAATTTCAGTTATCAAAAAACAACTTTTGTTTATAATTCCGGGAGTATGATACAGGACTGATTTTATACATGCAAGAAGAAAACGCATTTTCAGAGTGAGTTTCATCATTCTACCTTGTTTTTAGATTGGAGATATTGAAGGTTTTGTAATGGTAATGTCTTACAGCCGTCCCTGGTCTCCCCATAAAATCTGTCGTTTAGCAAAAATATATTTATTAGTGGAAAAATTTCATAGTGCATAAAAAGTGCACGTGGAGAAATAGCTAGACTAGAGCAAACGTTTCAGCTACTATATGCCTTCAGTGCTTTTCACTGTTCTTCGGTGCTTTGGAGCACAGAAGAAAGCATGTAGCCTAGTAGCTGAAACGTTTGCTCTAGTCAAGCTATTTTTCCACATGCACTTTTTCTTTTTTGTAATTTTGCCACCAATAAAATATATTTTTTCCAGATGACAGTGTCCGATTTTATATTTGCAGAGTGCTTTTGGCATCTTTTTTGCTCATTTTAATCTTATATAAGTTATACCATGCAGGTTCTCCTCACGCAGGTGCACCAGTGTGGTATTTGGTGTGCTATCACCATGCAGCACATATTTACAAAAATTACAAATTAACTTAAAGCACAACAGTCTAGTGGGGCTGGCTCTATGCAAACGCAAAAGCCGGAGCCGGAGCTGCAAGGTGTAAACCTGTAGGTTAAACTTGCGGCAGATCCCAGTCACAATATCAACAATCCCACTAGCCCCACCCATCATTATGTTATGAACTCTATAGAGTCTAGTCAATGGGAGGATGAATCATCAATCCACGAGGATCAGCACATCTTTATTGTACTACTATAAATACTAGGCTTACTACTATGCCTACAATAATAATAATTATTATTGTTATTTGTATTACTGTTGCTGTTGTTGTTGCTACAATATTATCATAACTTAATATAACACATAAATGTGTATTCTGAATGTAATAGTGAGGGCTGACATGGGTATTATATCCAACAACTGCAGATTTAATTAATTTGCACACTTCTGTTGGACTGCCGTCTAATGAAAAACAGACGTTGCCATAATGGCTATCCATTTCACATTGGACAAGAATTTCACATATCTGGAAGTTGATAGCTAGCATATAGGTCACATAGGCAGATTTTAGCAATTAGCAGTCACCAACACCTACTTCCCACATGATTGGAATGCTCGATTTGCATATCAAGAAAATCGGTGCGGCTGTGGATATCTTTCCAAGGTCATCGGCTTAAAAACTGTAGCCGCCTGTAACTGGCTCAAAGACCTGCGGTACCTTGGGATTTTTATGAAGGCAAAGCAGATGATCAAATCGTTTTGATGGCAATCATCATAAACAGCCACGCAGAAATAATACATATGGTGGTATGAAACTAGAGGAAAAGTACACCGGGAGGCAAGGGTCTGTGTGGGAGGGCTTAAGTTTCAATGAATGCTTTGATGTCATGCGCCGAAAGCGCATGCATATTTCCGCAGCCCTCTCCCTGCGCAGATTGAACAAAACCCCCTAATGACAGAAGCACACAAACCTTATAAATACTACAAGACGAGGACCCGCAGATTCGCTGTCTCATTACAAACAAACAGCCAAATCAATTAAGTGCAGTGCCACTCCGAGTGCAGAGAGACGACCTGTCAGGGAGGCAGAGGGATGGCTTAATCCCGCAGTGCATGGAGTCACACCACTCTGGTGTGTGCAGCGAGGATGCATCAAGACCACCCGTTTGAAATAAATGGACAAAATCTTTGATCTGGGTCACATAAAATCACTCCAGTCAACAGTATAATTGCTCGTAACAGCCTGGTTGAGCAACGTGAAAGATTAACTAATGTTACACATACAGTGATTAAATAAACTGCCATTGCTAAATAATAATTTGAGAAATTACTTTCAAATGGTTATCAAAACCGGGGTATGAGGACAATGCCCAGCCTTGCAACTGAACAACCTCCCCAGTCAATTAGGCTGTGTATTATGGGCTCCATCAGTACCTCACAATCTGTCCAGGTCCATCCTGTCTATTCATGTTACTAAAACTCAGTACTCTGGACATGAAATACAAACCATTGAGATCACTGTTTAATTCACACTGTGTGGCTGCTTCAGATAAGGCCTTAGACACTTCTGCTTAGACACTTCCCATTGAATCCCGCTGGGATAAACAGCTTGCATGTGCTATATCCCAAAGGTTATTCAAAATCTTTGGCTATACTGACCCCTGGTGGTTGGCAACTGGTACTCCAGACAGAAACAGAACTACATTTCCCCACTTTTCTTTCCATATCAACACTTGCAAAGTCTAGTTGCCTGGTTACTATTTTAGCCTTCATACATTGTTCCTAAAAGAGAATCCTCAGGTATTTATGGAGACAGGTCTAGACTAATGTCAGTAGATATAAGCAATTCTTCAATGGCTGGAAAGCACTGTCCAAGGATATTTAAATGATCACATCAATGTAACACTTGGGGTGTAGTACTGTCTTAACTTATATATTGATATGAAACATATGTGAGACAAAATAAGTAACACAAAGGTCAAAAACATCAAAACATGAAATATTTTACTGATGGTTTGATACAGCATACAGTTAAAATACAAAAAAAAAGTACAAGCTTGTTTTAGTTAAAAAAAAAAAACTATGTAAGAGAGTACACATTCTCTCTGGTCATATTACAATTCTAATGTGATATGTAACAAGGAAGTGGTCTCAATTTGTGTGCAATTGGCAAAGGGCAAGAGTGTTAATTCTCATATAAAAAACCCTTTGCAAACATTAACAGCTTAAAATAGAGTCAAAGGGAATTGTACATTTTGTTTCTTCTTGTATCAGTAGCCCAACTGTGATTAATTCCCTCAGCTAACTGACCTCTTTCTACCACTGTCACAAAGTCAGTAAAACAAACTCTTTCCTCAAGTTTCAATGCTCTGCTTTGCTACAACACACACACACACACACACACACACACACACACAAAATCAGTAAGTGGCAGAGGAATGACAAAAGCTGAAAAAACGCAGATGGTCCACAAAAGAACCTAAGACTTTAGTGTTACATTTGCCTTTCAGTGTACAGAAATTCATATTGACAACAGTCTTTTGGGTTTACAATATTCAAATTCCAAAACTAACAGGGTTCTACATTTCTTGTAGTGTAATAGTACAATTTATGTAACTTTATTTATTTATTTATTTATTTTTTGAAATGCCTAGTGTTCCTCAAATGCATTGTGTACTGTAACTGAATTCACTGAAAGAACTACTCTGTTTGATGCTTGTAATAATGAGAATTTGCAGAAGGTCTGAGGAGTGCTGAGGTAGTTATGGCCCATTCAAACCTATCCTCACACTACACTTCCCCCATTTAAATAAGACACAAATACAAAAATATTAAAATGAAGTCTGTTAAGCGCTGCTTCACAGACCCGTCATTCCTGCCATCGCAACTTTTTGCTTTTGTTTTTTTTTGACACATTCCGTTTGCCTTCAAAACATAAAAAATAATCAAACACCATTCAATCTAAAATACAGAAGACTGCGGTCAAACGGTCAGGCAAAATACACAGATTTTTAAAAAGACAAAAAAAAAATTCTACTTTCATACATCAGTGATATTCATCCATTAAACTGGATCATTAGAAAGAGGGATCAAACACCAGTTACATTCATCCTGCCTGAAACATTTTGGGGGAAATGAGATTGCCATTGTGTAAACAACTTTAACTCTGGTAGTGCTGTTATATATTTATTTTTTTAAGTACATGAAATGACTACTGTTCTTGCTCTATTGAGATTGAGTCCAGGTAAAAAACAAAATACCACTGATCTATATTTTAAAGCTTGATTTTAGGAATGCCCTCCCATAACGACCCTAACTCTGCTTGTTTGTTATGCAAAATGTAGCAGCACTTGCAGGACCCACCCTCAAACAGAATTCCCAGATATGCTTTCCCTCACCCCTGTATGCTCCTCTGCCTCAGCCCGACACCCGATTGCTCCTCTCAACCACAGAGCAGAGCAACAAGAACACAAAAGCGAAGGGAAGACCTGTCCCTCAGACCGAGTCTTTTACAACGATGATCACCAGGTGCTCCTCCTCCAGTTTTCCCAGAGTCCTGAGCGCTGCCTGCAAGTAGAGCTGGGAAAACTCGCAAGGCGGAAAGGCGTACAGCATGGCTCCTGTCTTGTGCTCTTGAGCACCCCCTATGGGCAGGCCGATTACGCCAGCGGCCTGTTTGTTCCTGAGGTAGGTGACTAGGTTCCGCAGCAGCCTCCTCTGCACGCCCGGTTCAGGAGGGGGCGTGGCCCTGTCGAAGGGACCCTGCACAGCCAGCAACACGGCGTAGCCGTCTGGCCCGCCCAGTTTGATCCGCCGGGTCACCTCGTCCAGCTTGGGCTGGTCTAGCCGCAGGCGCTGGGCGATCTTCAGCTGGCTGATCCCGCCCCTCTGGGTCTGGTTGTCCCTCATGACGGAGTTCAGGAAGGCGGGGCCCCCCTCCAGCATGTACACGTTGGTGGGGAAGCAGCTGTTCTTCAGCACCAGCGCCCCCTGCCACACCCGCGTCAAAGTCTGGGCGTACTCCGACAGAGTGTTTAGCTTCCTGCCGACTTCGCCCCGGGGCTTCTCTCCTTCCTCCTCACCCCTCTTGCCCTCCTCTGCCACCCGCATGTCCATCTTCCGGTCGCCATGGTTGCGATGAGGCTCTTCCTCCATTTCCTCAGGGCGGGGTGGGGCAGGCAGATCGGGGGGCTCGGCGGGCAGCTCACCAGCTCTGCCACTGGGCCTGTTGGGGCTGCAGTCCAAAGAGCGGGGAGAAGAAGGTCCCACCCCCCGGCCTTTGACCCGGCCCTTGTCTGGCAATTGCCGGTCGCTCGACAGGCTCCGGCGTTTGCGCCTCTCCTCCTTAGCCCAGCGTTCTCTGCTCGGGCTCGGGCTCCTGCCCCGCCCTCGGCGCTCCAGACTTTTAGAGGGGCTGGTCCAGTCTCTGTCCGCCAGGCCCCGCTCCCTATCCCGTTCCCGGTCACGGTCTGCAAACAGGCCATGAATGGGGCTGCGGTCCCGGGGGGGCCTGGGCTCCCTCTCCAGGCTGCGGCGCTGGTCATAGGCCTCGGCGAGCAGGTCGTAGTGTGGGGGCGGAAGACCGGCGGGGGGCTGGTACGGCTGCTGCTGTGGGTAGGCCCGTGCCTCCTCCGCCTTGGCAAAGTCCACACGCAGACGCCGTTCCGGGCCCCCCAAGGGGAAGCCCCGCATCTGGGCACAGGCCGCCTGGGCAGCATCCAGGCTCTCGTACTGGATGTAGGCGAAGGTGTCGCCCTTGGCGTAGTCCACAGTGCGGATGCTCCCGAAACGGTCAAACTCCCGGGCTAGGGCGGCTAGCGATGTTGCGGGCCCCAGACCGCCCACCCACAGCCGGGTGGTGGGGTTTGCCTTGCCATAGCCAATCTTCACCGGGTTTCCCCCAACGACACGCCCTTGCATGGCCATTTTGGCTCTGTGTGCCATGTCCAGGTTCTGAAATTTGAGAAATGCATATGCCCCACCCTGGCCCCACGCCGGCCGCTTGATAACCACCTCTTCGATGATCCCATACTTTTCAAAACCTCTCCTGAGCTCCACCTCAGACACATTGTGATCGAGGTTGCCAATAAACAAGTTCCTGGTTGCCCTCTGGTCGTCCTCAGGCTTTAATCCATCTTCTGGCGGTGGCTGATATGGATGGCCCCGCCCCCTTTCTTCTAACACGCTGTAGTAATCCAATACCCTCTCCCGTTCCCGGCTCAACCCTATTCCCTCAACAGCATAATGCCTGGCTCGAATGTCTCTGATGTTGCTGGCTCCAGTACCCGGAGAAAGGGACCTTTGCCGGTACTGGTAAACCCCGACCGCAGGCACAAAGCCCACATCGGGCGGCGTGCAGCTACGGCGCCTGAGGTACATGGGTTCAACTTTAAGGGGACGGTCGTACAGCACTAACCTGGCTTTGGAGTGGCGGGCTTCCTTCGCGTCGTCGGAATGCCTGAAATTAACGTAGGCAACGCGACCCAGTTCCGGAGAGTGGGAGAGCTTAACGCTGACATCTCCGAACTTTTTAAACTCGTGAAAGAGTCCGTCTTCCACATGCTCATCGGGTAGCTTCGAGCCCAGGTTACTAATGATTAATGTCTTGTACTCCAGGCTGCCTACTCCGCGGGTGTTGGGGAGTTCTGCTGTCGCTTTACTTGTTTTGGGCAGCACTGCGGTTGTCCTCGGTGAGGGGCGTCCGATGAGACCGAGGTCGTGATGATGTTGCCGGTGGTGAAGCTCTCCAACTGCGCCTCGCTCCTCCCTTAGTCGGGGCTTTTCACGTTCTCTACTCCGGCTGCGCACCTGGTGCTTGTGATAATTTCGGCTGTCGGCTAACAGTGCAGCCAGTGGTGTAGGCGGACCGTCCTCCCTGCGATTCCCATCTCGGTTTCGTTCTCTCTCCCTTATACGTTTTGCAATTCCTCTCGCAGGACTCGAGTCCCGCTCGGCCTGTCTCTTCATTTCTTTTTTTAATGATGCTCAAACTTTTTTGCTCGCGACTCCAAAAAGGATCCGTTTCGTTAGAAAATTATGTCTTTCTTTGTTGGCGTTGCACACAAACGATAACACTCATCAAACCGAAACATGCATGTGCGCCATAACACGCTTTTAAAATTCAAATGTAAGTTTAAAAGAAAAAAGAATCACATAAACACTAGCAAGCCTGTAACTAGGCCGCCATCTTGGACAATAGAATGTGCGCGTTCCGCGAGTGGGAGGAGCTTGCGTCAACGTGTAGGCCTACGGAGACTGGTCACGTCATGCGCAATGCAACGAAAACAATATTAGCACGAATGCATTTAAAATGTTTTCAATTACAACTTTGATACATTAATAGGTTCTTTAAAACTTGCAGGATCTCGGGTGTTATGTAGCCGGCTCAATAAACAGATTGTCCAAGTTTTCAAGATAGCTAGTTTTGCTGATTAATTAACTTCACTGCACTTCTGAGACAAGTTACCTTGGCTTTCATAGGGTTGCAGTAGCCTATATTCCCGGGCGGCAAGTAGCCTACTTAAAAAAAATAATAAAAAAAAAGATTTAAAAACCTTGAGCCCTCTTGTTACATTTTGCACACGCTGATATTACAATTTTATTTAATACAGTTGCCTTCTAAATATATTAGTCACTCACAAATAAAATGAAATGATAGCCAATAACTATGTGCATTACTAATTGTGAAAACAACTGGAACGATTCATAACATTACAAGAATACAAGATGAAACAAAATAAATACAGCTAAACCATAATGACATTTAAATTAGAGCACAAAATTTGGACTTTTTAAATAAAATGTATGTTTCAATTAAGTAACTAGACCAAAATGAATGTGAAAATAAAAAAAGTTGAAATAAGAGCAAGTTAAATTCTGAGCTAAAATATATATTTACCTGACATTAAACTGGTGCATTAAGATAACCCAGTTCATTATGCTGCATATCAGTACTGGTGCAATACCTTGTACAGAAGTACAGTATAGCTTACATTTTCCCAGATGAAGCCAGCAAAGTACTGAAATGCTTACAGACATAAAACAAAGCCATTCATGGACAAACATCATTAGTTAAATTATTCTTGTTTTAGGCCTGGAATGATTAGCTGCTAGTTTTATGAAATAGGCTATATCTATAAGACATGAGTGCAATAATGGTTACTCGGTACAATTAAGTGAATCTTAATTTCAGGGGAGAAAGTAAGACTTAAAGAAGTGTGAGATCCACAATGAGATCCACAATCCATTTGTAATTTGGCTGCTCACTAATTTAGAAATAAGACCTGTTCAAATAACAAAGGATAAAAAAAATTGCCATTTGCCCATCACTAGTGTATTGGTTTATGGAAAAATACCACTTTTACTACAACGAGGAGCACATTATTACAAGATCTATTTTTGGCTAACAAAAAAAACAGTCTCCCACGTGATCATTGTGTGGTTTTTGGCCAGGTTCATTAGAGGAAGAACAAAGCAAATAATACAGGCCAAAATGACAGGATTTGCAAACCACATCTACAGTGCCCTCCACAATTATTGGCACCCCTGGTAAAGATGAGTAAAAAGTTATAATAAAATGAGAAAAATCCAACCTTTAATTGAAGTAAATTTATTCTGAGAAAAAAAAATCCCTCATTAAGAAATAATTATTTTTAACAAAACCATGTGTGCCACAATTATTGGCACCCCTGCATTTAATACTTTGCATAACCTCCCTTTGCCATTAAAACAGTTTTCTCCCATAACATCTAATAAGGTTGGAGAATACGGTTCCTCTTTATAGAATCTCTCCAGATCATCCTCTCCAGAGTCCTAGGTCCTCTCTTCTGCACTCTCCTCTTCAGCTCAGGCCACAGGTTTTCAATGGGGTTTAGATCAGGGGACTGAGATGGCAATGGCAGAAGCTTGATTTTGTGTTCAGTTAGCCATTTTTGTGTTGATTTGGACGTATGTTTTGGATAATTAACCTGCTGGAAGATCCAACGACGACCCAGTTTTAGTTTCCTGGCAGAGGCAGCCAGATTCAGATTTAAAATTTCATGGTATTTCATGGAGTTCATGATGCCATGTATGTACCCTAACAAGGTTCCCAGGGCCTTTGGAGGAAAAACAGCCCCACAACATCACGGAACCTCCACCATACTTGTGGGGATCAGGTTATTTTCGGTATAGCCATCCTTTCTTTTTACACCAAACCCACCTTGAGTGTTGGTTGCCGAAAAGCTACATTTTCATTTCATCTTACCATAGAACATGGTTCCAGTAGCGTTTAGCAATCTCCAGGCACTTATGTTTGTGGTGAAATGACAGGAAAGGCTTTTATCTGGCATGCCTTCCAAATAATTTGTTGGCATGGACGTCTTATGGTAGTTTTGGAGACTTGATGACCCCAAGATGCTACTTTCCTCTGTAATTTTCCAACAGTGATTCTTGAGGATTTTTTTGCCTCTCTTACCATCTTCCTCACTGTGCGTGGGGGCAAAATAAACTTGAATCTTCTTCCACGCAAGTTTGTAACAGTTCCAGTTGCTTTGAACTTTTTAAGTATGGTAGATATGGGCATTTTCAGGTGAGTAGCTATTTTTTATAGCCATTCCCTGACTTATGAAGCTCAACACACTTTTCCCTCATTTGATTTGTGTGTTCTCTTATCTTTCCCATGTTGATGTATGAATAAGGGAATATGGCCTCTTTGTCACCTCATATTTACACCCCAGTGAAACAGCAAGTCATGGATTACTGCTTGAAAGTTCCTAAACTATCTATAAGTGAAATATAAATGGAGAAAATGCTTCAGTTACATTTTGTTCATAATAATTTCTAGGGGTGCCAATAATTGTGGCACACATGGTTTTGCTAAAAATAATTATTTCTTGATGGATTTTTTCTCAGAATAAATTAACTTAAATTAAAGGTTGGATTTTTCTCATTTTTTCAGTGTGAGATTAAGTGAATTCACCAAAAGATTAATTGTTTATAACCCTTTTTACTCATCTTTACCAGGGGTGCTAATAATTGTAGAGGGCACTGTATATGATTATATTAGACCTTGTTGTGTACTCATGAAGCAGAAATTAAGGACAGAGGTTGCATATTTTCTTCCTCATTCAAACACACACACTACAATTTAATGAAAGAGTTGAACATCTCTCGTTTTACTGTCAGGCAATTTTCCATAACCAGTCACAGAACACTTTAAAGTAAAGTTCACATATTAGCATTAAAAATCTATTTTACTGCCAATATTCTTCAGATTTTAACAGACGTTTTCTGCATAATGACATTCATCATCCTATCACATTTAACAGAACATGACACTGACATCTATATTTAACTACTTTTTAAATTCATACATCACAGCATCCCAAATAAATCAATTTTGGCATTCTAATTGTACACAGCAGGGTAAAAAATCGTTAGGTATATTAAATTAGTTTTTCAGTCAGAAAACATTTACTGTACCAAACATTTAAAAGTGAACCGCACATATTATTAAGGAAAATTACAATACGCCAGGTTCTTCAATTAGATTCAAAAAGAAGCTTTATAATCAGTCTGTGCTAATCTATGTTCTACATACTTAAATTTAAATTCAGAACAAATCAACGAAACCATTTCCTTAATCAAAAGAACATCATTAAAACAATGTCTGCATT
Organism: Ilyophis sp. 1 JC-2022; assembly: GCA_022702515.1. Taxonomy (NCBI): domain Eukaryota; kingdom Metazoa; phylum Chordata; class Actinopteri; order Anguilliformes; family Synaphobranchidae; genus Ilyophis; species Ilyophis sp. 1 JC-2022. The sequence goes on along the minus strand of CM040396.1, from coordinate 21,925,877 downwards.
TAACCAGAGTTTAAAGTATGACAACACAGCATCCAGACAGTACATTCTGAATGGAACAACCAAAGATTTTATGCATTTCCAATAGCCAGGCTATTAAATACAATTATATAAACATGTTCTTTATGTAGTTTTTAATTATATTTCTTCCAATAACATACGTAGGTATAATTACGCAGACCAAATTGTTCACGAGATGTCTCTTCCGAAATACATTTTATATTACCAGGTAGATCAAATTCTAAGAGACAAAATATTTCAAGACTGAAAAAAACTGTATTTCTGTGGCAGTCGTGTATATTTAAAGAAAAAAATGATTTCCATACGATTCCAAAATAAATACTGCACGCATTACCAAGACATATACATTTTTTTAAATAGAAAAAGGAAATCGGAAAACCTCAGTACACGGCAGGTCTTACATTATAGATACATTTGATTGAAAACAGCATTTTCTTATCCAGTTTGTTCACATGCCCTCTTCTCTGTCGCCATTTTTCAGAATCTCAGTTATCAGTTGGTCCACAAGGTATCAAAAGAATAAACACACCCCCACAACCACCGATCCAAGTAAGATCCTTCATGTAAGTCAAAGTTCTGTGTGCATTTTGGCTGCAGTGGGGGTGTACTTGGGCATGAGCTCATTGATCTTGCGGATGAAGTCTGACTTCTCTGCACAGCCTTTACAAACCTCCCCCCACTCCTCCAGAATCTTCTTCAAGTCCTTCACCTTCAGCTTCTTCAGGTCCACGCTGTTCAAGTCCACTAGTTTGTCTGGAGAGAGAGACAAAGCCAAGATAAATTAACCGAAAGACTCACCGGATGCACTGCTTCAATGTTCCTGCAATTCTTAACTACAGGAGGTCCTGGTTGGTAACCGGTGTTTCCAGTGCTTTACAACAGTATAGAACATCCATTGCAATGGTATTGTACATAGGTCACACCCCTTAATGAATATTCAATGTATATATCAATTGGAATGGTTCAGCTTTGACAGTAGGCAGACAGAACTTTGAATATTAACAATTGGGAGCTGACCATCAAGAGATAAAATCTTCCATAAACATGGCTAGGATAAAAAATAGGCTGAAAAGACAAGATTCAAATTTCATACTTATGATACAATGAGGTGCAAATCCCTGACTTCTTCAGGCTCTAAACTTTATTAATATTTTTAAAGCATAATACATCAGAATTTGTATATCGAATGCATTCTAACTATTGAGGGCTTGTGTCACTCAGCTCCTCAAAAAACCCTCACTGAATCCAGCAAATAAACACATTTACCTACTTCTCGCACTTCTCTCAAGTTCTTATCTAAAACTCTCAAGCATGCAGACTTCCACCAACTGTTTCCATCTCCAGCAGACTGACCTCCTCTATCCCAACCAATCGGGTCTCAAGTCTGGCCACTCTACTGAGAGTGCTCTCACAGTCACAACAATTCTTCAGTCAGCAAGAGCCAAGTCACTAATCTCATCCTCATTGACTTGTCTCCTGTGTTTGACAACCCTCCTTCTCTCATCTCAGCACTCACATGGTTCGATTCATATCTTGCTGACCGATCATACCAACTGCATACCAACTTTCAGCACTGACAGCGCCTCAGACAGTGCGTCAACAGTTAAGTCAAATAGTCCTTGGCTTACCATATTTAAGCTCACAGATCTGACTGTCCTTCTTCTTTAGCTTCTCGCACACCTTTTCCACTGGAACGTGGTAGCTCAAAGGTTTGGAGACTTCATTTATTATTTTGGTGGCTGCATCAGTAGTTGCTCCCATGTAGTAACACTGTAAAGACATTTGTCAGCATGACACTGGCATCTCCACTGGTTACCACAGTTTTCCATTTAGTCTGACTTCATGGTTTTAGTTTTTTGCGTAAAGGCTTGTAATGATTGTAATCGGAATGTAGAAATGTGCATTTTGGTTTTTGCTTAGCATAGTTCATTACCATCCATGCTTTATTGATGTTACATATAGACTCCCTGGTCTGGGAATGTTTTGTTTGCCCGATCTGCCAATAATACTCATGTAAATCAGGCAATGCATTAAAATTCTCCTACATTGTAAGTTGCTCTGGATAAGGGTGTCTGCTAAATTAATTTAATGGTTTAAAAAAATTTGATGATACAATTGTGTTTTGTCAACTTACCAGCCTGTTCTCTTTCCCCTTGGCATCTTTGCACATTTTCAATAGTTCCCTCTCAATAGCTGCACTGTTGAATTCCACATTTTCGTCTTTCAGAGACTGATAAAACCTCCCCAGGAAGCTCACACATACTGTAACAGCAACCAAACCAATTAGTTATCCTACAAGCATTCACCACAACTTGCTGAAAAATACCTAGAAGCCAAGAAAGTAACATGCCCAATGCATTACAACCAACATAGGTGTATATGTTTTTAGGTTTTTAATCCATGGACGTGGAAACTGATGCATAGCAATATAGTTTCCCTTGTGTTATACTTTTCAGAACTGTACGTTGCTATACCCTTACACACAGTGCCCTCCACTATTATTGGCACCCCTGGTAAAGATGAGTAAAAAGGGTTATAAAAAATTTACCGTTTGGTGAATTAGCTTAATGAGAAAAATCCAACCTTTAATTGAAGTAAATTTATTATGAGGGGGTGGGACTAGATTTAGCTGTAAATTATGCTGGAACAGTATGGAATACATGGTTGGTAAAATGGCTGTAAGTCATCAAGGGTCTGAGGTATCAAACAAGCCTCAAACCATCACTGTGCTGCCAGATATGCAGTAGATATGGATGGATCACTTTAAGGGTTGTTTCTCCTGACAAATAGAAGTCAGGAGAAGAAACCCTTCAAGTTATCCATCCATATCTACTGTATTTCTGGCAGCAGAGTGACGGTTTAAGGCTTGCTTGATAAGTCAGACTCTTGATGACTTACAGCTATTTAGCCAACCATGTTTTTCATACTGTTCCAGTGTAATTTACAGCTGAATCTAGTCACACCCCGCAATTCCCGTAGAGATCCATTCAAATGCAAAGACGTTATAGTATCGCTTGTAAGAGTACCAGGAAATAAGATATCAAGAGTCTTTTGATGTTGTTGGGTCACAGACATCAGAAAGACATGGTATGCAAAGGATATGTGACCAAATATTAAAAATGATTACTTTATTTTATATATATATAAATGCAGGGGTGCCAATAATTGTGGCACACGTGTTTTTGTTAAAAAAATAATTATTTCTTGATGAGATTTTTTTCCCCAGAATACATTTACTTCAATTAAAGGTTAGATTTTTCCATTTTTTTCAGTGTGAGATTAAGCTAATTCATCAGACGGTGAATTCTTTATAACCCTTTTTACTCATCTTTACCAGGGGTGCCAATAATAGTGGAGGGCACTGTATATGTTGTCAACGGCACAGCAAGACTATAATTATGGGCTTCGATCAGATCACCAAGCACTGTGCCAATTCTAGTTTGCTTGTTAGATATATCTACTGTAGATAACTAGCAATTATTCAAGTGAACTAAATTGCAGTTAGCAAAATACAATGATGTAGCCTACAGTACTTATATTTACCCATGTGAAAAATATATACTTTGGTGTATTTCAGCACACTTGAAGCCTAATTAAAGTTAATTAAATAATTATACTTAAAGTATGCCCATAGTAGGCTATACAATTTCACATGGGTACAATCTGTACATAAATATAGTTAGCAGGCTTGATAAACTCACCTTCACATTCTGCCTGATTTAATGTGTCGCTACCTCTTGGTATCAACGCAAGCAGGAGGGAAACAGATAAAACACTTAAAAAAAGCATCGCCAAGATAAAACTAATATTTATCCAGCCAGCTAGATTCTGCCGATGAAAGCGAACCGGCCGCAGATTTCGCAATCAAATGACCGGTTTTTTATAATACCGCACAACCTTCTAAATCAACTTCCTTGTCGAAAACCCCGCCCAAGATTTTCCATTGAATAAGGCTAGCAGCATCATTCCAGTTGCCCTGAAACAATTGGCCGCTTCACTGCGACCCTCCACAATACTTACCTTGATTGGATAGCTATAGTTTGTTCCGGGTCCGGCGTTCATTTAGCGACTTCCAATTGGATTAATTATTGTGGACAATTAGAGCGTATGTCATTTGTGTTTATCCTTTACTTTAACAGGTGTTGGCAATGGTCCATTGATTATTAATAGAGAAGGGACTGGGAAGGTCTTTTACAGTTTTCGTTGTTTTACTGCTAATGATAATATCAGCATCTTGTATATATAAATTTAATCCAAGAAAGCCACCACTGAACATTTTTTAATTCAGGTAAAAAATTATTTTACCCAAATTACAGAATACAAACGCCAAGCTATACATCATTATTCTGTTAAACTCTGACGACAGACAAGAAATACAATCATTATGGTCCTATTGTCAACATTATTATACTGAATTACATTTAACATTAGATATTAATACAAAACGCAAACATATTACTGTAATATTCCTTTTTTCCCCCCATTATGGCAGACACATGTAATTGGAAGTAAACAGGAAGATTATTCAAGTTAGGTATTATCAAAATCATTTGAATTAAATGTTTAAGTCACATTATTTTCTTAATTTTGTTCCATACTGCCCTCAACTCACTCATAGGAATAAATCGTTACGTTGCATTTTTCATAAGGTTAATGTCGCACCCTTTTTATGTCACTCTCTGAGCAGGATGTGGTACCTTGGATTTTACAGCCTACCATTATTTAATTACTTTATACTTTAAACTCAAAATTGTTCAAGTTTTTCCTCAGTCAACTAAATTGAAGCCCTGAAAGCAAGCTTTTATGAAGACAGAAGACACAAATCCAAAAAAATACTTATTTACATTAGCTTGTTTATTTATAAGTTATTAAAACATACAATCAGCTGTTACTTGGAAACTGAAGTTTCAAGTAAGTCTTTGGGTGGCCTGTGGGTTTAAATTCTGTTGAACCAACTGAATCTCATGATTCTCCTCAGCAATTTTATTATGAAGAGGAATGCAATTACATTTTTTCATTGAAATGGTCTGGGAAGATTTGCTGTAAATGATGCGAAACTGCACACAACTAGACTGAAAGATGGACAGAGTCTCACAAATACTCTATACAAGCTGCCTGTGGGAGAGATCCTGCTTCTCCTCTACACACACGCGCACACACACGCGCACACACACACACACACAGAAAGAAAGTTACTGGCTCCCTACTCAGACTGACTACCATTAAGAAAAGTAAGGCACTTGTCACAACTCTCCTCCTGGCTTTTAAAGAAATACCTTCATTAACAAATAAAATGCAAAAATAGTGAACATTCCAGAGTAGTAATGCAGTGGGTCTGCATTTCTGCTGCTTGCTGCGAAATGGGGCGTGCACACACACAGTCTGTGTGTCAGTACTGGCTCAAGTTTACAGCCTGCCAGTACTGGGTGTGTTTATTGTATGCTACAGTACTACTGCATGTGTCAGTGTGTACGATCATTGCGAGCATTGCTACTGTGTGCCATAGCTCCGTATGTGTGTCTGAGTGTCAGTTCTATATGTGCGTGTGGACTATGTGTTTCAGTGTTGTGTGTATGCACTGGGTGTGTCAGTTCTGAATGTGTGCGGCTCCCAGCTCTTCCGTAGAGGTGCATGTTGGGTCACAGGTCCGGTACGGCCCAATTGAGGAACTTCATGGCAACTTCAAAGCCCAGAAAGCAAGCCTGAGCGGGGAAAGAAAATGGACTTTACAGGCACGGCCTCCAAGGCTCAATGTCCCGCTAAAGCACTGGCTTGTGTGGTGGACGAGTAATTTGCCAGTGGTGTGCGGGCAGTGTATTAATAATGTGTGATATGCGAGTGTGTGTGTGTGTGTGTGTAGTAGGTACTCACTGCGTTGGCTGGGAATGCCCTCAGCATTACAGCAGTAAAGCCCTTGTACAGGGAGGCCACACCCTCTTCCCTCACAAGTTCCCGCAGAACGTCCCGGAAGCCATGGGGATACTTCCCCTCAGGCGCTGAGGATTCCCAACACCACATTTACAGCAAGGGCTTAGCAAATACGGTGTACAGTACACATTATGTGAACTCATACCATCGCTCCTGTTCAAACCCTGCTAATATCGCTAACATGGTAACTTACAAAATCCGCTCATTGTACTAAATATTTTAGAATTTTACATTTTAGGCATTTGGCAGACGCTCTTATCCCGAGCAATGTACACACGGCATTCATTCTTTACATACAATCAATTTCTACACTTGGAGATTTACTTGATGGTCAAGGGATTCTAAAAACTTCAAATAACCACAACATATCACAGAGAGATGTATCCACTACACACCCACCAAATATATTTTCAAGAAAATGTGAAGAGGTATATTAATATACATCTCAAAGTCAGCTAATAAACTCAGTCTTGAAAGGGCTCAGGATTGTAGGGGTGTGGTCTAAATCCACGCCCTCAACCCGAGTGCCATCGACGTCATCCAGCCCTACATGTTTGAACCGCAAAACTGTTCTTATACAGTTCTGTTTGAACCATAGGTATTTTTATACAGTCTGGTTTGAACCCGGTGAGGAATTAGGCTAATGCAATCAATTCAAAGTAAAATACGGCTGCTGTCAAGAGATAAATATCACATGCAAGCTCGCAATCAAAGTTAAAGTGATGGTCAAGGAAAATCCATAATATGCTTATAACCACGTTATTTATGGCCATTAAGGTATGAAAGCGAAAGTAATAAATTCCATTGCAAACTCGTTCAATTTCAGTCTGTCTATATCTCGTTAGCCTGTGTGCAGAAACAAAGGGTGGAGTTGAAATGGGTCCATGTCTACGTAGACATGAAACCCCAACCAATACATATTTAGGTCTCATTACATAACTCCTCCATTAGTTTGAGGCGAATAAAACAGTCCTGTCCCACTAAGAAATCCTGTCTGATGTCGTTTTCTTTGCCCTTCAGAATAGCTGTCCGTATTATCAGCATTTGGATTTGGAATAGTTAGCTAGTGTTTATTTTTCCCCGCTCTCCTTATCCGTATACCAATTTTATTCCTGTCCCAATCTTTCACCTGTTTATCCATCCCTCCGTGGTTCTAGCTAGTAACATTAGTTTGATCCTCGCACAGCTCATCATAGAAACAAATTAATCACTCGCGTGTCATTTTTACTTGGTGCACTGCTCATTCGTCAGATAATAATCGAAAATAGATAGTTAAGATTTTGCCAAATAAACCATGCCTTGGAAATGGTTTTGTCACATTGTTCAGTGACTGGTTACAGTAACAAAAATAGACGAGAAGTCGAGAACCATGATCCACTGAAGTACTTAGTTAGTTGCCATGCACATAATTTGTATTCGATTAGCAACCGAAATGAATGACTGGGCCTTTAACTACATTTTTAAAACTCGATAAAACCTACCATTATTTAATGATTTGTGTGGAACATGCATTTGGTGAAACATTGTCTTGCAATTTAGCTTGCTTTAAATAGACTACCGTTAGATCAAACGGCTTCACGCTTAAGTTAACTTAACTTTGATTACAAGCTTGTGTGTGATATTTATCACTTGATAGCAGCCACACTGTATTTTACTTTGAATTGATTGCATTAGCCTAATTTCTAGCCGGGTTCAAACCATAGACTGTATAAAAATACCTATGGTTCAAACAGAACTGTATAAGAACAGTTCAGTGGTTCAAACATGTAGGGCTGGATGATGTCGATGGCACTCGGGTTGAGGGCGTGGATTTAGACCACACCCCTACAATCCTGAGTCCTTTCAAGACTGAGTTTATTAACTGACTTTGAGATGTATATTAATATACGGTGTTGGCGAAGCTACTTTGAAAGCATAGCTTTGCAAGCTACAAATTACTTCACACTGGAAGAAGTTGAACTACAGCAAAGTTACCTTCGGGAAAAATCTAGTTTGGTTAACTAAAGCTACTTAGAAAAAGCAAGTTCAAACTACTGATCAAATTGACAATGTAGATGTGATACGAAATTAGAGTCCAGGTGGGGGTATTGCACCAAGCAGGATTACTCAGTTAGCCAGGTAACTTCTAAAATAGCATGCAACAACTTCTCTGAACATTTGTTAATAAATAGCAATAATCAATACTTATGACTAATTGACACCTAATATATTCAAGTTTATTTTTACAAATTCAGATTCAAAACATTAAAACTATAGCCAAATATTTTTCACAGGTGAGCTGACAATCCAGCTTCCTGGAATACCCCTGAGACCTAAACCTGTTCTAAACAAAACAATCCCATCTGGGCTTTTCACAAGGACAAAATTGCACGTTGTAGTTTCAGTAGTTAACTACACAAAAAATGGCAAAAAAGTAATTTAACTACTTGAATCACGATGCAAATATGAATGTAGTTGAACTACCAGCAAGCTACTGCAAAATGTAGCTAAATTACTAGTTTAATTACATGTAGTTCACTACTCCCCAACACTGTTAATATACCTATTCTCATTTTCTTGAAGATATTTGGTGGGTGTGTAGTGGACACATCCCTCTGTGATATGTTGTGGCTATTTTAAGTTTTTAGAATCCCTTGACCATCACTTTAAGTTAACTTAAACGCAAAGCAGTAAAAAAGGTGAAAGATTGAGAGAGGGATAAAATTGGTATAGCTTTAAGCTAACTTTAGCTAACTAACTACCGAAAGGTTGTTAGCTACTTGTAACCGAAAGGTTACCAGGTAGGACACTGCCGTTGTATCCTTGAGCAAGGTACTTAACCTGAATCGCTTCAGTATATATCCAGCTGTATAAATGGATAATATGTTAAAAAAAATGCAAAAAAGTTGTGTAAGTTGCTCTGGATAAGAGCGTCTGCTAAATGCCTGTAATGTAATGTAATGTAATTCCAAATCCAAATGCTGATAACGCGGACAACTATTCTCAAGAGCAAACAAAACGAGCATCAGACAGGATTTCTTAGTGGAACAGGATGGTTTTATTCGCCTCAAACTATGGGAGGAGTTATGTAATGAGGTCAAAGTATTAATTTCGACTCCATCCTTTTTTTCAGCATACAGAAATAAAAAGATATAGATAGACTGAAATTTAACGAGATTGCAATGGAATTTATTCCTTGCGCTCCATTGGTGCTCAAAACACACCTTAATAACCATAATTAACGTGGTTATAAGCACATTATGGATTTTCCTTGACCGTCACTTTAAGCAATTCAGGTTAAGTGCAATTGCAGGATACAATTGCAGTGTCGCAATTTGAGTGAGAATTTAACCTATAACCTCAAGCTACAAGCCCAGTTCCCCCTAACCACTGCTACACTAAACCTGCTCATACTAGTAAACCAGGTCATAACACTACTACACATATCACAATGCCTGCTCATAACCCAGCTAATTGTGATAAACCTGCATGTAGTGTTAAACCTACTAAAACTGCTGGGTCTGCTTCTGTAACTAGGGTACTGCAAATATTTACTTTAATGATTTAAGAATAATAAATGACATAATAAATGACATGTAATTTTAATGTAACAAGATATACAGTACATATACTGAGCACACACACGCACGCAGACACACTCACCTGTCTGAAAGCGGGACTTGAGCACATCAGGTGGGATGGCCACAGCCCAGTTGAAGATTCCAGCCATTCCTCCAGCAAACAGAATACTAGGAATACTGAGCTCAGAGGGGCTGAAAAATGCACACATGCATACGCGAGCGCACGCACGCACGCACACGCACACACACACACACACACACACAAAATTATTGCTTGAACAGTCAAAATTGAGCTCAGAGGGGAAGCACAACCCACACATACACACACACAACCATGCACATACTCACTGACCTGCTCCCCTCCGGAGTGAGGGTGGTTTTCAGCCACTCGTAACTCATGAAGTACATACCACTGGCTGGTACATCTGGAACAGAGACAGCTGTCAGTCACACAGAGTCCAAAACCCCCAAAAGGGAGCGCCACTTAGCCAGGGAATATGACTCCTCATTGGCAACATTAGCTACAATTGGTAGCGTGGGATATTCCGTAGTTATTTAGTCGCATCTTACTTTGTTCTGAGTGGAACATGGAAACTGCAGTGTGCTCAATATAAAGGTCCAACCTCATTTGACTAAATGATTAGAGTGAGTCAGTGTCTTTCATTCCCATTTACAATCTTAAAATGTAGCCATTGGAAAATTTAGCTGAAGCAAAAGTTAATTTAACAGTGTGTCAGTTCCTCCTATTATGGTGATTCAGTGAGAGGTATTACCTCTCAAAATGAGTTAGTACCTGTCATTAGAGTGAATCAGTGTCACAGTCAGTCAGTACCTCTAGGATTGAATCGGTGTCAGTGAGTATGTACCTGTGATTAAGCTGAGTCAGTCAGTACCCTTCATTAAGATGAGTCAGTGCCTCTCGTTCAGGTAGGTAGGCGTCAGAGTGAGTCAGTACCTCTCATTCGGGTGGGTCAGAGTGAGTCAGTGTCTCATTAGGGTAGATCAGTGTCAGAGTGAGTCAGTACCTCACATTAGGGTAGCTCAGAGTGAGTCAGTGCCTCTTGTTCAGGTAGGTCAGTATCAGAGTGAGTCAGTACCTCATTAGGGTAGGTCAGAGTAACTCAGTACCTCTAATTAAGGTCGGTCAGAACGAGTCAGTGCCTCTCATTAGGGTGGGTCAGAGCGTGTCAGTACCTCTAATTAGGGTGGGTCAGAGCGAGTCAGTACCTCTAATTAGGGTGGGTCAGAGCGAGTCAGTACCTCTAATTAGGGTGGGTCAGAGCGAGTCAGTACCTCTAATTAGGGTAGGTCAGAGTGAGTCAGTACCTCTCATTAGGGTAGGTCAGAGTGAGTCAGTGCCTCTCGTTAGGGTACGTCAATGTCAGAACGAGTCAGTACCTCTCATTAGGGTAAGGGCAGTTCCCTTGTAGACGCCTCTTATGCCGCTCTGTCTGTACAGCTGCTTCACACAATCCATTGGCCCAGCATACTTAACTTCCCCAGAGGCAGACTGGATCTGTACACACAGTTACACATACAGTTAGTTACAGTCTCGCACACACACGTACGCACACATACGCACACGCACGCACACGCACGCACACGCACGCACACGCACGCACACGCACACACACGCACACACACGCACACGCCTCACCTGCAGCAGGCACTTGATTCGCTCACCAGGTGCCATGATGGCTGTGGTGAAAATCCCTGAGAGCATTCCTGCAGCAAACAGCTGAGGGTACCTGAGAGAGAATGCACATCCATGTACACATCTAAACTTTTATTTATATTTGAATACATACATTTAAACCCTTATATATCCACAAATGTCCACAAATTCTGACATCTCATATTTATTTCTCAAAAAGTTTATACAAAATTACATCATCATCTAAAACTGTATACAGTGCAGTCCGTACGTATTTGGACAGTGACACAATTTTTGTTGTTCTGGCTCAGCACAGAATTTCAAATGAAACAATGAATATGAGGTTAAAGAACAGATTGTCAAAGGCCCACACTCATATTTTTTGTGTTTTTGAGCTTTTCATATCACCCTGGAGCATTTTTTCGTGGTTCGTTTCCGGTTAATTAAAAAGAAAAAATTTTTTGAATTTTTTTAATTTTTGTATTTTTATTTGTGATTTTTTAAATAAAAAGCGTTCTTAGTAAAAAAGATTTCCCATGTGATATGACGTATGTTTTTGCATAATTTGTCGGAGTCGCAATCCGAATGTGTATTAAATATATGCATTGTATATGCATTGTGTAAAGCTGTTCCTCAATATCACCATACTAATATCTATGGCAAGTTTGGAACAAACCAATAATTAGATTTAATTATAGTTATAGTTCCACAAGCATAAATACACAAAAACACTCACGTCAGGATATCATCTGGGCTCTTCTGTTGCAGTTTCTTTCCAAGGCCGAACCCAAAGAAGCAGACGGCAAACATTGGTGTGACTCCAATGATGGGAGCCGCCATTCCTTTATACAAACCCAGAAATCCCTGAAAGAGAGGGGGGAGGGGAGAGGGAAAGATAGAGAGAAAGAGGGAAGGCAGGGAGAAAAAAAAACAATTTTTATTTTTTTTTAAATGCTCATAGGGTATATAAAGAAGTCTCCGCAAAATGAAATTGTCCAGCCTACAATGCTGTACCGAACTGAAGTTTGGGGTCCACTCAGCACAGCAGAACTACATTTTTTCTCCATTGATAATATAAAAAAAACTCAAATTTAAGTCCTCAAAATACACTACAATTTAAAATGCTGAAAATCCAATTAACACACCAGACAGCATGTTCTCCCCATGCTGTCAACTTGGCCCTACCCCACCCCCTGACCTCATCATCCCCATTGCCCCACCTCTTTAACAAGGGTCTTCTTGAAGCAATCAAAGGTGCCAGAGTACAGAATGGGCTGACCTGGAACCGGTTTGGGCTGTGTCTGTAAGCGCACCTGAGAAACAGAAGAGTGGAATTACGCACACAATAAGAAACACATTCTTTAACAAAAAATAATTAAATGTCTCTCTCCTTCTTTCTCACACAGAAACAGACACTCACTCACTCACTCACTCACTCAACTCCTCTGTTAACTCACAGTCTTAACTCACACAAACTGAACATTTTGTAAACCAAGAGTTTAATACGTTTAGAACTTGAAGTCCCCAACAGTCTATGACTGGGCTGAAGTTCAGGGTGTGGGTGGTGGGGGCTGATGCTTTATACTTAGGTATACAATTGCCATCAGTACATAAGACCATTTCACCAAATAATTTATTGAATTATATAGATCTCTCTCTCTCTTTCTATATATATATATATATATATATATATATATATATATATATCTGTTTAACTTTCTACCTTGTTTCCTACAGACCGATTCATGTAGCTACCACAAGGTACCTGAACCAGAAGTCACTGTGTCAAAGGTGGACCAAACGAGTGCTCTTAGTGACGTGTTAGTTTTTTGTTGCACCGACCCCCCTCAGTCAATGACAAACCTCAGTCTTGTTCTTCCCACACAGCTTGCATTGCATAATACTTTTAAAAGGCTATGGTTACATCCAACTAACCCTTAGCGAGCCAAGTGCCTAACGTTAACTGAATGGCTTGAGAAGTTTCAATAGCTTATTAATATTAAATATTAATATTAAAATTAATAGTTTTTCTAACTTTTAGCAAGATCGTTTAGCTAGCGATATGAACTAACGTTAAGTTAGCCATCCGAGTCGGCTAGATTGCAAAGTAAAGGCAATGGTACGAGCACGGTTAACGGAATAACGTTACCAGCACTGACAAACGGACATTATTGATATATCAGGATAAAGTGTCTCCATAGCTAACGTAGACTTGGTAATCAGGCAATAAAGACTTCAATCGTGCGAACGGTTTAACTAAAGGCAGCACGACGCACAAGAAGGAGCTAATTTGGCTTGCTAACGTTACCTTTATGGTGTCAAGAGGGTGTCCAGCGAGGACCAGACATACTCCACCGAATCCCCCCGCGAAGAAGTTTTTCCCAGGGCTGGTAGGTTGCGGTTGTTTAGACATTTTGTTTGTTTCAGAGATTAAGTCAGGATATTGTTGTGCTAACTCCAAACAACCCTATGAACGGAGGCAGCTAAGAACGTTTCTGCCTCAGGGGAACTGTGCTGAAATTAACACAGCTAGCTAACTTAGCTAATATCGTTTAGTGTCACCGTACGAAGTACTCCAGCATCGGGGACCTTTCCCCTAAATAGTTACCCGGACTAAATTCGGTGTAACACCTCTCGCGTGTGCTCCTCTGTTTATAGTTCGACATGGATAACTACCAGCTAATACAAACTTGTACATGTACACTGACTAGATTTCCATTACGTGATGGAAAATACATGCATCTAAATGGTAACATTACCAAAATTAAGATTTTTTTGTAACTGATCGTGACCATAACATATCTAAAATATAGCAATTGTGTTGGTTGATAAAGATATCCGATTGTCGCTGATAATGCTGAATGAGTATTGGAACATTTTCTTGTAGGGGAATGCGGATTAAATACGTAGGCTATAATAAAAACTCACCTCGTTATGGCGATTGTTCTGTAATGACAATTTCACAAAATGTTGACAAAACATTCCACAGCGTTGTATTTCAATGTCTTAGCATTCCGTTTCATATCACATTGAAGCGTTGCTAAACACATTATTTCATTTCATGATAACGTTTAATTTTCAACGCTGTATTTAATTTTGTCATGGCACTCACCCTTTACATCTCACACGTTTTTGAGAAATCTGACAGATCAGAACGCATTAGGATAATCAAAGTGCAGAATTGTTTGAGACACATCTTCGGTAGTTCGTAGACGTGAACAGCAGGTATTGATATTTTCCTTATGCCAAGCCTTGAAATGCATTTATCCAGCTTTACTTGCGTCTGAAACCAGTCGCCAATAACGAAACGTATTATTTGTTGGGCATTTTCTTCATCAATAAAACATATGCAGATATCCACCCCTTTCCCTAAAATGTTTTATTCCAAAGACAAGAGTATCCCCCTAGTAAAACTTCCAGTACCACATTAGATTCCCCCAGGTCTAGATCCCATCCAAATTCTAACCAAGCTATCGTAGTTTGCTTCAGAAGTGTTAAATAAAAAGGCACAAATAAATTTTGTTTACACATAGCACCTTTTTGGGTAAACGTCAGAAATCTGAAGCAATGCTACAGGTTGGTGTGGCATACAGGCCCAAATGAAGACCCATTTGGTCAAAATGATTCAGGCATTCTTGTTTCGTGGTAAAGTTTGTATCCTTAGATCATACAATTGAAAAAAATGGATCCCTCAGGTAATATGGATACCTTTTCACTGCATATTGTGACAGAGTTCCTGGTAATTTCTTAAAACAAAGGCTTTACTTTTCTCTTCATTCTTTTTCACATAACATTGTCTTGGAAGGCAGATTATCTCACAGCAGTGATGTCCAGAAAGTTGACAGGGCTCAGGTCCAGAATTATGTGTGTGGAAGGGTGGAGTCAGGAAGACCCTCCTCCACCATCACATGATCTTTACCTTTGCTTCAGACTGAACTTTCTGCATAGCCAAAAACACAGGATTACCATCTGCGCATGCATCCATAATCCTGATAAGGATGAGTAAATTGGGGTTTATTGTGCAGTTGAAGGGCTGATGAGTGGGATTAAGGATGTCAACCCCAGGCAGAGTTGTGCAGTTAATGAATACTACAGTTGTAAATCTGCTGGGCATGTAAATAAACAGAATCACAAGACAGCCTTCTTGGCCAGGGGTAGGTAGCCCTGTTCCTAGAGTGCCAATTATGTTTCTGGTTTTTATACCATCTGAGCTTGATCCAAAAAGTTTGTATCCTTAGATCATACAATTGAAAAAAAATGGATCCCTCAGGTAATATGGATACCTTTTCACTGCATATTGTGACAGAGTGCTGGGGATGGCCATCGAGTCACATGGATAAACACAACAAAATGTGTGGCTGACCACCTTCATTACCGCTCTGAGCTTCCTTCAAACAAGAACATGAAAAATGGAACAAAAGTGCTATTTATAAAAATATGTATTTTTAAATATAATAATTCACAGCACTAACAAACCATGCACAGCAACCATGTAACAAACATGTCTCCCTTTAGGCCTGTGCCTTTTATAGATTCCAATAATTAAGCAATTGATATCAGCTGCTCTGATTGGCAATGCGCCACAGCTGCTACCATGCCTGTGCATGGGATTGATGCTGTCCAAGGTCCTGCAGCCTTCAGGTCACTGATACACCTCAAGAGCTGAAGGGACAACACACCAGATACAGCATCAGAAAGATAGTGCTGCTCCTGTCACCCTTTCCTGGTACTACTATATATCATCTTCAAATATCACATTATATTTAAAAAATGTCATTTAATATTATGAAAAACATTAACCCTTACGGCATTGTAAACTGTTTTTTTGATGGTTCGGTGGATTAGGCTGCTTCCTTTTAGCCGCAAGGTCCAGGCACATATTTCCTTTAATTTCTATTTCATGCATGGTCATTACGGGGTAAACATTATTTTCTACAGAATTATGAGGATCTTTCTACAATAGGCAACATAATGCACTCACATCGGCATCTTGTTCTATCACATTATATATTTTAAATGTCATCATACTTAATATTTTTATGAAAATCTATCTCAAATACTATTAATTCTGGAGACATTGTAAACTGTCATTTTAATGGTGCAGTGGATTTTTCTTGCAGCTTTCCCGTTTCTTCTTGAGTGGCAGCAGAGAGATGACAACTTCACTCTACACCCACAGGACTGGATCTTAATGGCAGAAACTCAATTCTACACACATGGTTATAGCTTAGAATGGTGCACTTTAATATGGTGTAGTTGAATGTTGTGCGGTTTATGCAAGTTCATGTTCTAATGTGGTGTGGTATACATATCTTAAAATTTAGAATTTTTTGGAAACCCCTAGCCTATTGTAATTGAATATACTTTTGTTAATGTATGCAAGTTCTTCTAACTTGGTGTAGTGTAGTTAAATGTAATGTTGTTTTTGTATATTTTTAGTGGAATGCATTAACATTTAGTGTAGTTTATATTTTTTGATTTGGTGTGGTAAAATTTAGAGATGTTAGCACTATCACGTTCTCAGTCAGGGCTCCTGCATAGATTGTAGCATTGGAAAAGTAGAGTTGCAGAAGAACGTAAAATGAGCACACCTGGAACCGGTTTCACCTGCAGGACAAGATGCAGCTTACCAAGGTTATGAGTGTGATCCAGATGGGCGGGACTGACTACAGCTTGAGGTGCATGCGTCTTACTGGGTCTGTGTCATTTTTGTGTCTGTGCATTTGTACATCTGGGTGTGTGTGTGAGCGTGTGCACGCACGTGAATGTGCACAATTGTGTCTGTATAACTAGTCTAGTCAAGCAGGCACTGACAGTTTACCTGCAGGGGCAACACATGAAGTGTCATCCAACTCAACATGTGAGAGTTGTTGGCTGTGGTTTGAAAAGAAACAACACTTAACATCTTGCATTTCAGAGGAGAGCATACTTGTATGCTTGTCCCAAATTGATAGCGGAGGTTATGGCAATGGGCACGAATGCAGAAATTGGCCATTCCAAGTTATATTATATTAAAAAAAATAAAAAAAAAGTAAGTACATTTAAAATAGGGGCAATTAATAAAGAACAGAAAATGTTCTAGCATTGTTTATTACACTTTAGTTTTAAGAAAATACAGTTTGTTATTTCCTCTCTCCTCAGACAGCCACACACTGTTAAACATACAGTAACTGGGAAAATATACTTTTAGTTGATTAGTCCATACTGTCACATACTGTTGGCAAATAAGAAGAATTTCGATCTGGACAGTGTGGAGGAACAAGCACACAGACACACACATACATCCATACACATACACCTATGTACACACAGTGTTTATGGAGAGTATCAGTGTCATGGCAATGATCTGTGCATTTTAACTGAACGTGTGTATGCGTGCGTGCGTGCGTGCGTGCGTGCGTGCGCACGCGTGCATGAGAGCGAAGATGAGTCAAGATTAGTGTATGAGAAACACAGAGCATGTGTGTATGCATGTGTGTGTTTGTGTGAGTGAGTGAGTGATTGAGTGAGAGAGAGAGAGAGAGAGAAAAGAGAAAGAGTGTGTGCATATGTGTGTATGTGTTTGAGAGAAACAGAGTGTGTGTAAATGTGTATGTATGCGTTTGCGAGAGTGTGTGTCAGTCCTGTTTCTGGCAGATATCAGGAAACTCCTTATAGATCTGCTGCACTATTAGTCTGTCCATCTGCCTGGCTGCCACGCCCTCGCCTGCCCCCTCCTCCCCTTCCACCAGGATGCGCTGTAGCGCCCTCTGCAGGTCGCTCACACGATGACAGTGATGCAGGTAGTCTGTGGTGCGGATGATGGCGTGCATGATGGAAAGATACTCCATACGCATCTAGAGACGGGGGGGAGAACGGAGGGAATAAGAGAGGGAGAGAGGAGGGAAGAGGAGGAGAGAGGGAAAGGGGGAGAGACGAGGGAGGGCAAGTAAGGGAGAAATAAAGAAAATGGGAGAGAGAAGAGATAAGAGTCCATAAACACAGACCATAAAATCCTTAATGAAAACCATTCAGAAGTCTCTCGAGTCCCAGCAAGTGTGCCACACCTTGTCCCCAGGGGAGAGGTCAGAGATCTGGCGCACAGCGATGTCAATCATCACCATCATATCAGTGTGGTAGAAAATGTTGGCAGAGTCTTTGCTGGCAAAGATGTCCTGCAGAAACTTCAGCACAGCGTGTGGGGCAGGTGGGGCGTGATTAAACATGCAAACTGGGTCATCTATAGAGAGAGAGAGAGAGAGAGAGAGAGAGAGAGAGAGAGAGAGAGAGAGAGAGAGAGAGAGAGAGAGAGAGAGTGTCTATGAAAAGAGAGACTATGAAAAGCATACAGAATTGAAGGAAAAATATTCAAAACAATTTGAAATATCTCACCCTCAGTTCAAACACATGACTGACACAAATAGATTATCAGTCCTACTGGGGGAGGAGCCCACAGCACAGCTGGCTTCACAGTATGTGGCAGTATGCCAAAGCCAGAGAGACAGTGAACAGGCACCTCCACCACCACATTGTCCCTAGGACGGAACATAGTCCCAAATAGTACGTAGCTTACATTGTTGCTTTTTTATTGTTATTGCTGTTTATTACCATTATTTTATTTGTTAACAAAGCCCCCCCACCCTGCTCCCATTACTGAGAGTAAAGGGTGCGGGCTGTAGAGAGGGCACATACACACTGATTTGTAAAAGGTATTGAACATTAAAGAGACATTTTGAAGGACCTATAAAATTATTCTCTCCATAAGGACCCCCCAGGGTCTCTAGGCCTAATCATCCTCTGATCGGAGAATCAGAACTCCTCACACCACGGACAACAGGCAGTGAACAGAGACAGATACAGAGACAGGAAGTGAACAGAGACAGATACAGAAAGTGAACAGAGACAGAAAATGCTTGAGTCTGACCTCCTCTGTTCAGCAGTAGTAAGATCTTCTCTGACAAAATCTTCACATTTTGTTTTCTAATAAGTGTTAGCATGATGACATTAGTATCTGGAGCTGAAAGAGAAAATGCACATATATTTACCACGATACTGAATAGAGCACATCTACGCAGCTCTTTACACCCTAAATAATTTACTACTATTTACTTTACAAAATAAATTGACCTGACCCATTGTGATTATGAATTGGTAAAGACAGACAACCCTCCCTGATTCAAAAGATTAACATGATCTACTAAGTCAGGGTTGAATGGCAGACTCAACTACTTTGATACACAAGCATCACTAATTCAAGTGAACAGTCTCCACGTGACCAATCAAAGTGCAGAGAGTTTCCCTGTGTCCAATCAAAGGGGCTCACCTTTCAGGTGCAGGTTGAATGCAAGGACCAGGTTCAGAGAGAGGTCAGGAAGCTGCTCGGTGGAGTCAGAGGGGAGGCCGTTCTCAATCACCTCCAATAGGAACTGAACAAACGTGCTGTTCAGGTGCTCTGTAACTCAGAGTGCACCACTTTTACAACACTTGTACACTGACCTTACACCAGTAGTACCAGCTGCCCTTTGGCGCAGGGTATACCACTCTTACTCCACACACATATCCAGAGGTGGAAATCCAGGGGACATAAAGTAAAAGTCCTCCCCAGTATTTTGCTCCAATCACCTGGATTTGCTAATTAACATAATTATTCAGCAAGGAAGTAGAACCAATTAGTGAAATCAGCTGGCTGAGTCTATGGGTGGAAGAAACACATGGCAGGACTTTTACTTTATGTCCCCTGGATTTCCACCTCTGCACATATCAAAATGCACTCTCTCGCTCACACACAGACACATACACTCAAACTCCCTCACTCATACATACACGCACACATTTACACGCTCATATTCACACATACATACTACATGCATGCATACATACATACAAACACCCACCCACACAGGTGCAAACACGAAGTTGCAGCCCCTCATACCGTAGTGGTGGTATGGCAGCTGCTCCCCCATGGAGAAGATCATGGATAGTACTAGCACTGAGTAGCACATCTTCTGATGCTCTGCAGAAACACAGTATTCAGAACACACACATGCACGCGCACGTGCACGCACGCACGCACGCACACAGAGAATGCATATTTAGTTTTAAAAACAGAATCAGAGAGAGGCACAGATTTAGTTTTACAGGCAGTTGGAGGAAGAACTCTGAATAAACTTCCCTTTATTAACAATAGAAGTAAAAAGAGAGACAGAGAGATGGAGAGAGAGCGAGAGAGAGAGAGGCACAGACTTAGTATTACAGACAGACATGTGCGTACCCTGGGTGCCAGTCTGAATGTCGCGAGCGAGCTCCATGGGCAGTATGGAATTGAGGAGAGTGGAGATGAGGGAAGAGTCCAGACTACACATCGCCCCAAACACCTTCAGCAGCAGCAACCGCAAAGACACTCTGTGCTCCTACACACACACACACACACGGGCACGGCGCTATAACTACAGCATTACACATATTATACAGGTATTACAACTACACACTAACAGCACACACACACACACACACACACACACACACACGGTACTATAACAAAAGCATTACACTTATACAGGTATTGCAACTACACACTAACAGCACACACACAGGGACGGTGCTATAACTACAGCATTACACATATTATACAGGTATTACTTACCTGCCAAATTCAAACATTGCAATACAGACACAAAGTAGCTCAAGACTCATACACTCTGTTTAATAATAAAGTAAGTTACAATGTTTTGTTATACAAATACAATTTGTTAAATTTTTCCTTTATAAAATAATCTGTGCTCATCTACACTAGTGTTCAAAAGTTTGGAATCACAGACATTTTTTATGTTTTTGAAATAAATTGATACTTTTATTCACCAAGGTAGCATTAAATTGATCAAAAAATACAGTCAAGACATTCATAATGTGATAAACTACTATTTCTATTTCATTATATTTCTACTTAAATTGTAAATTAATTGTAGCCATTTTTACACATAGACCCCCCTCATTTTAAGGCACCAATATTAATTAACATACATTTAAATAAAGTCATCATATTTAATATTTGGTTGCATATTCTTTGCATGCCATGACTTCCTGATGTCTGTGACCCAACAACAGCAAAGAACTTGATGTTTAATTTTCTGGTACTCTTAGAAGCGATACTATAACCTCTGCATTTGAATGGATCTCTATGGGAATTGGGGGGTGGGACTAGATTAAGCTGTACATTACACGCAAATAGTATGGAACACATGGTTGACTAATTGGCTGCAAGTCATCAAAGGTCTGAGGTATCAAACGAGCCTCAAACCATCACTCTGCTGCCATATGCAGTAAATATGGAGGGATCACTTTTAGGGTTGTTTCTCCTGACTCATTTTCCTATTGAACTCTATGGAAAAATAAGTTGGGAGAAACAACCATAAAAGTGATCCATCCATATCTACTGCATATCTGGCAGCAGAGTGATGGTTTGAGGCTAGTTTGATACCTCAGACCCTTGATGCCTTACAGCTATTTAGCCAACCACGTGTTCCATACTATTCCTGTGTAATTTACAGCTTAATCTAGTCCCACCCTCCAAATTCCCATAGAGATCCATTCAAATGCAGAGAGGTTATAGTATCGCTTATAAGAGTACCTGCAAATAAAATATATAAACAAAAACCAGTGCTTGTACGTTTTTTTTTTTGTGTAATTAAAATTATTCATAAAAAGTACTATGTTGTTATCAAGCTACCAGAAAAGACAGCCAAAATGTCGGCAGGTCAGTTTGTTTACCATAGATACTACCAGGAATGCTTGCTTCCGTGGAAATTTGGACCAATGAGTGGCTTCTGAAGCATCTGCGCTTTAATGCTGTTTCTGGCGCAAGAATTACCTACCGGATCTACATTCCAAATAGAATTTTAAAAAGCCAGGAAAGGGCCATTTAATAAAATGCAGTATGAGGACTGGTTATTGTTTGTATTGACAGAATCAACTTTGTTCACATTCGTATACATGAATTGAAGTGTCATTTTGAGAATGTTTTAGCTGCCCTATAGAAGTGAATGGAGAGCGACAAATACCCTATTCTGGATCATCACCCCAGGGGAGCAAAGAGCAACTCACGAACATATTTCGCCACCATTTGGACTCATATCATGGCCAGGTAACTACACAACCCAAGGTTCTACCAAAGTTCAATTGTGCTTTAAAACATGGGTGATATCTTCCTCTGGAGAGTGTAGCTATCTGACCTAACTTCCCTGAAGTAAAAAGTTGTGAGTAAAATTTTGATACCATTGAAGTCCCCCTCCCGCTGGTGATACAATATTGACTGGGCGATAACAACTGCGAGAAAGATTATACATTTCAGCCAATTGACCTGCATCTTTAAACATATCCACAGTTGTTCATTCATGATTTTTGGGTGCTACAACTACTGTACGAGTAAAAGGGGACGGGGAGTTAGACAGCAAACTTTTTACCGTAATTACTTGAAATTTACCCATGCGCTTTTCCAAAATCGGGGGATCAGGCAACCAATGTCAGTCAGTCAGTTACCCACATTCAAACATTTAAACATAAATAAATAAATAAAATACTGAAGTACAACCCATTAGTAAAGTAGGTTGCATTTACCTGTGACAGCACTGACAGCTTAACTATTACATAATGCTAACAGACTTACCATCTGGTAGTAGGAGACAAGTGACAGCACAGGCTCTGATTGGTTGGCCCTGCACATTCGTTTACACACCTCTGGGTCAGCATCCGTCTGTAGGCAACAGCACATCAACGCAGGTCACCATGACAACATGACCGCAGTCTCAGATCCAATACACTGATATTTGCACAGCAGGGCTCCCTGCTACAGTCGTCTGTGCTATGAGCAAGGTTATTAAAACATTCTGGATTCATAGGATTCAATATTCTTATACCATTTTATGCTTTGAATAAGACGGATACACTTAGACACATGGATACACTACACAGGATGTAGTGATCAATCTGGGACACCCATCATTTAGGCTGTAGTGTATGGGGCATTCTATCGTGATCGACTTATAGGCCGTGATCGACTTTTATTTCCGACGGCAAGTTCGTCCTGCTGTCTGCGATTTTGCAGTCGACTGCCGTCTTGCCATCATTGTCTGGTGGGGGATGTGACTGGGGTGGCGGGGGTGTGACTGGGAGGGGCTATTCCCTGGTGCTGCAGCGGCTCACCAAGATCTGCAGCAGCTCCTCCAGGTAGCAGGCGATGAGGCCGTGGTCCTCATACAGGGCCCAGCTGCGCTGCTGCGAGTCCTCACGGCGGCGGGCCAGGTCCCCGAAGATCACTTCCAGCCTCAGTTCATCATGGCACACCTGCCCCTGGGGCAGAGCCACACTCAGGTCCTGCAGCAAAAACACATCAGAGGCGTAAAACGGGGGGGCAGCACGAGAAACACTGGAGGGGTTTGACATTTTATATAAAAGTTAGTGACCATAGTAGAACTGGCCTACAACTAGTGGAACTCGAACTCAGGTCATGCAATCAATAAATATATGGATTTCTAAAAGGATTTATAGTAGACAATATATGTACAAGAATTATCACTTACGCACTTCCTGTAACCAGGGTTAATTATTAATGATAAACCCTCTAGCCATCATAGAGCCAGACATGTACAGAAGCAATTCTGCATAAGTCATTCAAGGGACTCCAACCTGCAACCTGTTGGCCAAATAATGTAACTAGCCTCGCTCCCCACCAATGAGAGGAAGACTTACTAACCTTGCTGTGCACCAATGAGAGGAGAACTTGCTCCAGAGCAGGAGCTGCCTGCGGCAAAGTAGTCTGCAGATGGCCCACGACCACACCGACCGCCACACGTGAGAGCTCGTAACTGAGATTGGTGTTCTTACGGACCAGCTCTATCAGCTCCGCCCCTGTCGACATGGGAACGGCTGCAGAGCTGGAGGGGCTGCTGGAGGGGCTGGCAGAAGCTGCAGGCGGAGCGAGAGAGGAGTCTGCTGCCTCTGAGTGGTCCTTGGAGTTGGGCTGCAAGGCTGGTGGCTGTTCGGGCTGAGGGGCGAGGTCCTTTTTGGGGATTGCGTGTTGGGCTGGAGGCTGTGGGGACTCAGAGGGGAGGGCAGGGGCAGGTGGAGGCGGGGCCTTGACACGGCTGGGAATCGGGGGAGGGCTGCTGCCCACACTGGGGAGGCTGACGTCTGAGGACACTGCCGAGTGGGAGGAGCCAGAGTCCAGAGAGACAGAGCTGACTGAGGGCGAGGGCCCAGTACTGGAAGTGACGCCACGCCCAGGGCCATCAGGGGAAATTCTACTGGAACCCTCCGGCTCTGTACGCAGAGAGGGGGGGAGGGTGTGGAGGCAGCGGGATGATTGGTGAAAGAGAGAAAGGACAAAGTGAGATGGAAAAAATGGACAAAGAGCTGTCAACCCACCTCAATTTAAAAAAATGCAATTTGAATAATATAATTTCTGAGGGTACAGATACCGATAGTTAACTGTAATCTCTGAACAGGCCTGTCAGAGATTACAGGGTTTATGGGAGAAAGTGCACATAAAGGAGATGAAGAGTATGATTATGAGTGGGTGCTGACCTGCAGGGCGGGTGCCCCTGCGTTTCTCTGGAGGTGGAGGAGTAATGGGAGCCGCACGGCGTGGCTGGAGGGGCACCTGCAGGAGAAGAGACATGGAATATGGCACAGTGTGTGCATGTACAAATGTTTCTGTGTGTGTGTGTGTGTGTGTTTGTTTGTGTGTGTGCATGCGTGTCTACAGGTGTGTGTGTGTGTGTGTGTGTGCATGCGTGTCTACAGGTATGTGTGTGTGTGCATGCGTGTCTACAGGTGTGTGTGTGTGTGTGTATATGCATGTCTACAGGTATGTGTGTGCATGTGTGTCTACAGGTGTGTGTGTGTGTGTGTGTGTGTGTGTGTGTATGTGCATGCGTGTCTACAGGTATGTGTGTGTGTGCATGTGTGTCGACAGGTATGTGTGTGTGTGTGTGTGTGTGTGTGTGCATGCGTGTCTACAGGTATGTGTGTGTGTGTGTGTGCATGCGTGTCTACAGGTATGTGTGTGTGTGCATGCGTGTCTACAGGTATGTGTGTGTGTGTGTGTGCATGCGTGTCTACAGGTATGTGTGTGTGTGTGTGCATGCGTGTCTACAGGTATGTGTGTGTGTGTGCATGATAATATGCATGTACATAGTTGGACAGTGACACATTTTTTGGTGTTTTGGCTCTGTACCCCAGCACATTGGATATGAAATGGAACAGTGACTATGATGTTAAAGTGCAGACTTTCAGCTTTAATTTGACGGTGTTTACATCCATATCAGGTGAACCGTGTCACAATTGTAGCCCTTTTTATACATCGTCCACCACATTTTAGGGGACCAAAAGTAATTGGACAAATTAACTTAAATAAAGTAATCATATTTAATATTTGGTTACATATGCTTTGCATACCGTGACTTCCGGATGTCTGTGACCAAACAACAAAAAACATTTGATATCCATTTTCAGGTACTCTTCCAAGCTATACAATAACCTCTCTGCATTTCAATAGATCTCTAGTCAGGAGAAACAACCCTTCAAGTGATCCATCCATATCTACTGCATATCTGGCAGCAGAGTGATGGTTTGAGGCTCATGATTTACAGCCATTTAGCCAACCATGTGTTCCATACAGTTACAGCGTAATTTACAACTTAATCTAGTCCCCCCCACTCCCTCAATTCCCATAGAGATCCATTCAAATGCAGAGAGGTTATAGTATCGCTTATAAGAGTACCTGAAAGTAAGATATCAAGAGTCTTTTGATGTTTTAGATGTCGTCACAGTTCCGTTTCAAATCCAATGTGTTGGAGGACAAAGCCAAAACAACAACAAAAAATGTGTCACTGTCCAAATACTTTTGGACTGCACTGTATGCGTCTGTGTATGTGTATAATTGGGTGTGCATGCTTGTGTACAAGTATGTGTGTGTGCTCATGTACGTCCACATGTGTGTGCATTAGAGTGCGGATCGGGCCGCATATTTCAGTCCGAACCCGACCGAGTCCGAGATAGTAGTAACCGAGCCCGACCCGAACCCGACAGGAATTCTGCTTTTTATGTCCGAACCCGACCCGAGCCCGACGCAGTTAATGTAAGGCACTGAAGCGCTGACATAGTGTTTCCCTGTCACGCAGTTGTTGTTACCATGGTTACAGCTTCCCTGTTTAGTGGACACTGGGCACCTAAATGACCGTCAAAAAAAAAATATATATATTTATAATAAGGTTGTTCTTGTGTTGAGTGTGCGGTTTACACTGAACCATCAATTATTGGACAAAGCTCAGTGTGCCACTTCTCTTTTTTTGGACGTACTCTTGCTGCAACCTGCACCTCTATTGGAGAGACATGTGTACGTTGAACTATTTTTCTGTTGGTAATCATACTTTTACTTGAATACAGTTTTTTGGTACTCTACCCGCCTCTGCTGGCCATTGTGAAAGTTCCTTTGCACATTGTTTAATTGCATTTGGAGGTTGTTTCTGGACTTGTGAAAGTAGCTTTTTGTTCTCAGTTGCCGATTAAAGCCGTGTCTTTTATTTTCGGTAATGATTTAGCTGGAGAAAATGTGTTTTCTCTGCCTGAAGTTACGAATGAGCCTAGCATGAATGACAGTACTGATAACGTGGCATGATAATTTCTCTGTTTTCACTGCGTGTGTAGTGACACACACAATATTCGGTATCATTTTTATTTATTTCACACTATATTTTCACCAAAAACAACTTGAAGCACCATGTGAAGTAGGCTAACCCATCCTAATTAGTAGTTAAAAAGTAAAATGTTCGCTAGTTGTTCGGCCGCCGTGACCGAGCCCGACCCGAGCCCGAACATCATTTAAAAAGTTTAGTCCGAGCCCGGCCCGACCCGTCGGCCCCGTCGGGTCCCGTCGGGTCCCGTCGGGTTCGGGTCGGGTATCCACCCTCTAGTGTGCATCTGTTCATATGCACATAAGGATGTTTGAGTGTGTGTGTTCATGTGTGTCTGTTCATGGAAGTGTGTGTGAATGCAAATACTGGTATATGTATCTGCATAACTGAGTGCTGTACCTGGTAGAGGCCCTGTTCTCCCATCTCTGTGGTCTCTGATATCGGCTCGCTGGCCTGGCGCCCATATCCACGGCTCAGTCCATTGGGAGGTTGGGGGGTGTGGCACAGTGAGAGGTCACTGCTGGACGAAGGCATCCCCTGTTTGTGATTGGTTGGAGTCGGGCTCCGATGGGAGATGGTCTCTTTCCTGTGGTGGATTAGCTTCCTGTGGAGACAGAAACAGACGGTAAAATAGTGAGAGCAGAGGGGAAAAGAGAAAAAAGAAGGAAAGGAAGAGATAAGAGGGAGAGAGAGGAATAAACACTTTTCACATCAAATGACCTTAATATCGGAGTATGTCTTGTTGTACCCCCCTGGTCACGATTTACTCCAGACTGATACTGCCTGAGGTATTTAAAAAAAATAAAAAATAAAAAACTGGATCTCAAGGCCCAAGTCACATGTTCACACTGGAAAATGAAACGTTAGAACACGGCTTACACGATGCATATCTAGGGCTGAAATTAATCTGAACAGGCGCGATCAACTTTCCAGTGAACAAACCAAAAGAGAAATCAAAGGGCCACAGCACTCCTAATATATGGCTGATAATGTATGTCATTAAACTAACTGAGCTTTGTGGCATTGATGTATCTTCCACTCAGAGCACTTTTTTATAATCATCCAATACAAACCGCTACAGGCAAGGTTCTGCAAAAGAACATTGCAAGTACAAAGGAAAACTTGCATGGAAAACATTCAAGCACACCCATTTAAAGGCCCACTCTTTAAAAAAATGCTAAGCGCTTAAACAAGCAAAAAGACGAAGATGTGTTATTATTATAGTATAGTAGGACTGTACTATATATATATAGTCCTACTAAAAATAATGATAAAGATCCTCATGAAAAGCACTTCAAAAAATAAAAAAGTATTTAAAATAAGTGTCAGGCTGACACTACTTCCTTGTTCATCTTCCGTCTTCCGCATTTCATTCTTCTTCTTTGTTTTTAATATATGATCATTTTTGTAACCCATGCACAGCTCATCTTTTTTTTTAACTTGGTGTCACTCGTCAGATAATATATCAAAACAATAATTAGCTTACATTTTGCCAAATAAACCATGCCTTGGAAATGAGCAACTGACATGACTGAGTGGGCCTTTAAAGGGAGACTCAAATGAAGAGATGGGAAAGAGAAGGAGAGACAGAGAGAGAGACAGAGAGAGACTTACTGCAGTACATCTCTTTGTTCCAGGTTGTATTTGCCTCCATTCTTCATTGCTGTGTTGTGGATGCCCTCAATGGCCCTGTCGATCGACTGCAGAACCTCATCGTGCTCAGGGGCCTAATGAGAGACCATACAGTGCCTGATCCAGACCACATCTCAGCCAAAAATAAACTTCAGCTTTTTATTAACTGGACAAAGCCATTTCAAATGCAATTAGCTTCATAAACCTCATTATTACTTTGGTTAGTTCATTAATTAGTTTGTTAGATTATGTTCTGATGATACAGTAGTTTACTGTGGTACAAACACTCCCTTCCTCACTCAAAAACATGCAATTTTATCATTGCCAGGAAATAATTCTAAACACCCAGAGCAGGATATGTATAGGCCTAACACCCTGCTTGACAAATTGGACACATTACTCCTAATAATGTAGGCGGAAATAATTCATGCTCTCGGCTACTTATCTTTACGGTTTCAAAGTCAATTGACCATACATGTGTGGACTATACTTCACCTAGTCGAGCAAGTCAGCATGTCAAGACGACGTTCCTATCCTTTAAACTTTATCTTGAAAGACAGTGTACACAGCCATTAATCAGTGTTGCCCTTGCCTCAAGCTCCCACAGTTCATTGCAAAGTCTGACTCCAATGTATATGAGATGTTGGGAAAAAACTTGATGGGAACTGTTCGACCACGGAAACTGGCTCTGCTGAGGATGAAAAGATTTTAAGGGCGGGTCTTATACGTTACACAAGTAAACATAAAGAAGAGCAAAAGGATTTAACTAAGTGCCTTGAATTTTTCCTTTCAGATGTTATTCCTTCAGAATAATAGTATAATAACAATAATATTGTTCCGTTCCATCATCAAGTAATGCCGAGCTCACACTACATGACTTTTGCCCCGATTCTGACGTCAAAGACAAACTCCCGACAAATTTTCCAGTCCTATGATAATGTTTAAAAAATCTGCAAGAAATCTTGGTTCCGTCAGCTGGAACGGTCTTTTGATCTGAGATGGTCAAAGACGCGATTGTTTCTGTCGTGAACCAGTCTGGACCTCGTCGGGAGAGCCCAGGATCATTTCAAACTGGTTTGATTTTGTCGGGAGTCCTGGCTGACCTGCAGTGACGCATCATTCTACTAGAATGTCAACAGCCAATGAACGAACACACAACAAACGCAACGAAAAACGGTTTGAAATTATCCACACTTCCGTAGCTTTGGCAACTGTGTGTGGAAATTCGACCTCTTGATTTAGTCCTGTATAAGTCGTGCAGAAATTGTGTGATGTGCAATCCCCGAGTAATTCTCGTCTTCCTAAAATTGCCTAGTGCGTGCTGTCTCGAGCAGCAACAGACGTTAGATGTGAGCTGCTCTCCTCGGACGGGATATTATAAAGATTTTAAAGTTGTGTAGCGCGTGCCTTGGCTTAAGACACTTGAGGCCTTGCAGTGGATTTGTGAAGTCTTCATCATTGCCACAACACACCATGATCACAGGGTAAATGACTTCAGTGCACAGAACAAACCACACAGTGGGCGTACACTTCTCACTAAGAACAACTGAGAACCTGTAGGCATCATGTAAGTAATACTGAGGTAACCTGTGGAACCATAGCCGATTCAAGCCCCCCATTCCAGCAAGTGCGAGCCGAACAGTGTCAAACTGACTCCCGGTCAGTCAGCTAATGACACAGGCCACCTCTAAAGGAGGTACCAACATAAAAAGAAAAGTGTCTAATGGCAAACAACATTTTGACCTTCAAAAGATCTTGGCAAAAGAGAAATGGGGGGTGGACCACTGGAAACAACTGATTTTATAGTCCACCCTCAAAAGAGAGAAATCTCCGAGAAAGCTACAGCCTACCCAAGAAACCAACTTAACTTTTTTTAAATAATAAAAAAAAAAATTTTTACTTTTTGAAATTAAAATTATCCCATTGTAAATGTTTATTACATTACAGGCATTTAGCAGACGCTCTTATCCAGAGCGACTTACACAACTTCTTACATTTATCCATTCATACAGCTCAATATATATGGAAGCAAGTCAGGTTAAGTACCTTGCTCAAGGGTACAACAGCAGTGTCCTACCTGGGAATCAAACCTGCAACCTTTTGGTTACAAGTCCAGTTCCTTAAGCATTATTCTACACTGCCACTATGATGTTTGTTTTGGAAAAGTGATGTGCTATGTATATGTGTTTTAAACTTAAACGAAAACGTTTTATTCTGAAAACTTGAATACGCAATAAAAGATACGTTCAAAGAATCTTGACTGGTATTGCTACCAAATGGTGCATCCTAGCGAAAAGCCAGCTGAAACATTTCATCACCAAACACTTTTCTGTCGGCATGCAATAGTGTTATTCACATGCGTACTGCAGTCTCACCAGACAGAAGAAAGCGTTGGACAGTCTGTGTCATAAAATCTCACAATTATGTGCAGCAACTGCAGTGAGGTCAAAGTGGCAACTTTTGGGCTTGAAAACTGCTGATCGTCCAAATTTTTTTTAATTTTTTTATTCCTCCACTTCAATAAAAAAAAAATGTGTCCAATTAAAGTATCCTGGAAGAGACTTTTTTTTACAAGCCAGAAGACAAAACTGTTGTGTAACCTACATTGCTGTTAGTTAAAAAAGAGTAACATGCTCAATGCTATGGGTACATGCATCGACTTGTTAGGGAGTCACCCTGAAAGATAAATGTACAGATTAGTATTGTCTTAGAATGAAGAAAGTGTGTTTATTGAGACATAGAGGCTTTCCCCTGGAACATACTGGAATACCTACAGACAAGCAATCATTGTTTGCAATTATTTTGATACCAATGCAATGCGGCGTTAAAGAAACCGTCCAAGACGTTGAAAATATTTGCGGAAACCACACAAAACCTCTCGCATGCTACCTAAAAGATATCACTATTTTAAGTGAATTTCCTGCGTGTATGTCTCGCGGCATTAAATGTCATTGAAGGACAGAAATGCGGTAAATCAGGACCAAGAGAAGCCTAACCTACAGGTGCAGCCCAGTCCAACGCGAGTGACGCACCTCGTATTAAGACTGAATTTACACCTATATGGCATTTGGTCAAACTAACTTTTTTGTATTATTGCCCGTTTATTTTTCCACTGTTTAAGTTTGCTGGTTTGTTTTACACCAAGACGCCCAGTAAACTGAGAGATTGTTTGTTTGTGTTGACGTCAGCATTTTGACTTGTGGCATCACGCAGGATGCTTAACTTAATCCACCCTATAAATGAGATAAGATTCAACCTGCAGTACTAGATCATTATAATTTACATATTGCGTCCGTATAAAAACACTGCCTGCTCTTAATCGGACAGGGGGTCTAAGGAGAAAGTCCTGCTCCGCATGATGCGCTCTAGCCAGTTAGCTAACGTTAGCTAGTTAAGTACTTCAGAACAGGTCAAAATTCAGTTAATATGACGACCCCCCCTTTTCCAATTATACCCTGTGACATATAGTACACACGGCTCATTGTTCATTCTGTATCACCCCGACCCACTTGGAGCTAACGTTAGCTAGTCACTCTCTGTCTGTCGGCATCGCCTTTAACCCATCGCAGCCCAAATTCATACATGTCCAGTTGGTTTGCTTGATGTATAAACTCATTTGACAGTCTACTCGGAATAACGTTGCCCCAGCTTTTACCTGGATTTTCTCGATGTAAGATGCAGGTATGTATCCGGTTTCCCCCGAGCTGCAGCGTGATCCGAGCCACCAGTGTTGATTACTCCGCTCCAGGATTAGGAAGCTTTCTCCGGCAGCGAAGTGGAGAGAGTTTGGCTCTGGCGATCGGAACGTGTATAGAGACCTGTACATATTCTAACTTTGGCTGACGTTCGCAAATTTCGGGAAATTTCGCCGCTCTTGGCAGGCTAGTTAGCGTCTGGCTCCAATTGCAAAAATAGACCACTTAATTCCAGGGTGTTCTCACGTGGAATAAATTACCTAAAAAAATAAACCATGGGCACATAGCTAGCTAGCTAACTAGCTAGCAATCTAGGTTTCTCCCAGTTTCTCATGTCGCTGTTTGTCATCCAAGCTACGGATCTGATCTCGTTTTCAACAGGGGACGCGCACGCAAAACAACACACGCGGGCACGCCCCTTTCGGCGTGCAGGAAAAGTAATCGAACACAGAGCGACTACTGTCACAATGGCTGCGGCTAACTGCACTCAACTGTTCTTGAGGGGCGCGGCGCATGGTTTACGATTAGCATCAGTACGCTCTCCTTTGTTACTAAGGTATTGATTATCATATTCATACTATTATAAACTAATAATAATAAACTATATTATAAAATAAATGTACTGTTTTAACATATTTATAGTAACACCACAAGCTACTCTGCTTTGCTAACGTAGTTAGCTTGGAGAGGTCATAATTTAGTTAATATCCAAGTTACCGGCATGTATCTAGCGCTGTTATACTTTGCTAGCCAGCTAAAATGAATGCTTATTAAAACAGAAAATTTAATTTAGCCCGATTGCGAATTTCAGTTGACTATCTAAATAAATAGATGTAATTTGTCCGATTTTACCCCAGATGTTGTTTTAACCAGGAGTGTGGGGCACTCTGTGGTGACTTCCGGTAAACATCATAGAGGGAAATTTCACAATAAAAGTTAGAACTTGCTTATAAATTATTATTTTGTAGTGTTGCGCCAAAAATGCCATGATCTGCACATATAATTCTATAATTATAACATTATTTGGTTATTGAACGTATTTTTGAGTCTTCATGAATCTCATCATCAATTTGTTACTATACAACATACAACTCTTGTTCTCCTGCGAAAGTAAAGGATTAACTCAATAAAATAGGCTGGTATGGCTGGGGTTCCTCAGAATTTATGCTGTCTCAATCAAATGAGTTTCAGATAATGCATTTGTCCTAAGAATTGTGGCTGGGGTTTAACTACTGTACGTCCTCCCTTGTTTGCATATTAGGGATCAGAAAATTTTTTCCCAAATGATTTAGGTGAATAATGTCTGTACTATCTCACCACCTCTAATACCCTATCTGCTATTTATGCCTGTACGAGTTACCTCTGCTTATCTTTGGATTTTCTGCTCCGATACGGGTGGATTGGTCAGTCTGGTTTAAATTATTATATCTGAAACTTGTTATTTGGTAATCATACTTCAATAATTTTTTCTATAACTGCACTGCTGCCATACCCTATACCCTATACCCTCTGCATTCCCGTGTTTGTGGCCAGCTGGCTACTATCCACTGTGGTCTGCAATCGATGGATAACGGCTTTTCTCCACCAGAGTATTGAATCTTCTACTATTTTTAAAGTCTTCATTGGGTTCCCAAGTGATCCGTAGAATGTCTTGAGGTGTTCAAATATGAACAGCAATACTGTGTGAAAGTGCACTACGTATTTATTACTATTGTGTGTAAATGTAATATATGAATAGTTAAATCCATACTATATTTAAGTACACTGTAGTTATTATTAATATGATGTGTATGTGAACTAATATCTTATAAATAGTTAAGCATTAACACTGTGTGTGAGTGTACTATATAAATAGTTTGTGTAAATAATATTGTGTGTTCCCTGCATGCCCACCCGCCCTTCAGCCTCCCCCTGACACGGACCCACAGACTGGGCCCCAGCGATGATGAGCTATATCAGCGCACCACAGTGTCTGTCATGCAAAGGGAGGAGTCAGGTGGGGCCATGATCTACAGCTACAGCCCCAGTGGGTTCAACATCAACGGAAACATGGTGATAGGGCCCTGTGCCCTTCTGCCCCCCGCGATCCTGCAGTGGAACGTGAGTTAGAGAGCTGGGTGGGAGGGGTGGAGCAGGACTAGGGAAGGAAATAGAGGGAGAGAGAAGGAAAGATGGAGGGAGGGAGGAAGAGAGAACGCATGTGTATCCACTTATAAGCCTATAAGATCTGCTTCAACCTGCAGGTGGGAAACTACAAGGACATCACAGTGGAAAGCTTGGCCCTGTTCTACATGCTAGAGCCTCGGATCGGTGAGAAACAACAAACGCACGCACGCACGCACGCACGCACACACGCACACACACACATGCACACATGCAAAAAAGCAGCACACAAGATTTCTATTGGCTTTAAAATCTTGCTGTGTAAGATGACCTCACATATTGCATCAGAGGGTATGGTTTTTTGTCCTTACTGGTGAAAGCCCACACATACTTATGCTTTTAGTTAACCCCTTCGCGCAGATCCCCTAGTGGCCATGGCACCGGCGGCAACATTTTGCTCAACTCAGATATTCATTTCTCCTGCAACTAAACTATGAGTGGAAACAACAAACTGTGTTTTAGCTATATTAGTACACAATCCGTGACAGCTCTGCCGAATACGAAGTTTCTAAGTGTCATTATTGTCGCGTCGCTAGTCCATTTAACAAGCAACCCCCCACCCAGTCTCACCTGCAACTATATCTACCCAGTGGACAATAGCGTCTATGTTTGAGTTTATAAAATATCTTTTTTACCAATATATTTTTATTCCGTCTCACCCTGCCCCCACATTATCCTCTCCCTCCACGGTGGCCCTCTGAAGATTACCTGTAGATTCCTCTTGTCCAATATGTTTGATATAGTTATTTTCACATTTTGCGTGCATTTCACATACTGTAGTGTAAGCATTCATTAGTGGCTCAGTGATGTTTTATGTGCCAATTTTAATTGAAGCTAGAACATTTGGCAGCATTTTCCTGATGGTGGAATATTATTTTATTGTAATGTTATCATACATAATATAGGCTATGGCGTATTAGTATCTTCCTGGGCTATACTTGTCACTTAGGGCATGGAAAATACTCATTCCAATTTACTGTGCGCTGATATGTGCTAGATGAAGGTACAATTTTTCTTGGAGTCATTATGAATGGGAAATTTCTTTTTAAACTACAGAGAAATGTGATCCCAGGGCATGAAACAAAATAATACATACTGTAGAGTACAGGAAAAAGTGATGTTTTATTGAGGTACAGGAATGAATGATTAGGCTACATATTTAGGTGTGTGTAGCAGTCTGATATCAATGTTTTCAACTTAAACCATCAGAAGGGGCAAATGTATATACTTTATAATGGCATTTATGACATGTATTGGATAGGGTTTTGGACCCATAGATATCTATCCCCCTATATGGATGAAAATATAGTAGTTCCCACTTGAAATTAAAGCAAAAGTGAGTTTTATGAGCCAAAGCAGTTGATTTGTTGTTAAATATATCATTATTATTATTTATTTTTTTAAATATATTTTTTATTTTATGATTTACAGCAGTGCACAATTTAGCCATTTGGATAGATTTGGAGACACTAATGGACTGGGTACACTGCCTATATTTAATTTAATCATAGATCTTTAGTAATTCTGCATATCACCCTCAGATTTTGCACACTTGTGGGCACAGAGTCTATGATCCAGGGAATGTATTGTTTTACCGGTTTCACATTTGACATATTTACCGTACAGTATTTCATTGCAAACTAAAGATAAAATGTTTTATTTAGCATTTTTTCAAAGTTTTTTTGAATTTGTGGCACTTTATTTTGACAAAAATTATGAAAATAAACTAATCTAAGTTAGTAATGTAAAGGGTACAACTGTCTTTGTTACGATCCTCAGACTGACTGGACCCAAAAGCAAGACCCAGAGGCAGACTCAATAGCAAACTCCGAACCGGAGCAAATAATTAATGTGAAGCAAGCGAAACAGTGAATAGGGGCGCTTGGTGAGGGTCAGGATTCAGGGTTGGAAAGACTAAGGGCTGGGCGGGAACAGGGCAGCAGACAGATGGGCTAGGTGACCGGCTGGAACACAGGAGTACAGATACGGGGAAGCAGGCTGGATGGGCGAACTGGAAACAGACTGGCAAGTTAGCACAAACAAACAGAGGCAGAGTAACACGTCAAACACTCAAAGAGATGGAACGAACTGGCACAGAACAAACAAAGAGGACAAAATAAATAAGGAGAGAAACAGGTGAATAGGAGATCAGTAATGAACTGGGCGTGAGGAATGTGAATGAGGTAATGAATGTGAGTGCGGAATGCAAGCGGGGAAGGCGAGTGATTGGCTGGGGAACAACTAGGGAGAGAATGAGGAAATGAGCGGGGAAACCACGCCCAGCCTGCACAACACAGAAGGACAGACAAGATAAAAAGAAAAACATGACATGAAACAAGAGGAATGGGGAAAACAGGGAGAACGATAGGAAGATGGACTGGAGGGAAACGGCGAATGTAACAGTCTTGTTTCATTGAAACCATTTACCAAGTGTCTGTGATGCTCAAACCTGGAGTTATAAAGCCTTAAGTAGAACACCACCTAATTAGGTGAGAATTTTGCATCTGCGTGAAGGGGTTAACTGTTAGGATGAAAGTTCCCAATAAACTGATCAAAATAGATCAAAATAAATTGTTCACATTTATCTGTGTTTATTATTAGATTTACTCAGTCCCTGGTTTCTTCAACAGTTTTGATTCTTATTTTAGTCTTTTCAGATTTACTGCCAGGGCCCATGTCTGGCAGTACTACTGCAGTAGAGACGGATCATCTGAATAAAGGAGATTTACTACTTTTTAAAGGGGATGTGAAACATTCGATATGATTCTGCTTCAGGTGCATTTTACGTTCGATAAAATATGGTCCTGCATTCAAATCTGAAATCGACCCATATTTGCTAGAAAAATGTAAGTTTGCTTTTTTTGCACTAGGGCGCAGCCATGTTGGAACAAGATAGGTTGTGATGGCACTAGGTTGGTTCATCTCGGCCTTATGCTGCATTCCAGACAATTTCCCACCTCCTACTAGGAAAACTGCAATAGAATGCCAGTTGCTGTTGGAGTTCCAACTTGGAAACCCGGGTGGAAATCAACAACCATGATTTCACCGAGAGGCGTCACATGACATCACACGAACATAGTGGCACCTACACCATGAATTGTAAACAATCGTCTCAAGACAATTTTAAGCTATTAAAATACATCTTTGAATAAAATTTTCTACATGGCATGATAATGAAACCTGTTATGCTTGCTCCTGCTAGTCGCCACCTTAAATACTAGTCGGTTAAACAATTTTTTTTCTAATTTCTATAAAAATACATTCAAATCAAAGTCATATGTCTATTAAATAAAAATCATAAATTATGATGACAAAATTGCAATATTAAACTACAAATACACATATTTCCACAATGTATTTTTACGTGATGACATCAATAATGATCGGCTCGCTCACCGTGCCCAAAGCGGAAAACTTTCCCCTCTGTCCACCTGGAGAATGTTGTCGTGCAAAACGAGTTAAGTTTGGCAGTACTTGAAGTTAGAGTGAAAGTGGGCATCATGTTGTATGTAGGGTATGTAATAAAAAACTCATAACCATTCAGCCAGAACCACATTCACTACCGGCACCGACATAAAGCGCAACACGGCTCTGAAGAAACGGTTAACGCTATACAAACTAGAGCTAGGCATTATCTGAAGGATAATGAGCAATGAGCATATTGCATGTCGCAAAGTGCCCCGCCTTTCAGCGGCATTTCAAATATATTTGCTTATTAGCATATTAGACTAAGCCATTCAAATGGTTCATACTGCACACAAAATATTTTCATGAGCATGTTATGCCAAATAGATTTCAATTCTGTTTTCTGAGTCTTATATTTTTCTTAGACTAGTCGGTGAAATTAGTCGAAAAGCACATCCCTAATCTGAACCAGGAATTATAATGGGTGCACTTAACAGACATGCTCAGTTGTGTTCTTGGCCATGAGGAAGGCACAGTGACGTGGAGAAGGCTACGTCAAAGCCTTCAGCATTTGTAATTGGTTGCCAACGAGCGTGCAAAAATATGATGTAGGCCAGAATAAATAATAATAAAAAAATTATTATCTTTGTGGTAAGAACAAATAGTTAAGTAGTTTAAAAGAAAAAAGAAAATTCACAGAGTTAGCATTAATATATGAGACCAATGGGGAAACTGGCTTTTTGAGTGCAAATCATAGATATCAGCAGAGGGCGACATTATATCCGGTGCTGAGGTTGAGAATGAAAAGCTGGCCCCTTGGTCTCGGCTGCTCAATGTATTTCCTATAGCTTGATGGCTGACTTTCAAAGGGCTCAACGGTGAACCGTGTGGAGAAAAAAAAACTAAACAAATAAAATGCACGGACGGCCAGCTCGTCTCTTCTAACTTCTAACCGTAGTAGTTATGACCTCCCACCCAAACACAGCATCTGGCTTCAGTCAGTTTGTGGTCCGAAAAACGAATTGTCCACTTTCAGCACTGCAGACACGTCACACTTCAAAGCAGCCTGCATGCCAAAAGCACAGTAGTTGCAGTCTCGTCAGAGGCAGTTTGTGAAATCAAACAAACCAGGGCCACGTTACAGAGTGCTTCCTCTTTAATGTAGGGTGACATAGTTCCAAAACTGTGGTTTGATATTGAATGAATCACGTCTGTATGGTTTTTAGAACATGTATTACCCTTGCACAATGTTCAGTGTTAAGTGACAAAATAGAACATTTACAGAAACAGTGCCATAGGGCCCTGCGCCCTCCTGCCCCCCACAATCCTGCAGTGGAACGTGAGTTAGGGAGCTAGGCAGGAGGGGTTAAACTCTTTTGATATATCATGTTTTGCGGCTATCTTGTTTACAGCAAATTTCACTTTTCTGTCTCAGAGGTGCTGGTTTTGGGTACAGGAGGACGGGTGGAGCGGATTGACCCAA
Source organism: Ilyophis sp. 1 JC-2022 (assembly GCA_022702515.1). Classification (NCBI taxonomy): domain Eukaryota; kingdom Metazoa; phylum Chordata; class Actinopteri; order Anguilliformes; family Synaphobranchidae; genus Ilyophis; species Ilyophis sp. 1 JC-2022. The sequence continues at coordinate 21,886,671 of CM040396.1, read as the reverse complement.
ATGTTTTAAAGTTCATGAACAAAAAGGGCATTGCTGTGGAAGTACAGGACACGGTGAGGACCCCACCTCGGTGACATCACGTCACGTGCACCCTTCATACAATTCTTGTAGCTCAACGTGTATTCAGCAGAACAAATAAAAAGAATCAAAGAAAGCATAAAAAACAAAGACATGTAAATTAAAACAAAGGGGTATAAAACAGAACTGATGAAATCTAAATTTAACAGGTAGCTAGTGAAAAGATATAAAAACAGGTGTATTATGTGCTCTGTTTGGTTTGTGTCAGAATATTTGCTGCCACATTTTACGATAGATGCAGCTGGTTTAACCTATTGGTAATGAAGGCATGCACTAATTTCTCTGCATCAGCTTGTGACAGGAAATACTTTACTTACTTTTGCAAATAAGGTTCATGCTTATTGGCTCTGGAAAATACTGGGCATTTTATTAAAAAAACTCTGAATTAAGCTTTACGATTAGGATTTAATCATTAATTTTGCTAGAGCCAGTCATATACGTATATTAATAGCGTACTAATATATTTAAAAGAAGATAATTTTACCATTTTTGAAAGTAGCTTTAAAGGCATCATATCGGTTGTTTTAATGCTCTGGGCTGTCTAAGGATGGGAGGATCATGTTTATTCTGTCTGTGTTCCTTGTCTCAGCCCAACGCATGTGCAACCTTCAACTTCCTGTCAAGTGAGCGTCGAATCGCAGCAGCTGCCCTCATTCCACCCCCTCCCAGCAGATCTCTGGAGTAGCACCCCATACAGGAAATGATGCAACAATCAGGATGGATTTAATGCAATGATCTCCACTTGCATACTGGATTGAAGATTGTGCCTGAAACGTGTGGTCCCCATCAAGCACGTCTAACCTCATGGACTTTTGTTAGTTTCAAATTATTTTGCGTCATCCTCATCATTTTGGGTTGTACTTTGCAATGTCATCACAGCAGAAGGTGAAGGGACCAATCAGGAGAATCGGTCAGAGCACATGCACGAAGAGTATGGCAGTAAAAACATGGAAGTGAGGGCCTAAATCATCTCATCTAACTAGCCTAGTCACTGTTATATGCACTGTCAACACATAGTCACTGTTATATGCACTGGTGTAGATCAAATACACATAATATGGCTATGAGTAACTGTAGGCAACCATCCAGTGAGTTACCAGCAGATTTGCCAGCTTGTGTGTTGTTTTGTGATCCTATCATGAAGCAAAATGCTATGTTGGTTTTTACAACTGGTCTCACATGTGTGTGGAGTGTTGATGATGAAGTCAAAGCTAACTCGGGTATTTTCCAGAACCACCTGGAGAATGATCAAGCAGGGCTGCATTTGGTTGTGCAGTGATGCCAATCAATTGTGTTTCAGACAATTCTGTATCTGTACTGGTGTTGCATATTACCTGGTCTTATTGTATGCACTACTATGCAAGTAGCTCTAAATAAGATAATCTACAAATTGAACAGATGGATGTAAAATCCAACAGTGACTTCAGTTAAGTGTAGCTTCTTGCACTGGTACAGTCATGATTGTGTGTGACTGTACTGTACATATTTTTGTGTATATTCATTCGTGTATGTGTGTGTGCACATGTTTGTGGTTGTTAATCCAGAAGACAGCTCCTGTATTTAATCCAGGTTTAGTGTCCTTCTACTCAAGGTTGCCATGGCTGTCCTTCACACAGTAAACCAAATTAATCCTCTCTGTCTCTTCATCTCTATCCCTCTCGAGATAAGCACTTTCATAAGAACCAGCATTAATCTCTATTCTGTACATCTCACATTGTTCTCTATCATGTAGTAGAACTCAGTCATTTTTTATTTTTTTTAAACACACAATCGCATTCTCACACATACATAATCATGCACTCTTTCACACACAGACACACACCGGAATCTGAGGTGAAAGTTAATTTATTGGAAATTATTTATTGTGTCTTAACCACACTATTACATTTACCATCATATATCACTCTGAAAGCAGTGCATACTGGGAGATGTTGAAGGGGAGTTGGTCTGTTTCTCATTTCCCTACTGTCACTGGGTTGGTCTGTGTGTGAGTCACTAAGTCCTCAGTGATGTGGCACTACTCTCTGCAGACTGCTGAAGTTGAACTCTGATCCAGTAATGCGATGGTACATGTCCTTGATGTCCTCACATTCTGTCTCAAAATGTGTGGCAGCGTCATATGACTTGGAGACAAACACCTGCAGGAGAAACACATGGCTCTCAGCTCTTGTCAAAACCAAACTTCTTACAAATATGAAACATGCTCATTTCAAATTACTGCTAATTAATTCATGGTTAGTCAGCTAGATCAGAGTGGTATATACACCCAATGACCTGAGAGATCGTTGTGTTCTTATTACATCACAATGACCACAGGCAGTGTTCCCACTTTATAAAATCTAGAGGCACAACGCACCTCCACAAGCTACTGAACACAGTGCCCCCTGGTGGTGAGGTGAAATCAGCTTATGTGAGTGTGCACAAGTTTTGAGGGTAGAGGGATTTTAAAAAGCAACGACGTGTTGCCACAGGTGCATATAGCAAAAACCAAGAAACAAAAAAAAAGGTGCTGTATGCACTGCATATATGGTCGCTGATGCCTAGCAAAATATATTTATTCTTGGAACAAAAGTATATATAGTGCAAAAAGAAATGACAGACACACATTTTGAATGGGTGAAATGAAACAAACACATTAGCTCAGCTATAACCTTATCTGAACATTACATTCAACACAACTACAGTCCTCACCTGGCTCAACCTCCCATCATCTGAGGGGACAAACAGGTCATCAATGGAGACAAATCTGTGGACCAAACAGAGTTAGCATAAACCAATGGTTCCCTAACGGTGGGTATTTACCCCCTGCTTGGCCGTCCTTAGGTTACAGTACATAATACCCTTTCAATTGATATTCAAACCAGTCAAATCAAAAAAAAAAATTCTTACATATTTTAATTAACTGCTGGAAAGGGAGGCCAGTGGCCTGCATACTTTTGTTTTGAATGTAAGCAAATTGGAGTCTATGAGGAAAATATATGGTAAGACATGGCTGAATCTGTGCTGTGATCCCTTCTCTATATGTTTTTTAAAAATAGTTTTCCACTAAATAATGGTGAGGTTCAGAGAAATATGTATTTTCTCTATTTTGAGAATTTTGACCCAGGTTGTGGGTCATTTTGTGGTTGTTGTAGTACTTAAGTTGTGTGTGTGGATGTATTCTAGTTGCAGTTGTGTTGTTGTTCTGTTTGTATTGTGGATGTCATCATGCTCACTTCTGTAGAATGGGCTCCAGCAGCTCCAGTCCTGGCTTCACTTCTTTCTCAGGGTTATTGGTCTCCACGGTTGTGCTCACCATGGCAACATACTTTCCCTCAGCTGAAACATTGTGGGCGTAAGACACCATACAAACATAGATGTCTGTGTGACAGTTGAAAGGAATGGACACAAAGACAGAAAGACTCAATCAGTAATAACTTAATGAAAAGTATAACTTGACATTGCCACATTTAGGGGGTCAATATTTTGGATTGTGTGAGACACAATAGCTATGTAGCTACTGTCATGAGACCCGAGAGGTGTTCGACTGCCTGGAGTACATTTCCCAGCTGCTAGGCCCAGAAAAAGAGGGAAACAGCAACAGACAGGTCACATATGTCACCCCAATAAGCTAAATAAATACAAAAAACAATTTTTTAACTGCTTCTCAACAGCCAAGATGTGCAATTGCCATAATTACATACTTTGTGTTTGGAGAAAGGACAGATAAACCTGCCCTGGCATAAAGATGGTCACATACATGGAGCATGTTTCAATCAATACACCATCAGCTCTTACAATCTCTAGGACATTTCAACTGGTGACCAGGAGCCAAAAAGAAATGTCACTTCATGTTTTGTCTCTTGCGGCTCCTGAGAAGATAATACCCACAAAGTTGGACTGGTTGGCAGAAAACCCAGCAAACGGCAGTCAAGGCCCCCTGGGACTGGACGTGCACATGCACTGTATGTGTGTGTGCTTGTGCATGTGCGCGTGCATGTATGTATCTTTACCAATGACAAGTTACTTCCTGTTAAGCTGTGATGTAATGCTTCATGTTAATCAGAGGTACGATACCAGACTTTCTGTTGAGCTGTGTTTGGGGGATGATGATCTGACAGGAGTTAACATCATGAGTAGTTTTGATTGGATGGTCGAGTAAACAGATAACCCGAATGACACGCCTCACTTTCATCACCCGATTGGGAACATAGCTGGGGTCACAGATCAGCTGCTTACAGTGAAATACCTAAAAAACATAACAAGAAAGAGGATTGAAAAGATGAGAAAGTAGAGATATGGAGGAAATGGAAAAGGGAAATGGAGAAGAGCAAATGGAACAGCTAGCAAAGGGTTCAAGAAAGAAAGAATTAGAATGAGAGGGTGAGATAGAGACAGGAAGAGGGAAGGAGAGAAAGAAAGAAAGCGTAAGGCGGGAAAAGAGATATAGATAGAGAGAAAGAGTGAGATCAAAGGACACAAGGGTGAAAATAAAGGGTAGAGAGAGCGGGGGCAAATGAGGAACAGGGGAATAAGAGGAGACAGCTGGTAAAAAAGCAGGACATCTGATAAAGGTGTCCATCTTATGACTCACCTGTCCCTCAGACTTGACTCCAGCAACTTTACCATTCTCCATCACTATCTCCTGCACCTCACGGCTCAGCATATAGGTTCCCCCATACTCTGCACTGAGTCTGAGGAAAATAAATAATCATACTTATGTCATTATATTTATTGTTATTCTAGTTCTATAGCATTTACTACTTGTTCATATGTGCTAATGCTTAATATATTGCTATTTGGCCATTTTTACAAATGTATGTATTTTTACAAATGTCAATAAAGAATCTTGAATTTGAGAAGAATTTAAAAGAGTGAGTGAGTGAGTGAGTGAGAAGTTGGGAAAAGGGGAGACTGAGTGATAAAGAATATTTATTATTATTAGCACCCCTGGTAAAGATGAGTGAAAAAGGTTATAAAAGATTCACCTTTTGGTGAATTAGCTTAATCTCACACTGAAAAAATGAAAAAAATCCAACCTTTAATTGAAATGAAATCCCTCAACAAGAAATTATTATTTTTAACAAAACCATGTGTGCCACAATTATTGGCACACCTAAAAATTATTATGAACAAAATGTAACTGAAGCATTTTTTCCATTTATATTTTACTTTTTAAAGTTGATCAGAGTGTTTAAAAACTTTCAAGCAGTAATTCATGACTTCCTGTTTCACTGGGGTATAAATATGAGGTGACACGGAGGCCATATTCCCTTACTCATACATCAACATGGAAAAAATAAGAGAACACACAAATCAAATGAGGGAAAAGTATGTTGAACTTCTTAAGTCAGAGAATGGCTATAAAAAAATAGATATTCACCTGAAAATGCCAATATATACCATTCGGGCAATACTTAAAAAGTTCAAAGCAACTGGAACTGTTACAAACTTACCTGGAAGACCCAAGTTAATTTTGTCCCCACGCACAGTGAGGAGGATGGTAAGAGAGGCAAAGAAATCCCCAAGGATCACTGTTGGAAAATTACAGAGGAAAGTAGCATCTTGGGGTCATCAAGTCTCCAAAACTACCATTAGATGTCACCTCCATGCCAACAAATTATTTGGAAGGCATGCCAGAAAAAAACTTTTCCTGTCATTTCACCACAAACGTAAGCGCCTGGAGTTTGCTAAACACTACTGGAACTTTGACTGAAACCGCGTTCTATGGTCAGATTAAATTTAAATTGACCTTTTCGGCAACCAACACTCAAGGTAGGTTTGGCGTAAAAAGAAGGATGGCTATATTGAAAATAACCAGAGGTTTCCGTGATGTTGTGGGGCTGTTTTCCCTGGGAACCTTGTTAGAGTACATGGCATCATGAACTCCATGAAATACCAGAAATTTTTTAATCTGAATGTGGCTGCCTCTGCCAGAAAACTAAAACTGGGTCGTTGTTGGATCTTCCAGCAGGGCAATGATCCAAAGCATACGTCCAAATGAACACAAAAATGGTTAACTGAATGCAAAATCAAGATTCTGCCATGGCCATCTCAGTCCCCTGACCTAAATCCCAAAACAATTTCAGTTTGAGATTAAGCTAATTCACCAAAAGGTGACTTTTTTACAACCCTTTTTACTCATCTTTACCAGTGGTGTCTATAATTGTGGAGGGCACTGTATATGTACATATATATATATATATATTTCATTGTGTACTATTTCAGACTGAAGATGTCTAAGGAAGGCTATGCTCAGCATTGTTACCGTGCAAATCCCTGCGGCAGCTCTCCCAGGCCATAGATGGGATAGAGGTATGGACTGTGACTGAAGCGAGCCAGGGACTCTGTATACAGTCTGATGCGATTAACAGTCTGGAGGTAAGGCTGGTCCAAGTACCTGCCGACACACACCGATACAAGTTGCCATAGATTAATCAGGGAGCAACCGTGGAGTTTTCGTGGGTGCATATTTCTGTGAAAGAGTAAAGCAGTCGTAGATGTAGCAGTGGTTGTAAGAGTCACAGTACACAGAAGTACCAGTAGTGAAGTTCTCTTCATTGTACCACCAGATTAAAACCATGGTTGTTGCTCCTATTGTGGTTGTAAAGGTGCCTAGGTGTAAACGCATACCAAAAAGATTCTGGGCTCTATCTTGGCGCTTAGTCTAAGCGCATGGCAGTAAAATCAATTTAGGGCGTGTCCATGTCCACTTTTGCTATTTTAATGACATATTCTTTTGGCGCTAAGCACGGCGCAACGTGCAAATGGGCTGAACCTAGTCTCTTCGTTAATTGTAGACGTACGAGGTGTGTCTTGGGCGTGACATGCAATAAACCAATCAAAATGTCATATCCCATTCCCTTTAAAAGCCTACTTTTCCACCTTGGCGTACAGCTGAGAATAAGCTATCAATGGCTTCAGTCTCACCTTAAGAAAACACCAAATTAGCCTGCTTGTTCAATAAATTTTGTTTGATTATGCAATGAAAGTGTCAAACATCAATTCCATGAGGCTGTTCGCATGGAGTTCTCGAAGTTCAAGCTTCATCCGCTTCAAGTTCATTAGGTTACCTGCATAGTAATATTGATTAATAACATAAATAATGTTATTTTGCCATAATGATTACATTAAATACAATAAAGCTGTCAGGTTGGCAACCCATATGTTCACGCATATTTCCCGTTGTTTTATAATGTCCTGCTTGTGAAAATGTGACCAACCTGTTTTTCTCGTAGGGTAATGTTTTAAAACAATCCACTTTCCCAGGAAGACCGTGCACGTGCGACTTACAGCAGGGGAAACAGATAACATGCAGCGCACATGCAGAGAATGGCATTAAAATGAATTATGAATTAATTGTGTAACGTGCTGCAAATTTGTTTTCGTTTCTAATTAGACGCTTAGTTCTCTTTAAAATAATTTTGTTCAGTTATGGAATGACAGGTGAAATCAGCTGGGTTTTAATAAGCTGTGAGTATGGAAACCTTGTCACTGAAATTTAAAAAATGACAGGACGAAGAATACTAAGGTTCAAATGCAGTTAACATTGTGCCATTTATCTCCATTGTTTAACCGTAGGCTATGGAAAAAACCTTATGCACAGCAAATCCGCTGTTTTTTGAAAAACAATAAATGCAATATTCACTGGACAAGGTTTTTAACTTTTTTCAGTCAAAACCATTATATTTACTTACAGGCTGTAGGCCTAGAGAGCTGAATTGTAATGACATCTGAAGCGCATTTTCAGAACTCAAATGTCCGTCTATTGCAATGCGCGAGTTTTCCATTGAATGAAAATTCATGCCTTAGGTGTAAATGACAATTCGCGCATTAGGCTTGATATATGTGTTATCAGCAAATGGAAAGCCATTTTTAATGGATAGTCATTGTCCCGTAACAGAAAATGGTTCCCCCAGAAGATTAGCCTATAGGAATTATTGGCCAATATAGGCTAAGTGATAGCTTGATCCAGGATAATTGCGAATAGTCTACACGTACCTTACACGTACCATCACACATCGCCTGGATGTTGATGGAGTGGGCTGAAAGCAATTTACTTCGGCATTCCCCTTCGCTGAGGGACAGGTAGCTATGTGGTTTTTGCCCGATGAACCCTTTTATTATTATTATGCATTTTTTTAATGTAGCCGACACAATAATAATATTTCACATTGTAATCTTGATATTTTTAATCATGCTTGTGCGCGCCCCTGTGTGTTACAGACAGGAGGGTGTACGCGCATTGTGCACACGCCTATGTAGACGCACTTATATGCGCCGTTAAAATAACATGTAAACAACTGCAACATGACTTTAGACCAGGTTTGTGGTGGTTTTAGCGCAAGCGTTTTCTGCTGGCTCAAGATGACAATACGCCAAAAAGAATCCTGGCCACTCCTCATCTTAAGTCCAACACGCCCAGTTCACTTGTAATGGGCGCAAGAATACATGGTATTTAAACGACGCGAACGCAAGGCGTTATAATGAACCCTGCGCCGGGTGTAAGATAGCAGAGACACTTGCGTTTGGGTTAGCGCTGGGTGTAAGATAGGGCCCCCTGTCTCTTATCTGAATAAGAGCAATGAAGGAAAACACAGTCCATACGTTTGTACTGCTCCAGGATTGGCAGCAGGGGGCGACAGAGCTAGTGAGGTAAAATACAACTGTTTTCTATTGGAGGGAATTTATATGGAATTGCTTGCGGTAAGTGGGGGGCAGGGAAGCACTGTAGTAGTGGTAGTACATAAGAACCAGTAGTAGTAGTGCAGTAGTTGTAGTAATGGTTGCAGATGTATCAGTACCTGTAATAGTAGTAGTAGAGGTAATACAATTATTATTAATAGTAATAGTAGCAGTCGTAGTAATAGTAATACTAGTAGTAGAAGTACTTGTTACTGACTCATCATTCTGGTGCAGAGCCAGGGCATGTCCTGTGAATTCAATGACGTCTGGCCCAAGGTCAAAGTGGCGGAAAAGCTCCCTGGTGCTGGTGTGTTTGGGGTCCATGTCCTGGTGGGTTCCTGCGCTTCTGTCCTCAAAGTTCAGCACAAACTGTAGCAGCTTGCGGAATCTACGCTTGTCAAACATCCCCATCAGATCTGACAGAGGCAAGATACATCAATCACATGCTGGGATGTGATGGAGTATGATATTGTTGATAGGTGAGTGTTAAAGGCGTGATAGACAGGTGAGAGTGACTGGGGTGATAGCCAGGGGAGAGAGACGGATGTCACCTGACGCCTGGGCTTCAGCATCTGTTGATGGGACCTTGTAGACTCGTCCCGCCCGGTACACAAAACTATCCTCCACCACCTTAAAGTCCAAATACCGAGTCACCCCTGTGTACAGTAGCATCTTCACTAACTCTCCTGCAACACACACACACACACACACACACACACACACACACACACACACACACACACACACACCAAAGTGCACATACACATACAGTTAAACACCCTACAACATACACATAAACAGAGATGCATAGTTACACACTATGGACATACAGTATGTACACACAGTATATACACACACACAGTTACACACTCTGCAAAACACACACACACACAAACACACGTATGTACACACAGTTGCACACCCTGCAACATAAACATGTGTACACAGAATGCAGCAAAAATACCTCTATTGCATAACAAATTATTTATCATCCATAACTCACACATGTTTTATACAAAGTGTCACACATCCACAGTTTCCTCACCATCGGCCAGCAAAAATTTGGGGATGAGGTCCACGTTCCAGTCACGCCCATGACCCATGGACTTTGGAGGACCTGGTACCTGAAATTTCTTATAAAGCTAGAGAGAGAAAATATGTATTCAACACAACTGCACATACAACACACAGGCAACTGCACATAACCAATACACAGCTAACTACATAGATCCAACATTCAGTCAACTGCACATTCAACCTGTAAAACTGAAAAACCCAACACACAACCACATACCCAGGTCTAACAAAGACTGTCTAATTAAAATGTTCTCCAGCCGCACAACTTTATTTTTAGGTAATATACATTAGCACCTCTTCCAGTGGGGAGATAGAGGCACTCTCCCCACCATAGTATAGGTTCCGGTCAATGTGAAGGACCTTTTTGCCATCCACTGACATCATCCCTGAGAGAATGCATTCCTGAAAGAGAGAAGGGGTATGATATATATATTCATAATAAAGTAAGAACAATTTAATATTTTGATTTGAATTAAAAAAACATTTAGGAAAAGTCTATGCGATGCTTTTCTCTGATCAGCTGTACAACATACTGCTCAGGACAGGTAGCAAGATTGTGGCAGCTTTTTATTATCACAGGGGGAGGTGCGAATGTCAGACAGCTAATCCTGCTTACAGCCTCTTGATCCACCAACATCCTCAGTGTTGGAGGTTTCTCTTTGTGTATCTGTGTGAGTGCGGAGAGTGAATTGGAAACTCAAAGCTACAGCCTTACCCACTTCTCTTTTATACACACACACACACACACACACACACACACACACACACACACACACACACACACACAAACAAGAATGTTTTGGACTCTTTAATGTCTAATTTAATCTAAACTTTTAACACTTGATTCAAAACCCTAAAATCATTTGAAAATGTATATAATTTGTAAACCGTTCCCTCAAAAACCAGGTTATGTAGCTACATTTAAACAAATGCATCAACACAATACAAAATGTCATAAAATCATTAGCTGATACAAATGAACACTATAATGCTTGTTTCTTACCTTAATGACAGCTTCTTCCTTCACACTATTGACATATTAAAAATATATATTTTTTTTTTTGCTGTGATACATATTGCAATTTTGTGGGACAAAACAATAAATAAATAAAAAATGGGAAAGAAGCTACGAGCTTGGCACACGTGTTTCTGGACATTTTTGTCTATTCCTCTTGGCACATCCTTGCAAGCTCCATCAGGTTGGGTGGGGAGTGTTGGTACACAGCCATTTTCAGCTCTTTCCACAGAGGTTCAATTGGATTCAGGTCTGGGCTCTGGCTGGGCCACTCAAGGACATGCACAGACTTTTTTTTCTCCGAAGCCACTCCTTTGTTCTCTTGGCTGTGTGCTTCGGATCGTTGTCATGTTAGAAGGTAAACCTTCGCCCCAGTCTGAGGTCCAGAGCGGCTTCAAGGATCTCGGTGTACTTAGTTGCGTTCATCTTTCCCTCTATCAGGACTAGTCGCCCCATTCCCGCTGCTGAAAAACATCCCCACATCATGATGCTGCCACCGCCATGCTTCACTGTAGGGATGGTATTAGCCAGGTGATGAGTGGTGCCTGGTTTCCTCCAGACGCTTGGTATTCAGGCCAAAAAGTTAAATTTTGGTTTCATCAGACCAGATAATCTTGATTCTCATGGTTTGAGAGTCCTCTAGATGCCTTTTGGCAAACTCCAAGCGGGCTGTGGTGTGCCTTTTACTAAGGAGGGGCTTCCGTCTGGCCACGCTACCATAAAGGCCTGATTGGTGAAGTGCTGCCTGGATGGTTGATCTTCTGAAAGGTTCTCCCATCTCCACAAGGATACGCTGGAGCTCTATCAGAGTGACCCTCAGGTTCCTGCTCACCTCCCTGGCCAAGGCCCGTCTTCCCCGATTGCTCAGTTTGGCTGGCGGCCAGGTCTTGGAAGATTCTTGGTGGTTCCAAACTTTTTCCATTTACAAATGATGGTGGCCACTGTGCTCTTTGGGACCTGTAAAGCTGCAGAAATTTTTCCGTACCCTTCTCCAGATATATGCTTTGACACAATCCTGTTTCTGAGGTCTGCAGATAATTCCTTTGACCCCATGGCTTGGAGTTTGGGACCTTTAATTGACTTGGTATTATACTGTGATGATTAAGTATTCCCTTAATTTTTTTGAGCAGTGTATATATATATATATATATATATATATATAGGTCTTTCAACTGTATTCATATTTTGTCCCAGAAAAATGCAATATGTATCACAGCAAAAAATACAAAAACAAAGACAATTGTTGACAGAAAGGTATTAACTCATAATTAAAATATTTACATCAAAACAATGAGCATCATCAAATGAATAGCTTGCAATATCCAATACTGTAAATTATGAGAAGTAAATATTATCATTACAATTCGTCTACAATATGTTTTACAATCACAAATCTTTCACAAGAAAAAAACCTTTAAAAAAAACATATATCGTATTTTGCTCTAAAACACAAGAGATCAGAAGCTACTATTGCTGCACATGACAAAGCTACTACTACAAATTTAAAAATCTGTGAAAAATTCAATGCAAAAAGTATAATGGTTTAGCTGTGTGACATTCAAGGTTCTGCCTTTGACCTCTGTGTTCACAAATTCAGTTACTGTTTGAAAACTGTTTGAAAATTTGAGAAAAATGTCTAATGCTACAGAGATAGCAAGAGGTGTTACCTGTCATAGATGGGTGAAGACAGGTATAGACATGTGCTGTATATGTAGACAAAGGCTGCTCTCACCTTTAGACCTGTGCCCAAAATGATGACATCATGCTCTTGCATACTGGCTGGTCCCAGGAGTAAAGGTCATGTGTCTAATGAAGGACAGTTCTTCTGTAACTGGCAAAGGGCAGCCAAACCTCCAAGCGTGTGTCTATGGGTGGATGAGTAGGAAAGTGTCTGTACAGTGTGAGTTCGTGCATGTGTGTGAGTCACTCATGTCTCTGTCTCCAGTGGGTCATGCTGGTGCATCTGCCCCATAGCACATAATCCTCTCAAATGTCAATCACAGAAGATTAGTTTATAAAATCTGGTGTGTGTGTGTGTGTGTGTGTGTGTGTGTGTGTCTGGGTATGTGAGAGAGAAAAATAGAGAGAGAGGGAGAGACAGAATTTAAATATTTAACACCATTATTGTCACAGTTCAACAACATCACTTGCCTCAACAGACCCTGTCCACAGCCTCTTATTCTTCCTGCTGAACCAAGTAGTTGACTGCCCAAAAAATTTAATTGAATAAGCACACTCTTCTCTTCTCTGACTGCCTGTACCTTGACCCTATATACACCTGCCTGGAGGACTGAGTTCCCAGCCTTGCATACCAACCCCTGACTATCCCCAGCACACCCTCCAACCTACCACACTAAGAAAAAAAGGTGCTCAACTGTTTTGGGCTTTCCGCAGAACAAGCAACTTTCCCCTACAGTTGGATCAAGGTGTGCCACGTGTCTGTTCGTTGCAATGACCCTGTGAATAATCCTCCACTGTAGATCAGCAGTACGCTTCTCTATAGGTTTATACAGAAAGCACCTGTATGTGAAGAGTCAGGCCCCAAATCCCCTGGCCACCCTGATGGAATCACTCCCCCTAAGGTAGCCTGGTGATGGAATTTTACTGTCACAAGGTACAGGGCCTTTTTGCTGAGCCGCTGAAAGTTCTCCAGCCGCTGTGTTTTCAGAAACATTAGAGAGCTTCCCAGATTCATCCAGCTGCCAATCGCAGCAGCCACAGCCACTGGAGTAAACCCCTCCCCTGTCTAAGCCACAAAGTCCTCTGCAGTGCCCCCTGAAGGAGGCAGGAAGTGCAGCACGGATCCCCTCCACCAACTACTGCATCAGTCTGAAGGATTGCATGCTGACCACCCCATCCATCAGCTCACTCACTGACCTTCATCCTCCTCCACTCACAAAGTCACCTAATTTAGTGATCCCTGCACCAAGCAGACCAGTCTGCACACTGACTGACTGCAGCAACCCTGCCGGACAGTTGTGAGGGCACGTGGTGCTCCAGCTGGCAGTAAAGGTCTGAAACCATGCCCGCATAAACAAGTTATAGAACGGCATGAGCGCTGAAAGGTCCACCACCCCTGGGCTCATCAAAAACAGCTGGCGGTCATAGTCTAACCCTCCAGCCCTCCGCAGTAAAGGAACCACTCCAGCTGAGATTTCGGTGGTACAGCAGCCACCTGGCAGTCTGTAACATGAGCGCAGTGACCCTGCTCCGCGAGTCCACCAGGCCCTGTCCAACTTCCTGCAGTGGGAGGTACATCACCACTACTCTGGTCCAGTGCTGCTTTGACAAAAGAAGTCCTGTCTCTGAAGTTTCTTGAGTAGGCCCCTGGGGGGCTCCAGCATGCACAGCCCGTTATTCGAGACCAAAACCCATACCCCAAAGAAACTCTCCCACCGCCATTTAGAGAACGCAACAATTTAGTCCAACACTTAGAATCTGGTATGTGTGTGTGTGAGTGAGTGAGTGAGTATTAAAGAGGCAGTTTACCTGAAAATTTAATTAAGCTGTTTCTATCAACCCTGAGTACTATCTATCCATCCAGGTAGTTTAGCTGAGATTTCACTTATAAATAAGCAGCTCACTGTGATAACATCCTGATACACCGGACCTAAACGGGTCCAATGTTGTTTCAAATTTTACATTTGAAAAAAGTGAGCAGCAACGACTCTTTTCTAGTATAATGTCACGGTTACTCACAAACATCCCACCCACAGACCTTGTTGCGCATGGTTTTTAGAATAATACTTTCTACCGAAGTATGGCAACTGTGTATATCCACACATAGTCTCAACCAAAGCATGCCAGTATTCTGGGGGGCACTTTGTCAACACTAACACTAAGAAAATGTGTCTCTAGAGGGCCAAGCAATTGAGTCTCCCTGTGATTTTGTTTTCATCAACCCAAAACGAAGGCGATTTCACCGGGAAAAAAAAATGTTGGTTCCACACACCTGAATGGCGGGTTGTGTGATTTACCCACCAGAGAGAACAGGGCCGTGTCTAGGGGGGGCAAAGGGGGAGGCAATGCCAAAACCAAATTCAGACAAAATTTAATCAGACAATATGAAGTCGGTGCTCAATGGGCTATTACAGCTACAGATGATTCGGCCAATCATAAAAATGTCACATCGAAATAATATATTTTTCTAATCTGATTGGTTGGTTTGGCCATAAAAAACATGGAGACGCAGCGAGAGAGAGGTAAGTTTCTTTGATCAATCTATGCTGTCTCTTCTTGATAACTAACTGTTATGCATTGTTAAGGATAGAGTCTCCGTCTGGGAGATTTGATGTTGTATCTAGCCTAGTTGTTATAACTGCGATTCTGCGAAACATCTGCAGCATTGCATTAGCTGGCTGCACATGTGTGTGCGTGCCCATGTGTGTGTGTGTGTGTGTGTGTGTGTTAGCTAGCCTATTGCTGCGTGTTGGCTAGTCAGCCCTACTTTCCTCAAACTTTGGAATACTTCACATATATTAAAATACACTATCATATCTGTCTCTCTCTCTTACGTTCTCTATCATTCTCACGGCGAAACGGCAGCCGTCAACAGAGGCAAGCCCCCCGACGTCTCAGGCATAAAATATATATAAATAAATTATATATAATATATACTGTATATATATATATATACTGTATATAAATTAAATTATGAGCCAATTACAGTACCTTAGTTTCACAGAAAATAGCACAAAAAGACTGAAATGATGAAGTAATAAGAAATAAGTAAGATTCTATAATAATTTGATTTAATTGGGTATTGATAAAGTTGTCCTCCATAAGGGAGGGGGGAATGGCTAAAATATAAATGAAAATGATGAGCCAGTTACAGTGATGTAGTTTCACATGTAAATAGAAAATAGCACAAAGAGACTGACATCATGAAGGAATATAGCTCATCTTTAATATACTTGTTTCCATATAAGATTAGATAATGATTTGGTATTATTTGGCAGGGCATAAATAAAGTTGTCCTCCTATAAGATGAGGGGGCTGGAGGTGGGTTTAAAATGTAATAAAATTATCTTATTCACTAATATACTGATGAGCCTATACTTTATCTTTATATGAAAGCATCTCAAATCGTATCTAGATTTTAGAAAATGCCCTGTGTGAGGTTGTGTAGAAATGCAGGAAATTAGTTTAAAAGGCTCAAATTTTTCTGGGGGAGGACCCCCATACTCCCCACTACTTCATCCCCCCTTGTGCCCCACCAACATCTCTTCATGCCCCCCAATCAAAGCAGTCTAGAAACGGCCCTGAGTGAGAATATTTATCCGCATTTGGCGCTATGCAGGTGTTCAATCTGAGCCATCTATGTAACTCACCAATAACTACATTTCCCAAAAACCACAACAGAACCGGCAGCAAAAGAAGCGGATGTCCATTCACCCTATCAGAGCACAGCACGCTTCAAACGTCAACTTTCTACAAGTTATAATTTATGTGACATTTCCAGGTTTGCTGTTAAGCGGAGTTGGATGTCCTGTATTGTTAAAAAACCTAACGTGTATTTGTTCAGCGTTCAGAGATGACCGAATAACTATAATCAGAAACATTAACTGCATTAACGACGTTAACAGTAGTTTCAGTTAATTGAACGAGTTCACCTCTCTAAGGACTTCTTACACAATGCAGAGTGGGCGTGGAAGTGAAAATATGTCGGAACCGGTACGGTAGGAACTTTTCACTGTTGGTTAATGAACACAATGCAAAACTATGTAAGCCATCTAACGTCAACAAGCTATCTAGCGAATTGCAGCCATTTCAGAGTTCCACGATAGCGAAAATATAATTAAGTTAACCTCATCAGTTACCTGGCAAATTGTGGGTTAGTTTGGCAGTAAACTAGTAGCTAACATTAACGTAGCTACTAGCTGCTAGAGTACGTTAACGTTAGCTGCTAGTTTACTGCCAAACGTGACTAGATAGTTCCGAACAATCGTGTATTCTTTGGACAGTGAATGTCTGGAATCTGTACACAAATATGTTTGCAGAAGATTAGAACTGGCAAATTTGTTAAGGTAACTAACGTTAACATTACAATTAACGAAGTTAACCTTTACCTTTCAGTAAATTCTAAATATCAACAGGAGATCTGTCTGATATTCATACAGTTAGAGTTAGAGATGTAGCTAATGATGTTAACAGTTTTTGTTATTTTTGAATGGGGGTAGTTAAAGGGGTAGTCCACCTCAATAAAACGAATCAAAATATTTTTTGGTGCATGTATTTCACTATGATATATCACTGCAATTTTCCTTCTGCAGGATTTCTACATCTCAAAATATCACTTTGTAGATATCACATTTTGGAAGCTTGATCTTCATTTGCTTTGTTATAAGACCACAATGCTTCACTTTAACTAGACCACTGGATGACATGGATTAGCTAGCTAACTAGCTAGCAACTGTTTTTGTGTGGATTACTTGTAGATTAATTTACCTGGATGTAATGCAAAGAAGAAACCTAAGGTAGGCAAGTTTACCATTTAGTGAAGTTAGCTGTCTGATGGTGGTAAGCTTAGTTAAACTAGCTCACTTGTTCAGGTTGTGTTGTTGCTTTCTGAAGATGAAAGTGAAAGCTAATGCGAGCTAACTTCACATCTAAAAGCTATCGACTGCCACTGGCATTTCCATTTTTGCAGCCGAGTGTCAGCCTGCTTGTGTGAGGGATAACGTTTGATGAAGTTCGTTTGTAACGTTAATGACCAGCCGAGTGTCAGCCTGCTTGTGAGAGATGTCGTTGGCCCCAGCCGAGTGTCAGCCTGCTTGTGAGAGATGTCGTTGGCCCCAGCCGAGTGTCAGCCTTAGCGACTTAGACACGTAGAAGTCGGTACTGTAACATTAGAACTCTAACAGCAGGCTTGTCGTTACCCTGATTACAGCGCCGCAATGATGTATGGGAGTTGGAGGCTTGAACGTCTGCGAAATATCGGTGCAGGCTGTCTATGAATATTTCATTTAATTTCTAAATATTTAATTACATTTCTTAATATGTTCAACATGTACAAAATGTAACTACACAATTAGAAGAAAACAACTGTGGCTACACATTTATCTTGGTGATATTTATGATACAAAAATTCTAGGCGTGTTTTACTGACATGTGAAAATGACTCCTATCAATTTCCATATTACACATTTCAGAAATGCAATGCAATTGAATCGTCATTGGATTGCATTTTGCAGATTTCACATTGTCCATGCTCATAGCAACTATCACAACAGAGAAAAAGCTTGGAAAATTGCTAAAAGTTTTCAGAAATTCCAAAATATTAGCCTAAAAGTTAATTATACACTTTGAATATGAGTACGCTGTTGGTATCCATGACAACTTGATACTAAAATTAATTTATGTTTAAGTGACAGTGTTCCTCCTTGACTGCACGGTTCTGCCCATAGATCAGGGACACGCATACACGCGTCAGCAGCCAATCGAAGCCTGGGTTACTGGAGCGCCTCAGCGAGACTTCTGGAGGAATGCTTGTGGGAGTATCTTTATTCCTGCTGTCATTTTATGTGCTTTTCACCAATGAGGTACAACGAACTCAAACTGCTTTGCAGTTACCCTTGATGTATGGAGGGGTTTGTGTGTGTTGTATGGAGGGGTTTGTGTGTGTGTTGTATGGTGTGTCGCCCCCTACAGAGCAGAGTTGTTTGTGTGTTTGTGTTTAGTGTTTCCCTCTGTGTGCCTGTGAGTAGTCAGGAGTGTCACCACCTGTACACCAATATTGTTGGCTGGATCTTGGACTTCCTCACCAACAAATCTCAGAGTGAGAGTGAATGGACATTTCTCTGGACTAACTTCAACTTCAACCGGCTCCCCCCAGGGCTGTGTCCCCTCTCCTCTCCTATACATCTTGTATGCTAACGACTGCCGCAGTGAGATTGAAAACCATCATATTGTGAAGTTTGCAGATGATTCGGTTATAGTGAGCTCGCTGAAGGAGGATGAAATGTCCCATGGTCCTGTCATAGATTCTTTTTCCAAATGGTGTCAAGAAGCCTTTTTGGAATTGAATGCAACAAAGACCAAGGATATGTGTATTGATTTTAGACGTCATTACTCCAACACTAAAATTAATGGTCAGGATGTAGAAATCATTGAGTCATACAAGTACTTGGGCACTATAATTGATAATAAGCTGAGCTTTGATTGTAACACAAATATGCTGTATAAAAAAGCCAGCGGCGCCTTTTTTGTCTGAGGAAGTTCGGTGTTGACGGATCTCTGATGACTTTGTTTTATAGATCTTTTATTGAGTTGATTTAAATTTTTGCATTAACTAAGGTGATCAAGGTCTGTAGCAGTATCACAGGTACTGAACAGAAAAGTCTGTCTGACTTATATAATAAACAGTTAAAGAAAGCAGAATCCATCCTGTCTGACAGCATCCACCCCCTGCACCTAGAGTTTCAGACCTTGCCTTCGGGTTCCCGCTTCAAATACCCACTAGCCAAAACCAACAGATACAAATACTCCTTCATACCCTCAGCCATATCACTGCTAAATTCCAATAGTAAAAGGTAATATCAGCTCGACCACCCAACTACGTTTTGTAAATTAGTGTTTTTAATTCTGTTTTACTTCTTTTTTTGACATTGTGTGATATTGTGTGTGTATTGTGATATTGTGTGTTATTATTGTTTCTACTGCTGTACAACCAATTGCCCCTCTGGGGACAAATAAAGTTCTACTTGACTTGTATGGCAATGGTCTGATTGTGTGATTAGTAAGGAGTGTCACCCCCTATAGGGCAGGGCGATGCATGTCGCTGCCTCTTTGGATGAGGGTCTGTCCCAGGTGGTGTCCTTGGAACCTTCTTTTACTCCAATACTCCAGAATAATAACCGCCTAGTTCATCTGTCTGGCCCTCTACGCACTGCCCAGGTACAGCATCCAACACCACCGTTCACTGTCTCCAGCACGTACATCACCCTGTTTCTAGCACCCATACATACTCCTCCTCTATCCCATGCATAGACACACATACAGTGCCGTGAAAAAGTTTTTGCCCCCTTCCTGATTTCCTCTATTCTTGCATATTTCTCACACTGGATGTTTTCAGATCTTTAGACAAAATATAATATTGATTTTAGGGAACCTGAGTAAACAAATGACACATTTGTTTTTTACTTATTAAATTTATTTAATGAACAATAAATCCCAACACCCATTTCCCTTGTGTGAAAAAGTAATTGCCCCCTTACAATAACTGCAGCCAATGTATAATAAAGTAATCATTTGTAATATTTGGTCACATATCCTTTGCATGCCATGACTTCCTGATGTCTTTGACCCAACAATATCAAAAGACTCTTGAAATCTTATTTTCTGGTATTTCTACAAGCGATACTATAACCTCTCTGCATTTGAATGGATCTCTATGGGAATTGGGGGGTGGGACTAGATTTAGTTGTAAATTACACTGGAATAGTATGGAACACATGGTTGGCTAAATGGCTCTAAGTCATCAAGGGTCTGATGTATCAAACGAGCCTCAAACCATCACTCTGCTGCCAGATATGCAGTAGATATGGATGGTTCACTTTAAGGGTTGTTTCTCCTGACTTATTTTTCCATAGAGTTCCATAGGAAAATTTGTGAACCATCCATATCTACTGCATATCTGGCAGCAGAGTGATGGTTTGAGGCTCGTTTGATACATCAGACCCTTGATGACTTGAAACATCCAGTGTGAGAAATATGCAAGAATAGAGGAAATCAGGAAGGGGGCAAAAACTTTTTCACAGCACTGTATACACACCATTTAACTTCCTCTCTCATACATACTCACAGATTTCTGTGGACACATCTGTATGCAAACACACTCACACACACCCATGTATATAAACACCCCCACATCCATGCCACTGTGTTTGCCTCTCTAGCCCCTGCACGACCCAAACTACAAAGTGGCAGTGCACGCAGTCAAACTGAAGAGGCAGGTGGAGATGTACCAGTGGGTGGAGCACCAGGAGAGCAGGTGGGAGGAGCTACAGGGCCAGGGACCAATGGGAGAGCACAGCATATCCATGCCCCTCACTGCACCTAATTTGTTTTCCTTTCTTACAGAGACTATGAGGAGGACGGACAGACCAAGACTGAGACGACATACTCCTACAGTATGTACACACACGCGCACACACACACACACACACACACACACACACACACACACACACACACACACACACACACACACACACACACACACACCCAACCTGAGGAGCTGGAAAACTCATAGTGAGTACATGCACACAGACACACCACAGACATTCACCTTCATGCAAAAACACAGCCCATCCTGAGGCAACATACTTATACTGTCAGTATATACACATGCGCACACACACGCACACTGATTGCTCCTTTCCCTCTTGCCCAGGCACAGAGTGGAGGTCAGATGTCATCAATAGCAGGAACTTTGATAAAGAGATTGGACACATTAACCCCAGGTAACCTTCTCAAACCTTTATTAACATCCTCATGTTGCTGCCTTCATTTATTAACTTTATTTTCACTGAAAAGTCATTTTTACAATAACCACTTGGTCAATCTAGGTGAGTGGGAAATGCAAAGAATTGTGTCGCAATTTAGCTTTTATGGGGGAAATTAGACAAGTGCCATGTGTAGCCAATCAGCTTTAAGGGGGATAATTTGGTGAATGGTTTGTATAGCTACTCAACCGTGATTGGCCTGGTTAGGCTGCCACATGGAGATGCAAGCAGGTTTAGTCATTTGACCAAGAAATTGTATCCCATGGCACTTTTCAAAAGAGTATGGGTGTCAACCCCAGTGTCCTGGTCAAAGTCCACAAAACTGGCTCTGTACATCTGTATACTTAATCATCCTGGCTACATCTGATTGGCATCACAATCCTTTAACTTCCCCATCCAGTTTGATTAACCAGGTCTTCATTGAAATCAGTGGTCAGTAGACCTGCCAGATTAAAAGGACGTACATAATAACAAATGGATGCCAGAAATGTACTGTAATGGTTGGGCAACTAGTCAGGTGCATTTTACCGGCGGGGCAAGATCTGATCTGAATTACTTCTGAAAAATGACATGATTCATTATTAAAAAGTGGATAGGATGGGAGACTATGTGGCGCATTCCAGAAAGCAGCCCCCTCTCAATCTATATATGAATCCCTGTCCATACAGCCACTTTCTGTACTGTGATCACATCTCAATCTGTAACTCTGCTTTCACCCTGTTTGAATTAAGTGAAAAATACATAAGGAGGGCAGTGTCTGCTCCTTAAAAAATGCATAGAATGTAAAAATTGTAGCGTCTGCTAAATGCCTGAAATGTAAAAGTAACATAATGGATGTTATGTGCATGCCTGTTGCAGTGCGATGGCAGTGGAGAGTGTAACCGTGGTTGCTCCTGATGTTTGGGTGGGACAATTCTCTCTGTCCAATGGTAAGCTTTGAGCTTGTCTACACTACAACTTTGTGAAAGTGTGTGTCTGTGTGTTTTTAGTGAGTATGTAGTATGACACTGTTCACTGTGTGTATCAATGCGAGTGTGGTAGAATGTGTGTTTATGTCAATAATGTCTCCTGGTCCCTCAGGTTTGGTGGAGAAGATTGAGAACTTCCAGAGGCTGACTTTGACTGTGCCCTCTCCTGACTCTGATTCCTTTCTCACAGTGGATGGAGATTACTTTTACCATACTCCACACCCAAACCGGCCAGAGGTCAGTACACACAGTTTATACACACACACACTCCACACCCAAACCGACCAGAGGTCAGTACACAATTTTACACACACTCCACACCCAAACCGGCCAGAGGTCAATACACAGTTTAAACACACACACTCCACACCCAAACCGGCCAGAGGTCAGTACACACAGTTTATACACACACACACTCCACACCCAAACCGACCAGAGGTCAGTACACAATTTTACACACACTCCACACCCAAACCGGCCAGAGGTCAATACACAGTTTATACACACACACTCCACACCCAAACCGGCCAGAGGTCAATACACAGTTTATACACACACACTCCACACCCAAACCGGCCAGAGGTCAGTACACAGTTTATACACACACACTCCACACCCAAACCAGCCAGAGGTCAGTACACAGTTTATACACACACACTCCACACCCAAACCAGCCAGAGGTCAGTACACAGTTTATACACACACACTCCACACCAAAACCGGCTGGAGGTCAATACACAGTTTACACATACACACTCCAGCTGGCCAGAGGTCAGTACAATTTATACACACACACTCCACACCCAAACCGGCCAGAGGTCAGTACACAGTTTATACACACACACTCCACACCCAAACCAGCCAGAGGTCAGTACACAGTTTATACACACACACTCCACACCAAAACTGGCTGGAGGTCAATGCACAGTTTACACATACACACCACAGCTAGCCAGCAGTCATTAAACAATTGTATACAGTGTTAGCTCTGTATGCACAGTCTGTGGCAGTGTTAGCTCTGTATGCACAGTCTGTGGCAGTGTTAGCTCTGTATGCACAGTCTGTGACAGTGTTAGCTCTGTATGCACAGTCTGTGGCAGTGTTAGCTCCTGTGCACAGTCTGTGGCAGTGTTAGCTCTGTATGCACAGTCTGTGACAGTGTTAGCTTTGTATGCATAGATAGACTGTTTGTTCTGGATGCACAGGCTGGCGATGTGAGAGTGTCTTTCTCCTACGCGGGGCAAAGTGGAGAGGGATCATACCCAAGACCTGCTCAGGTGGTGAGTAGTGACTTTCTGCAAATTGTCTAGAAAAGTAGTTGGTCAGTGTGTTGTGATTTAGGTAATTTAGTCAATCTGTGGTGTCTTCACAGGTCAGTGTGGTTGCGATGCAGAGGGATGACCAGCTGATGTCCTTTAAAACCAAGTCTGGAGAAAAACTGGAGATTCTGTACTTGGAAGAATTGTCTGCTCAGGTGTGTGTGTGCGCGTCTGTACGTGTGTGTGCGCGCGCGTCTGTACGTGTGTGTGCGCGCGCGTCTGTACGTGTGTGTGCGCGCGTGTGTGCGGTTTTCCAATCCAGGGTTAGACATTGACTTGAAATACTTTATCCTTTTAGAAAGAAAAGATGCCCATGAAGTAGGGCTCCTAAGATTTAGTTTTTTAAAAAGGCAAATTCCATGGGCCGCGTCCTGTCGTTTTTGTGTCGTTACCGACATCACTGTGTTCGCGGTGCACAAATATACTGTAGCTAAAACAGCCAACAACTACAACAATAACGTTTTCACTTTTAATTGTATATTAGTGATGTGTTGTTCGTGAATGATTTGTTCCTTTTGAACAAATCCGTTTGCTGAATGAAAGGAACTGACTCACCTCCGTGTCTGGATTTGTTCCTTTTGTTCCTCTCTCAATTGCTAACTTCCCATTCGCTGAAGTTGCAGCTACTCCTATTTACCAAGCCATTAACCAATGGCAGCATTGATCCACTTCAGTGGGGCATGCTCTCCGAGCCCCTCCAGTCTGTGTGTAACCGAGAGTGGTGGAAAGTTACGTGAACGCGAGGAACGAATCCGAGAAGGAACCGTACATGCTGTCATGACGTTCACTGGGTCCGGATTCTCTCGAGTTTGGCACAATACTACAGTCGCTGCAGCTCCGAATCTCCTTTCCCTAATCTTCGTATTCCACTGAACACTAGGCTATAATTAAAAGCATTTTGGTTTCTAAGCGCCCAGCTACATATGAGAAATGCTATCTCTTTGCATGAAGTAAATAAAACGTGAACAAAAGAGTAGCCTACATTTTCAGGAGGACGCATTATTGCATTTCCCAACGGAGAAGTCACATTTTTTAAAGACAGTCGCAAATTAGGTCATGGCTCCGAAATTTCTAATCGCCCTATACTGTGTCCTGTGTAGCCTACTAGCATAGCCAACTCTAGTGACATGCAGTAGCTATGCGAAAAATATCCTGCATATTATCAGCGAAAATTCGGAAATATACTATATAATTTGTGGATTTAAGTAGCCTAGGCTACACTACATTTAGAGAACAGTATATATATATCAGGATATAGCCTAACATATAGAAGAAGCCTACAAATTTATAAGAAATTATCCCACACTGATAAATATTAGGCTATACTCCTAACTCGCGCCAGGCCACTATATTTACAAACTAACTTGCTTAAAATGCACAAAAACAAGCCCGATGTATTTATTTTAAAATGTAGGCTAAATATTTCAAAAAGATATGTGAATAACATAATAACAGTGGATGCTAGGCTTTTATAGGAATTCACCTACAAAGGACATTAGGTAATTCATTTCTGAGCAGTTTTTCAATTTCAAGTCACGGACCCAGTTTGACAATGGGTCTGTAAACGAGTTTGATTCTGTCTTCAGTCTGGGGAATCCCCTCACTGCATGTGCACGCGTCTCCTTCTCGTTCGTGAAGAATGCGAGTCGGTGAATGAGAATGCGAGTCTGAACTAGATCAGTGAACGAATCCAGGAGGAATGAATCCGGGAACGAATCCTTTTAGTGAACAGTGTCAAAGGATCTGGGTCCCTGAAAGGAACCGTAATGCCCACCACTATTGTATATGTTTATCATTCTGTATCGGTATGTTGGCCGATACAAAAGCATTTCATGCTGAAAAATGAAAGCTGAAGTGATTTAAAAGCTAAAATTGTCTAAAAGTCATGTTTGTTTACTGTTCACAATGTGGGTCAAGGTGTGAGCTGCCATGATGGTGATGTCAAGTTCTTCCTAGTCGGGGTTGTTGATTTCCCGATCCATGATTTCCGACATAAAACTCCTAGTTGGAAGGGCGTTTTATTACATTCTCCCTAGTTAGATATCGGGATTCCTAGCTGGAAATGAAAAAAGTAATATGGCATTAATTCAGTTGCTGTGCTCATGGGCTAAACTAAAAACATCCGGCTCTTTGCGAAAATTATGTCTTCGGGGGGAAACTCTTAGTTTTGAATTTAAGTTTTGCACACACAAAAAAAGTTCTGCACGTGCGTGGTTAAAGCTAGACTATTCATTCGGCTCACAACGCGCACCGAACCGAAAGCCATGTGTTCATTCGGTATGAATACGTGTACCGTTACACCCCTATCATGTATGCGCTATACCTGTTGTAAGATGTGTTATGTATACATTACACCTGTTGTAGGAGGTGTTATATATGCGCTATACCTGTTGTAGGAGGTGTTATGTATGCGTTATACCTGTTGTAGGAGGTGTTATGTATGCGCTATACCTGTTGTAGGAGGTGTTACGTATGCGTTATACCTGTTGCAGGAGGTGTTATGTATGCGCTATACCTGTTGCAGGAGGTGTTATGTATGCGCTATACCTGTTGTAGGAGGTGTTATGTATGCGCTATACCTGTTGTAGGTGTTACGTATGCGTTATACCTGTTGTAGGAGGTGTTATGTATGCGCTATACCTGTTGCAGGAGGTGTTATGTATGCGCTATACCTGTTGTAGGAGGTGTTATGTATGCACTATACCTGTTGTAGGAGGTGTTACGTATGCGTTATACCTGTTGTAGGAGGTGTTATGTATGCGCTATACCTGTTGTAGGAGGTGTTATGTATGCGCTATACCTGTTGTAGGAGGTGTTACATATGCGTTATACCTGTTGTAGGAGGTGTTATGTATGCGCTATACCTGTTGTAGGAGGTGTTATGTATGCGCTATACCTGTTGTAGGAGGTGTTATGTATGCGTTATACCTGTTGCAGGAGGTGTTATGTATGCTCTATACCTGTTGTAAGAGGTGTTATGTATGCGCTATACCTGTTGTAGGAGGTGTTTGAGCGGGAACAGCAGGTGAACACCAGGCGTCTCTGGGCTCTGAGAGCTGCAGGATGGGGGCTCATGTTCCTGGGGATCAGTCTGACCATCAGGATATTCTACACTCTGGGTAAGACCAGAGCAGAGCAGCATTGTCATCCCTCAAGGGAAATCTATCCCACTTACCCACACGCATGATAAGATGCACGTGACAAGATACACAAGACGCATTACCCTCATACTGCACATCGTGTATACATACAGTACACACTGCACAAACTATACACTTCTGAAGGGCACAGGCACGGTTTCTTTGATAAATGTAACTTTGAGGGGTATGGTTTCTCAGGTCAAATGGGCTATCATTTTACATATCATTTTATGTAATTTTTCCTAAAATATGCTAAAGATCCATCAGCTAGTGGAATAAGTAATGATTAGATTGTACAAACCCCAATTCAAAAAAAGTTGGGACAGTATGTAAAATGCACATAAAAGCAGAAAGCAGTGATTTGTAAATTCTTGTTTTACATATATTTAATTGAAAACAGTACAAAGATATTTAATGTTTTATCTTATATGTATCTTGTAAATGTACCCTAATTCCAAATTTTCAAAACGTTTCAAAAAAGTTGGGACTGGGGCAAAAAAAAATAAAAAAAAGACTCCCGATATCTTATTTTCAGGTACTCTTTCTTACAAGCGATACTATAACCTCACTGCGTTTGAATGGATCTCTATGGGAATTTGGAGGGGGTGGGGGTGGGTCTAGATTAAGCTGTAAATTACACGGTAATGGTATTGCACCCGTGGTTGGCTAAATAGCTAAGTCATCAAGGGTCTGGGGTATCAAATAAGCCTCAAATAATCACTCTGCTGCCAGATATGCAGTAGATATGGATGGATCACTTTAACGGTCGTTTCTGACTCATTTTCCTATTGAACTCTATGGAAAAATAAGTCCGGAGAAACAACCCTTCAAACAGGTGTTTTTTTTCAGTCTTTTGCTTTTGCCCGTTCCAACTGTTTTGGAACATGTTGTTGCAGACATCAAATTTGGAATTAACGTACATTTACAAAAATCAATAACGTTGATAAGGTTTAAACATTCAATATATTTTATTTATACTGTTTTCAATTAAATATATGCAAAAGAGAATTTACAAATCACTGCTTTTATGTGCATTTTACATACTGTCCAAACTTTTTGGAATTGGGGTTTGTATGTTACGGTGGAATATGTGTAGGTAATGATGTATTTGTACATTACAATGGAATGGGTGTATGTAATGATGTGTTTCTATGTTCCAGTGGACTGGGTTCCCATCCTCAGAGAGCTTGTGAGTTTGGGGCTGAAGATCTTCGCTCTCTGTGTATCCTGCTCCCTCTCACTCCTCACCATTGCGGCTGGCTGGCTGTTCTACCGACCGCTGGTGGCTGGAGCCCTCACTGCACTGGCCCTGCTACCTGTGCTCATCGCCCGCTCCCGCACCCCACCAAAGAAGCACCAGTGACCCCTACAGATTTTCTTTAGAAACACCAGATGGGTCACCTCCTATGTTCCTTCACACCTCTCTACTGCATAACAAGAGTTTCTGGAGAACAGGAGTTACAGCTGCTTTATAGGAGTTGATGTGTTTTCATTAAGGGGTGTGGCCATGAACATGGCAGCACTGCCACAGTGACAGAACGTTTAATGTTAAGAATACAAAACTGAGAATCAGTTTTTTCAAAAAAATCTGCTGTTTAGGAACGGAAGGTACAATCACTATTTTCGACTGCCTTGCAGCTGTAGCCCCTCCCTCTTCTTGTATTGGTACATGCTCTTGCTTTTCATTATCCTCAGCAACATTGACCACAGATAAGTGCTCAGCCAAGGAGCAGAACCTTCGCACCCTCATGACTGTGCCAAGATCAGTACTGCCTGAGAAACTCAAAGTAATTTGAAGAACAGAAGTGCTTATGCGTTTGAGAAAATTAAATCTGCTGAGCCCATAAAGGAAGTGGGTCCAACCGTAAACCTGCAGATCACATAAAGCAAGTGGGTATATCTGATGTGTGCTAGAGTATAGCATCTAAGTTTGGAAAACTCCATCATATGGTACAATAACACCATCATACATTAATGAGGCAAGCTTCCAGTGACAAGTATTTATTTGGAGATTGGTATTGCTTGCCAGGGTTGGGATTTTTTTTTATTTGGTCACAATTAAGCTTTTGTAAAAAATAAATGCAGCGTTCACTTTTAATGCCTTGCTATCCTGTGCGTGAATCTCAAAGATTCCACACCGATGTATGGATTTCATTCACCTTTGCCTTGCAAGCAGGCAAACCACGTAGAATTCCAAGAGTTGTATGTCTAAAGTAAAACCAAATAAATATTCTGTTGTGCTATGTATTGGCTTGTTGTAACTGCAGACATGCGTTTTGTGAAACGAAGCATGTGATTGCATTGCTTCAACAGGTGTGCAGTGACAGCGAGTGAACCTGACCTGAACTGAACGGTTCCACAGGAAACAACGTACCATTGATTTTTCCAAAACTAATACATCAAGAAAATAAGACAATCAAATTTGGAAAGCATCAAAAAAAGGCTGGGGTAGTATGTTCCTGGAGAGGCTTTGGAGGTGGAACAGGTCAGGTAGCTTGTCACTGTATATATTGTAATCAACTTTGTTCATTGTGTATAGTTGATTAGTCCTCACCCCCACTTTCTAGCCTTTGTGTGCCCCCACCGTGTGGTTTGTGTGTATGTTCTACATTTTACGTTTAACAAACATTTGTTTATAAAAAAATAAAGTAAGAAGATGCACTTGGTTAGATATGAATTCTAAGGAGATCAAAATGGCTAAAACCACCTGTGAAATAATTAACCCATTAATTGCAAATGCTCTAAAACTGAGCAACACAGAGTGCATCACCACAGAAACCCTCTGCTCCACACCAGTCACTTATTTCTGAGTTCTGCCCAACATCGGTCTCCCTAAATTCTGAAGACTGATGATAACCTAGAGAATGATTGGGAAAAGTCCATAAAGTTAATCACATACCACATCCTGCAGACCTGTCCAGTCCACGGACTGCTCCACTCCCCATCACAAACTCAGAGTGCTACAGTGATGCCTATTTTTGTAGGCCAACCCAGAGGTTTCTTCCGCTATGGGTTCCCTCAACATTCCCAATGCTTTTTTTCCATAGGGTTTTGGATAAATTAAGAAAAATAATCTCTTGCAAACAAAGGTATATGATATTCAGACGATTTGTTCACGAAAATCATCTCCACAAAGAAACGCACTATGCGATTTCTGAACCACACGTAATTAATATAAGTAGAAAGCTAACTTTAGGTTAAAGTGAACAACAATTGGTTGCATTCTGTTGATGTCACATAACCACCACTCAGGCTTCATAGCCTATAGACTGCCATCCTCCCATGTGCAACTAGCTAACGTGAGTTGAATGCTCTGTATTAGCTAACGTTATCTCTGCTATAACCTACCGGAGCAAAGTACCAGAGTTGCCAAATCTGCTTATATTACGCAACATGGGCTTCTTATTTCTGAAGTTGCGGGTTTATGGCCTTGTTTTAAAATTTTCCTATTGAACTCTATGGAAAAATAACTCAGGAGAAGAAACCCTTCAAGTTATCCATCCAAATCTACTGTATTTCTGGCAGCAGTGATGGTTTAAGGCTTGTTTTATACGTCAAACCCTTGAAGACTTACAACCATTTAGCCAACCCTGTGTTCCATACTGTTGCAGTGTAATTTACAGTTAAATCTAGTCCCACACCCCAATTCCCATATAGATTCACTCAAATGCAGAGAGGTTATAGTATCGCTTGTAGGAGTACCAGAAAATAAGATATCAAGAGTCTTTTGATATTGTTGGGTCACACACATCAGAAAGTCATGGCATGCAAAGGACATGCGACCAAATATAAAAAAATGATTACTTTATTCTACATTATGTTAAACTGTCCAATATTTTTTGATGCCCAAAAATTAGAGGGGGGGGGGGGGGTGTACAAAAGGTTCTATCATTTCTAAACGGTTCATCCGATATGGATGAAAATACCCTCAAATTAAAGCTGACCGTCTGCACAGTCAACTGCATTCTCATTGTATCCTTTCAAGCTCAAAGTGCTAGAGTAGAGAACCAAAATAACAGAAAATGTGTCACTGTCCAATGAATTATGGTGCTCACTGTATATTTGAAGAGCATGTTTCCACTAAAACGTCCAAATAATATCATGGAATGCACAGCACTGGCAGTTTATTTCCGTTTGCTTCGATTGCAAAAAGGCAAACCGAACAGAAAGTGCCAGGGATCTTCCGCAGGTCATTTCAAATTTGCACTTAAATTTTGCAGTTTTGTCCAGATGAAAAAGAAAACAATCGGGTTTATCCATTATGAGCCTGTAATGCAATTTCATCCGTTTGCACATTGGGTGCATTTTTAGTTCATGTATTTTTCCCGCCTTAGCGGAGGTTCCCTTCCAAACCAGTTGGATGGGGATGTGGAAAATAAATGTGTATGATGGTACACGTGTCCCCACCTCCCTCAATGTGAAACTAACCCAGCCTGAACCGCAGTCCTCTCCCCACAATGTACCGCTTTCAGATTCAAAGCACCACACACATCTTATATAAAGTAATTTATTACACAAAGTTTCCAAGTCTTTACAAATCCAGGTTCCAGTCATGTCTGTGTGTACATACGTATATATGCACATGTAATTTAATACACACATTTGTATTTTCTGCATGTACACGTATATACACACACACATGCTTTCATACACGCATATTTGTAGTGATTTGCGTACATGTATGCAATTACGCTCATATACATTTGTAGCCATGTGTGTACATATGTATATATGCACATCACACACATTGGTTATGTGTTTACACACATACACACTAATGTGTGTGTGTGTGCGTGTATATATATATATATATATATATATATATACATACACACATTATACATACTCACACAAATGCGTTAATACACATTTGTAATCACGTGTACATATGCACACATTTGTAGTTATGATTGTGTGTATATGCACATACGCTTTTATACACATACATATTTGTGTATGCCTGTGAATCTCTATTCTAATCCCTTTATTGTACATTTGCAGAGAGCTGTGTTTATGCAGAGACTGTTGGACAAGCAGGAAACCCTCCTATAGTCAAACATTCCAACAAGGGTAGGAGCGGAGACAAACACTTGAGTAGCAGATCTGGAGTGCGTCCCAATACTCAAAAAATGCATCCTCCTTTCATCCACTAGCACATCCTCTCTTCCTTCCCTTGGAAACCTATCTTTGCCTTTTAATCTAATGTTGCCGATTGCACATTAATTACATATTAATGGTTACATATTAATTAGTATCTCGACAAACCGCAATGTCAGGTACATTGTATACTGTGCATGCAAACACTTGCACACTTCCGAGTCAGAGACGAGTGGAGGAGACAAGTGGAGGAAAGGAGGTGAGAAGTGAAGAATATTGGAACGCAACCCAGGACTGCGTTCAGATCCGAAATTGATCCTTTCTTCCCGTCGTTCCCTACCCTTGCTTCAAGAGGGGAATCCCCAAAATGCCAGGATGAAATATGGCAGCCACACCAAGTGTGATTCGGATGCAATTTAAGAAAGGGGAGGGAGTAATTATATTCCCTTGGTCCCTGGTTTATCCTCCCTTCCACCAAGGGTATAAAATGCAAGCTTCGAGCAAGAAGGGAATCCCACAACGCAATGCTCCACGTGAAAAAAGTGGGCGGTCAACTATGTGGCGGTCACATTTCAACTCTATGGTGTTGCACTTCCGAAATGCCACGAGGGCGGTTCGGTTCCGTTTTTGTTTGTTTCTCGTCAATCCTCCCTCGCAGAGCACCTTTTAAGTTCGATTGCTGCACGTAGCGAATTGCGTCACAAGATAGCTCCATCGAGAGAAGACAATAAGGGAAGGCAGCGTGTTAAATTGGATTTGAATGCAGCCCCGGACTCTGGACCAGCCTTGATCAGACGATCTCACAGGTCACATGACAAAAGGCCACATGGAACACAAACAGTACCAGTCAAAGGTTTGGATATAGGTTTTTCTTCGTTATTTTTTTTTACTGTTTTCCACATTTTATAACAGTAAAGACATCCAAACTATGAGAACATATTCAAAAGGATATCTTTATATCTTATTTTCAGGTACTCTTACTAACGTTACTATAACCGCTCTGCATTTGAATAGATCTCTATGGGAATTGGAGGGTGGGGCTAGATTAAGCTGTCAATTACATTGGAATGGTATGGAACACATGGTTGGATAAATGGCTGTAAGTCATCAAGGTTTAGGTATCAAACGAGCCTTAAACCATCACTCTGCTGCCAGATATGCAGTAGATATGGATGGATCTTTTTAAGGGTAGTTTCTCCTGACTCATTTTCCTATTGAACTATATGGAAAAATAAGGTTAATCTAGTCCCATCCCCCAATTCCCATAGTGATCCATTCAAATGCAGAGGTTATAGTATCACTTCTAAGAGTACCTGAAAATAAGAGATCAAGAGTCTTTTGATATCCTTTTATACAGTCATGATAGTATCACCTGTTTACCTGTGGACTACCGGTTTACCACAGAAGTTGGTTGAGAGAATGGCAAGAATGTGCAAAGCCGTTATCAAGGCAAAGGGTGGCTACTTTGAAGAATCTAAAATATAAGACTTTTTTGATTTGTTTACAACTTTTTTGGTCTTTGCATAATTCCATTTGTGTTCTCATTTGTGTGCAAAACAGTACAAATAATGAAAAAAAACCTATGAGTAGGTGTGTCCAAACTTTTGACTGGTACTGGAGGTCACGAGGCAAGTTGAGGTTGACACGTTTTTTTTTTCTTCTCTCCAGTTTTCTTTGTTTTGTTTTTTATAAAAAGCTTCCTCCAGTTCTCTGCTCTTTAAATACTGAGACACTCCCACAAGCTTCTTAAAAACAGGTTAAAAAAAATTTAAAAATAAAATAACATCAATGAAGACTGGCTGTGATTAATCTCCCTGAGCAGAAGGGAGGTCAGAGCACTATTGAGGGGGGTGTGTGTGTGTGTGTTTGTGTGTGCGTGTGCGAGTGTGTCCATGATGTGCAAGTCTGTCACGATGTGCGTTTGTGTGCATGTACAATTTGTGTATATAATGTGCATGTCTGTAGGGATGTGTGTGGGTGTACATTTTGTATATAATGTGTGTGTTTGTATGGTGTGAGTGTTAGTGGTGTTTATATAACGTTCCTGTCTGTTGGTGTATGTGCACGCGCATGCGTGCATGACTGCGTGTGTGTGTGCATAATGTTCCTGTCTGTAGGCGGGTGTGCATTTGTACATAATGTGTGTTACTGTAGTGTGTGTGTGAGAGTATGTGTACTGTGTGTGTAGAGTGTGTATCTGTAGGGGTGTGTTTGCATTGTTTATATAACAATATAATATATATATCTACCAACATATAATGTGCATGTTGGTAGAGGGGGTGCACCCTCTCCTACACTCTACAGCAGGAGGCATTTGTTGCTCTTCTTCCCTCTGCGTGCTACCAGCGCTGCTCTGGTGGCCAATTCGAACACCTCCCTCACTCCATCCTTTGTTTTTGCTGAACACTCCATGTAGCCGAAAGCTGTGATGCGATTGGCCATATCTCGTCCTTCCTCGTGCTTCACTGGCTCCTGTTCGGGAGAGGGGGTGAGAGGATGAGAATTACTGAAGACAACAACATTCGGAGTTAGTTACAATTAGCAATTTATACGATGGTAAGAGTGGGAGATCCGCTTTTGTGTGTGTGAGTGTATACGTATGTCTGTACACCTGTGTGTATGCATGTACAGTGTGTTAGTGTGTGCAAGTGTGAGTGTATACCTGCTTCATCTTCGCCAGTTCTCGGCGTGTATGCTCATCGTTGCGGAGATCCTTTTTGTTGCCCACAAGGATTATGGGAACATTGGGACAGAAGTGCTTCACCTCAGGGGTCCACTTCTCTGGAATGTTCTCTACAATACAGGAGATACAGCACAGAGCAGTGTCAGCACACATCCCACAGTCAAATCACGCATTCGGATCCCTCAGGTCAACCACATGGGCCTTGTCTCAATACTCACCCTACGGTCTAGAAACTTCCTTCAAGTCTGCACTTTAGTGATGTATTTCCGAGGTTGGACCAAGGAGTGCAAGTGCGCTGTGAGGTGCGCAAGTGCATAAGGGCACATTGGTACAAAAGAAATGGGACACACTTGCATGACATCATTCGGTCGCTGTGGTTACATACACACGCATTGCCAGGTTTCTTGTCGCCGCTACGATAAATTTACTTCAATTAAAGGTTGTAATTTTCCATTTTTTTCAGTGTCAGATGAAGCTAATTCACCAAACTGTGATTTTTTTATAACCCTTTTCACTCATCTTTACCAGGGGTGCCAATAATAGTGGAGGGCACTGTGGAATTGCACTAAATAAAGGCTGCTTATTGTACACTGCTCAAACAAATTAAGGGAACACTTAATCATCACAGTATAACACCAAGTCAATTAAACCAAACCGGTCATGCTGGATGATGTTGCAGGCAGCATAACATTCGCCACGGCGTCTCCAGACTCTTCCACGTCTGTCATATGTGCTCAGTGTGAACCTGCTCTCATCTGTGAAGAGAACGGGGTGCCAATGGCAAACCTGCCAATTCTGGGGTTCTCTGGCAAATGCCAATTGAGCTACATGGTGCTGGGCTGTGAGCACAGGTCCCACTACAGGACAGGACGTTGGGCCCTCATGCCACCCTCATGGAGTCTGTTTCTGACAGTTTGGTCAGAAACATGCACACGAGTAGCCCGCTGGAGGTCATTTTGTAGGGATCTGGCAGTGGTCCTCCTGTTCCTCCTCGCACAAAGGAGCAGATACCGGTCCTGCCGCTGGGTTGTTGCCCTTCTACGGCCCAGTCCAGCTCTCCTCGCGTAATGGCCCGTCTCCCGGTATCTCCTCCACGCTCTTGAGACTGTGCTGGGAGACACAGCAAACCTTCTTGCGACGGCACGTATGGATGTGCCATCCTGGAGGAGCTGGACTACCTGTGCAACCTGAATGGGCTGCAGGTACCACCTCATGCTACCAGTAGTGACAAGGGCACTAGCAAAATGCAAAACTAGAGAAAAATCAGTCAGGAAGGATAAGGAGAGATAAATGGTCTGTGGCCACCACCTGCAAAACCATTTACTTTTTGGGGGTGTCTTGCTGTTGCCTCTCCTGTCCATCTGTTGTCACTCATTTGCACCAAAGCAGGTGAAATTGATTCACAATCGTTTACGCTTCCTATCTGAACAGATCGACATCCCAGAAGTTTAATTGACTCGGTGTTATACTGTGTTAAGTGTTCCCTTAATTTCTTTGAGCAGTGTATAAAAGGCTGCTTACACTAGTATAAGATTCACTGTGTAAAGCCATTCCATAGGAAAGTGAGATATGTATCATATAACACAAAGACTTAAAAATATTGAGATATTATTGTTTTATCCATATCACCCAGCCCTACCTGTTGAGTGGCGAATAAATACATAAACAGCAAACCAAAGCATTTAGCCTCCTGTTCGTCAAATGGTAAAGGTAGGCTACAAACAACGACATGCTTAAATTCTGCACAAATTCCAAGATAGCGTGTGGGCTAACTTAACGCGGATATGTCTGAATTAACGTTCTGTACACTTTAATGAATTTAATAATAACTTCTAATTTATTTGAAGAAATCAACAACACTGTTTGGTGACAGTCGAGATTTAAATGAGTATATCTCGGTTAATATTTGGAGTAGAAAGATATTATTGTCATCGACAGAAAGCTATTTATATCTATTTATAATACTCAAAATGGCATAGCGTCCGGCCGCCCCCTTTTAAAAAAAACTCTAATATATGGTCACCCTATACAGTAGGCTAGAAAATAAACTAGATGACTACTGTTACGACTCAAACTCGTGGTTAAAACGGTCAAACAAGAAAATGTGCGTTAAACACAAATAAGCCTGTAAAAAAATGGTGTCAATTAAAACCCCCCCAAAAAATTATACATTTTATTAACTATTAGGAACTCGGCAGCAACAGTGGTAACAACACAAGAGGAAGCTAAAGCTAACTCACCTAAGCTTTAATATCCTTTAAAAGCAAAGATAAGCCTCACCCGGAAAGCAAAAGGCCAAAGGCAAAACAGTCTTCCGCAGCCTTACTCGTCTACTCTCCATAAACATCTGCCTTTTAAAAAAGTAAAGCTTCCTATACATAGTAAGGGCTGCATACAATCTGAAACGAATGGCACAGTAATATTTAAGAATGAACTTCTGCACGACAGCGACGCTGGCAAAGTGCATGATGTTAGCCAAAGGGAAAATGAGTTCAGATGAACCAACAACGCCAATAGGCCTACATATGCTCTCGGGAATTCAGCACAGGTGACTGCCATTTCCAATCAAGACTCAAAGGAAACAAGTTAGGATACAAAATTAGAAGGGCGCACCCGTGAGGCGGCATAGGGACATAACACTACTCTGATGATAACAACTATTGTAACATAATTTGTATTATAGTAGAACAATAAATTACTTGTAGGCACCACATTGGAGTCATGTTTGCACTTTAGAAGGCAATGGACCTTATTCACGCGGTGGCCATCTTGAAATTGAAAATGAGGCGGGAAAATTCCGGAAGTGAATTTGTCAACAACAATGGCTTGGACTACCAACCTGGAGCTATTGCCGAAATTCGCTGTCAGTAGGACTACGATTGAAACTTAAGGGGTCCCCAAAATACATTTTATTTTGTTAAAATATAGCTAGTTTTATGTAGCCTATATTGTAGCTAGTAGCTAACTTATACAGATTTGCGATGCAAATCTATCGCAAACCGCAACCTGTTGTGTTCACGACAGTGTTTCTTGTCAGTCGTAGTTTTAGCATAAACTAGCCTAACTATGGTTACATTTAATAGTATGGTTGTAAGCCAGTGAAATGCATTGTAGCCTAGTTGAGAATTACCGGGTTAAAATGTGTTTGTTTAGCATCTGCCAGTTTACTTGTCGTAGCCAGTGGCGTAGCGCAATTTGTCGGGGCTCCCCTGCAAGGTTCACATCCGTCAACCCATACAGTTTGCCCATATAAAATACGGCCTTTTGACCTTTTCGAAGGTAGCCTATGCGGGCGTATAAGGATACAGAAAATCTAGTCCAATACGTTTTTCCCCCCAAACGTTTCCAACATAATTAGTTAAATCGCAGCAATCACATTTTATCTCGTTCTGCTATTTGGCCGTGGGAAAAGCAAGTAGCTGCATCAGATCGGTATGATCTAAAAATGCACGAACCACAAAGATGCAGTAGCGTCGAGGCTATCAAAGCTGTTATGTAAGCTAGTAAGATAGGCAAACTGCAAAAAAAGTGCCACAAGCTCATGCAACACGACTCGTGCATAATTTAGGAAATTGTTATATGCATCTCTCCCGCACTGGGTTGTGTGTGGGGTAAATCATATGGGGTGTCTGACTGTTTAATGGTTTTAACTGAATTTACACAGTCATTATTATGTGAAAAGCTAAATACAGAAAAAGCTAAACTTGAATCAGGCAAATAACTGTGGTGGCTAGTGATTCTTATAGATACATACTGTTCTATCAGGTTTCTGGTTCATGTAGGCAGTTTTGCAGGCATGAAAATACGAGCAGCTCTCTCCGTATGGGTTCAAAGCAAATAAATTAAATCAGCCTAACGTTACTCCAACTTGAGATTCCTCTAGTCCTGTCCTGCCATAAAGTAGGCTACTAGCCTAACGTTACTCGTACTACTAATTAGACTAAGATAGTAGTAGCCTAGTGGTTGCGTCGCGCTGCTTCTAGGGTAGGCTAGTTCTTGATAAGTTTCAGTTTTGATAATGGTCTCCGCAGCCACAGGAATTGTTAACCGTGACAGGTGGAAGAAAGGACAGGTGCTTTGAAGCAGTTCAGCCAGATCTGAACATTTTATTCTCCTTAAATTACAGCCTCAGTGTGTTACGAAAATAGATTAACCGTGTAGGAAACAGCCTGAATCTGTCGGGAGGCTGCAAGCGACCGCAGTGGAGGTAACGTTAGCTAGACTAGCCGCACTGTCATTGTGTTTCGAAAAGTCAGTCGATGTGGAAGCTTCACAGGATCTTACTGGTCAGAATAATTACGTTATTTTTTGGAATTTTAACTTGTTTTGATAATCTTTTCATCTTGAAAAATAAACCACGTCGGCTATTCACTGTTTTTTGCAGTGTTTTTGGGCACCATTACGAGACTTCACTTAACCTTGAGAAACAAACCACATAGGCTAGGGTGGTTTGTTGGTAAAATGGGATACTTTTTGGGAAATCGTTCTTTAAACTATCAAAGTGAGTCAATAACTACTCAAATGCTTTTTAAATAATGAAATAAGGCCTTATCAACATTCTTATGGTGAAATAACGTTATAATTTATTTCTAAATGAATGCTATATATCTCTAAACACCAGCTGACACCCATCTTTACTGAAGTGATAACGTTCAGATTGAGTGGGACACTAGCCTATTTTATCATTAAAACGCATTATTGTGCAAGTGATAAAAACCAGTGTTTATTCATATAAACCCTTCTCTCTCTGTGGTCAGGCTTGGAGTGAAAATGTCATGGGGAATTGCATCTCTATTCATAAGAAACATCCCTGTCACTCTCTTATGGAAGAGTAATAATCATAATGTTGATACGTATAAGAAAGGGGATGGGGGTGACTTTACTAAGCTAAATGTAAGTGAAAGATGGCAACAGTTTCTGAAATGTATATATCTCACCCTTTCACTCAATCAAGGAGTGTGGATTTTGGGATGTTCGAAGCACTTGGCAAAAATCTAAGTTTAGGACTCAGGCCTGTCTCCACTTGCTCTTGACACTCTTCTATTGCTTCTCTCATTTCTACCCCCCGCCACAGATTAAGTCTTCCTCTCTTGCTAGCTGTGTGCTGCTCACCTTTCTTTACTTTGTTTATTCCCATCACTTCCCTCCTCTCTTTCCCTTAACTTGCCGTGTGGGTGCAATATTTTCTGTAATTGATTTAAGATGGAAGCTGCTGCTACAATTTGGCCTGTATTTATGTACATATTTAGGTTTATTCATAAAATGTTTTCTTTTTGGCGTTTTTTTATTTACAAGTAGTGTCCCACTTTATGTGAAACCCACTGTCCCACTATATTTAACACTGTCAGGTTAAGTGGGACAGAACTGTAAAACTGTAAAATCTGATAGGGATATATACTCATTTAATTATATTTTAATACCTTGCCAAAAGTGAGTCATTTTAAGACTATAAGCTAGATTTTTACATAATAATTTACAG
This sequence comes from Ilyophis sp. 1 JC-2022, assembly GCA_022702515.1. Classification (NCBI taxonomy): domain Eukaryota; kingdom Metazoa; phylum Chordata; class Actinopteri; order Anguilliformes; family Synaphobranchidae; genus Ilyophis; species Ilyophis sp. 1 JC-2022. Next base: position 21,846,646 of record CM040396.1, on the reverse strand, counting down.
AATGTCAGCCTTATCATTCTAAAACAATATTTCATTTGTCAGCATACTTACAATTAACTTTCTTGTGCCAGGCAGTTTGAAAATGAACAACACGCCCACAACTATGACGGCACACCGATAAAAACCTTTATTTAATGTGAAGTAGATGTTCAACAATAACAATTGTTGTGATTGGCTTGCAAAATTTACACTAAAGTAGCCACAAGCTTAAGTGTCCCACTCAACCTGAATCCACCCTACTCACTCTTCACCTTGTGTCAGCAGTGACCAGAGATATTTTTGGTAGCTTTATTCAGCTGCGCATTTTGTGTGAAGCTAACGTTAGTTGTCTTTTTGTCTTGTCGCCGCTGCTCGTCTATCAAAACATAGCTTAGTCAAATAATAAAATGTATATGACCAAAGAAATATATTTGTCTGCATTACGTTGATAGTCTCACTCTTGTTTGGCTGTTTAAATTAAAGTACACGGCAAGTGTCGCAGTAACAACAAAAAACTGGGCAACTAGTCAATGTACAGTAGGCTACAATAGCCTGAAATACTACTACGCTCAAACACTTCCTGAAATTTTCCCACCTCAGCCTCGTTTTCATTTAGTATAATTCCAAGATGGCGTCTCGCGTGAATTGAGTGTATTGCAGCATTGTAGGAAAGCCTCTTGGAAAATGTTTTATTGAGCAACATTGCACAGGGTGGCAGTAGAAAGGATTCTTAGTTGATATTACAATTGCAACCATTGTCAGGTGCTTTTGTAAAATATTTACAAAACATCTTCCACTGTTGAAATTAGTACTATTGGCAGAAGCAAGACATTCTAGGATGAGCGGTACCGGAGCGAACTGGAGCTTGCGGAGTGGTAACGTTCTAATAGTGTTCATCACTCGATGTCCGCTTTCCCTCCTCGCTCGCTACTGCTCACATACTCTGCCACACACACCTTTGAGAATCAGATGCACCCCGTTGCCCCGATATGCAGGCCAACCCGCATGCTCCAGAACAATGTCCGCTGTGCCTCGTCACATGTTCCTCACTGGCTGCATACAGGCGTCCGGGCTGAGCTAGGCTTGCCTAGTTTTGTTTTTTTATAAAACCATACCCACTGACCAAAGTTATTTTCATAATTTAAGTCAAAATAAAGTGCCACAAATGCAAATAAACTTGCAATAAACTTGAAAAATGCAGTTTGCAATGAAATACTGAGCTACATATGTGAAACAGGCAAATCTATACATTTCCTGGATCATAAACTCCATGTCCACAAGTGTGCAAAATCTAATGCGGATGCCCACTGGACATTAACAGGAGCCAAGAATGACAAAACCCTTTCGTTTTATTTAATCTGATCATCTGTGCAATGTTGCTGGTTGTCACCTGTTCAGCAGGTTTTATGAATTAATCAACACGCCATATATTGAACTTTAGCTCGACAGAGGTACAGATCGGTAAACTCTTCTTTTTACCTAAAATCAGTACCTCCGTTGAGCTGAAGTTCAATATATGGCATGTTGAGATTAAAAGAAATAAAACAAACGCTAGAGGAAATTTTCTTTGTAACGTTATAACCATTTAATCGTCTGCATAATAGCTCGCTAGAACAGCAGAGCTGTTTGGGAAAACCCAGTGCGAGTTAAGTTCAATAAATGTATGTTAACTGTACTGTAGGTCCCGTATTTGTTATTTGATATAATTAGCTAATGTTACCAGCCAGCCTGAGAAGCCTTTCTAGAGCAGGGAAATATTCACATGACTTATTTATTGAGCATCATACATAAATATATAGTTATTTTTATATTTTGAAGGTGTAAGAATGAGTGAAAATGCATGATTGAACTGGTTTTCGCATCACACTTGAAGATATTTTTTTTCTCAATCATTGTGCACATAACATTCCTATTGTGCAGTAGTTCTTGCACACAGAATACAGCTCTGATTGGCCAGTGTCGAAAGTCACGATAACACAAAGAACTATGGGAAATACTCTTCAGCGAAGTTCAGTTTGATGCGGACTCATGAGAAGGCCGCATCAAGGGCGCAGAAAGTACACACTCCCGCACTTGCAAAATAAGAAATGGGACAGACTAAGCCCCTGAAGGTTCTCGCAGGCACCCACATTTGAAGTGCTCAAGTGTGAGTATTGGGACTGGGCCTGAGATTGGGGCATGAAGCAGACACAGGGGCAGAGGGTAGGGTTGGGAGGGGAAGCAGACACAGGGGCAGAGGGTTGGGTTGGGAGGGGAAGCAGACACAGGGGGGCAGAGGGTGAGGTTGGGAGGGGAAGCATACACAGGGGGGCAGAGGGTGAGGTTGGGAGGGGAAGCATACACAGGGGGGCAGAGGGTGGGGTTGGGAGGGGAAGCATACACAGGGGGGCAGAGGGTGGGGTTGGGAGGGGAAGCAGACACAGGGGCAGAGGGTGGGGTTGGGAGGGGAAGCAGACACAGGGGCAGAGGGTGGGGTTGGGAGGGGAAGCAGACACAGGGGCAGAGGGTGGGGTTGGGAGAGGAAGCAGACACAGGGGCAGAAGGTAGGGTTGGGAGGGGAAGCATACACAGGGGGGCAGAGGGTGGGGTTGGGAGGGGAAGCATACACAGGGGGGCAGAGGGTGGGGTTGGGAGGGGAAGCATACACAGTGGGGCAGAGGGTGGGGTTGGGAGGGGAAGCAGACACAGGGGGGCAGAGGGTTGGGTTGGGAGGGGAAGCAGACACAGTGGGGCAGAGGGTGGGGTTGGGAGGGGAAGCAGACACAGGGGGGCAGAGGGTGGGGTTGGGAGGGGAAGCAGACACAGGGGCAGAGGGTGGGGTTGGGAGGGGAAGCAGACACTGGGGCAGAGGGTGGGGTTGGGAGGGGAAGCAGACACAGGGGCAGAAGGTGGGGTTGGGAGGGGAAGCAGACACATTGGGAGGGGAAGCATACACAGGGGGGGAGAGGGTGGGGTTGGGAGGGGAAGCATACACAGGGGGGCAGAGGGTGGGGTTGGGAGGGGAAGCAGACACAGGGGGGCAGAGGGTTGGGTTGGGAGGGGAAGCATACACAGGGGGGCAGAGGGTGGGGTTGGGAGGGGAAGCAGACACAGGGGCTCAGAGGGTTGGGTTGGGAGGGGAAGCAGACACAGGGGGGCAGAGGGTTGGGTTGGGAGGGGAAGCAGACACAGGGGGGCAGAGGGTTGGGTTGGGAGGGGAAGCAGACACAGGGGGGCAAAGGGTGGGGTGGGGAAGCAGACACAGGGGGGCAGAGGGTTGGGTTGGGAGGGGAAGCATACACAGGGGGGCAGAGGGTGGGGTTGGGAGGGGAAGCAGACACAGGGGGGCAGAGGGTGGGGTTGGGAGGGGAAGCAGACACAGGGGCGGAGGGTGTGGGTGGGAGGGGAAGCAGACACAGGGGGGCAGAGGGTCTGGGGGGGAGTCTGAGCAGACACAGGGGGGCAGAGGGTTGGGTTGGGAGGGGAAGCAGACAGGGGGGCAGAGGGTGGGGTTGGGAGGGGAAGCAGACACAGGGGCAGAGGGTGGGGTTGGGAGGGGAAGCAGACACAGGGGCAGAGGGTGGGGTTGGGAGGGGAAGCAGACACAGGGGGGCAGAGGGTGGGGTTGGGAGGGGAAGCAGACACAGGGGGGCAGAGGGTGGGGTGGGGAGGGGAAGCAGACACAGGGGGGCAGAGGGTGGGGTTGGGAGGGGAAGCAGACACAGGGGGGCAGAGGGTGGGGTTGGGAGGGGAAGCAGACACAGGGGGGCAGAGGGTGGGGTTGGGAGGGGAAGCAGACACAGGGGGGCAGAGGGTGGGGTTCGGAGGGAACTCAGACACAGGGGCAGAGGTGGGGTTGGGAGGGGAAGCAGACACAGGGGGGCAGAGGGTGGGGTTGGGAGGGGAAGCATACACAGGGGGGCAGAGGGTGGGGTTGGGAGGGGAAGCAGACACAGGGGGGCAGAGGGTGGGGTTGGGAGGGGAAGCAGACACAGGGGGGCAGAGGGTGGGGTTGGGAGGGGAAGCAGACACAGGGGGGCAGAGGGTGGGGTTGGGTGGGGAAGCAGACACAGGGGCAGAGGGTGGGGTTGGGAGGGGAAGCATACACAGGGGGGCAGAGGGTGGGGTTGGGAGGGGAAGCAGACACAGGGGGGCAGAGGGTGGGGTTGGGAGGGGAAGCATACACAGGGGGGCAGAGGGTGGGGTTGGGAGGGGAAGCAGACACAGGGGGGCAGAGGGTGGGGTTGGGAGGGGAAGCAGACAGAGCGCTGCTGGGACTCACCCAAACTGTCAGGGCTGTCAATGGAGAAGCACATTAGGATGACATCAGTATCAGGGTAGGAGAGAGGACGGAGCCTGTCATAGTCCTCCTGGCCCGCCGTGTCCCACAGAGCCAGCTCCACCTGCAAGAACACACCTATGACTGATTCCACCTGCAGCAACACACCTGTGACTGATTCCACTTACATCAACACACCTGTGGCCGATTCCACCTGCAGCCACACACCTGTGACCGATTCCATTTACATCAACACACCTGTGACCGATTCCACCTGCAGCAACACACCTGTGACTGATTGCATCTGTAAGAGCACATCTGTGACTGATTCCATCTGTGACTGATTCCATCTGTACGAGCACATCTGTGACTGATTCCATCTGTAAGAGCACATCTGTGACTGATTCCATCTGTAAGAGCACATCTGTGACTGATTCAATCTGTAAGAGCACATCTGTGACTGATTCAATCTGTAAGAGCACATCTGTGACTGATTCCATCTGTAAGAGCACATCTGTGACTGATTCCATCTGTAAGAGCACATCTGTGACTGATTCCATCTGTAAGAGCACATCTGTGACTGATTCCATCTGTACGAGCACATCTGTGACTGATTCCATCTGTAAGAGCACATCTGTGACTGATTCCATCTGTAAGAGCACATCTGAGACTGATTCCATCTGTAAGAGCACATCTGAGACTGATTCCATCTGTAAGAGCACATCTGTGACTGATTCCATCTGTAAGAGCACATCTGTGACTGATTCCATCTGTAAGAGCACATCTGAGACTGATTCCATCTGTAAGAGCACATCTGAGACTGATTCCATCTGTAAGAGCACATCTGTGACTAATTAACCCTCTAACAGCACAAATGTGACAAACTGGAACTGTAAAAACACACAAGCTGTTGGCCAGAGATGGGCAACTCCAGGCCTTGCGGGCTGGTGTGTATGCAGGTTTTTGCTGGCACCAGTTAACAATGATTTAATTAGCCCAATCGTTTACATGATCTGATATTTTAATCTACATATCCGCGATATGAACAGCAGCTGATTAATGTTCTTGTGCCGGTATGCGTGTATTTTAGCGTTCTGTAATTTACGAGTGAATCGGTGCTTGTGTGTATGACTAATTAGCTGATTGAGCTGTGGTAACTGGTGGCAGTAAAAACATGCAAACACACTGGCCCGCGAGGCCTGGAGTTGCCCACCCCTGCTGTAGGCTGTCACGAAAACCAACATGTTGTCGTTTATGCGACAAAAACTTTTACCGTAAGTTTTTACGAGTCGGGCGTTCTTTCCCATAGGTAGCCACCTCTTTGTTAATTATTAGCCAGCCACCTGTGTTCGTTTATTTTTCCGGTATGGGCGGAGTAGCTAATGATTGACAGGCGTGAGGCATTGCAAATTAAATTCTAAGAATCTATCAAAAAACAGACTCAGATTCTGAGGGCATATTACACAATGACAGCCGTCCCAGAGGTAGTGGGTCAGCTTGGTGCTGCCTGACCACATCACCGCATTAGCCAGGTTAGTTTGACTGCACCCTAACCTGTAAAATCCACTTTCATACCTCTATCTTTATGAGAGGGCAAAGAGCTCCATCTACTTCTGGATTTCATACCAACTCCTGCCCCTAATAATTTAATTTCACCATACATTTTTTGGCCATCTCACAAGCAAACACGTATTCATACGCTCATTAATAAACACTGAAAACTGCTCTTGGGTTGAAATTTTTTTTTTATTTCTTTCGCATTTTTGCAAAGATTTCTTTGCATTTGTGGAACTTTATTTTGACCTGAATTATGAAAATAGACAAATCTAAGTTAGTATTGTAAATGGTACAACCGTCTTGTTTCATTCAAGCCATTTTCAAGTCTCTGATGCTCACACCTGGAGTTATAAAGCCTTAAATAGATCACGTCCCAAATGGTTGAGAATTGACCCAATTTGGCATCTGCGCAAAAGGGTTCAGCATGCACAGATATATTAATAGGAGTGTGCTTGTGCAGGTAATCTGTGGGTGCTGATTAACCAGAGGAGGGTCACAGGTGCAAGATGAGACTCTGATGTTATGAAAACTGAAATCCCTCTCTCCGATAGATGACACTACATACAAGCGACATATGTGCCACAAGTTTGTTGACGTCGCTCGAGAGAAGTGCACTCCGTGTTGAAGCTGACAATAAAGGCGGCCATTGAGAAGATGCACCGATAGGCGAATTGTTGCTTGCAGAGTTTACATTTAACTTTTTTGGGGTCATCCTTTAGGCGCTCTAAATGCTCGCATACTTTTGATTTTCTCTCAGAAATTCTATACAACTGATCTATTCCTTAATTAATAGACACCAATTGTTCGTTACAAGGCGCATGTCCGGAATGAATAGTTCCACTCTAGTTCCACAATAGTTTCACACTGCAAGATTCGACCAATTTGGTCAATCAAGTTCTTTTGATCAACTATTGGTTTAGTGAACTATTTGGGGGCAGGTCTACTGGATGGCTCTTCACCCACATGCTCTTTGGAAAATAAAACCTGCTCATCAGTCCTCAACCAAATCAACAGAGGACACTGATAATTAGACAGGCCCACAAACATGACAAGTTGGTCCAACTTTCTTAGAAAAAAACCCTGAGGCATAAAAACTCAAGAAGTGATGCTGTTCAGTCTTACCACATGATAGAGTACTTTCTGGTCTACAAGGTATAGAAGGTGTGTGTGTGTGTTTGTTTGTTTGTACATGCCTCAAAGCTGTATATGGGTGGGGCAGCAGCTCACCTGTTTCCCATCAACCTCAATATCAGCAACGTAGTTCTCAAAGACAGTGGGGACGTAGACCTCAGGAAACTGGTCCTTACTGAACACGATCAGAAGGCAAGTCTTTCCACATGCACCATCGCCCACAATCACCAGCTTTTTCCTGATCGCTGCCATACCTGCAAAATAGCACACACACTGTTGGAAACACAGACGTACCACAATCTCTGCAGAAAGAAACACACACGGCAATATCTGCACAACTACACATTCAGAAAGAAACACACACATGTACCAGCAAGATACTAGATAGTTTGCAACTATTTAGGCTACTAGCTATGACATTTTGATTCCATGAACCTAACTTAACTGAGCTTTATGGTGTTAACACAAATATAACTTTCAAAAGCAAGATTAGGCTAAATATCTGTCACACTGACTATAACTAAGGTTTCTTAAAGCTGGCTTGCAAATTATTCACTAGTACACTGAATAAAATGCCCGTCTTAACAAGTGTTTTAGTCTTGTAATGAGAAGACTAGTGAAATTATCTTACCCCACTGGCAAATCTTGAAATGAGTAAAACTCACCCCACTGGCAGCTAGTTTGTGTGATTTAGCAAAAAAGTCACAGAAGTAAGATTCTAAAGTCTAAATGTAAGAATCAAATGCTTGTTAGTTGTTTTTTGCAGTGTATTCACACATCGCTAACGATAGAATTATGTGTCTGGTCAATGAAGTAGACAGGCCTAAGTGGCCAGTGCTGGAAATTCTGATCAATAAAGAGCACTGAAAAGCATCTACCATGATCAGAGAAGAGTAGTGATAAGCTGTACTACCCTGATCAGCAAACAGTGATGATGGACTGTACTATGCAAGGGGAAAATAGTGTGGCTAACATATAAAAATAATCTACTCCTATAATCAAACTAATAAAATTGCTCTTAATCTACAAACACTGAAATAAGGTAGTGGTTCTCAAACTTGGGCCTGGGGGACTACAAGTATGCTGTTTTTTCAGGAATTGCAATTATGGTTCAGACAAGATTCTACATATAGAGGGATCCCATATGACAGATGATAAACCCCAGGCCTGGAATAAGAGAATGTGCGTTCTCTCTTGTCCAGGATAATTTGACTTTGTAATATCAACAAGAAATAGGCCCAAGTCTCCACAACACAGATTTGGACTGACCCCTGTCTGTAGCGACCACTGCTCTGTTCACAACGCGTAAAGTTAGTCGCCACAGACTGTTGAATTGCGCAGGGAGGCCCGGGAGGGAGGGATGAATATCGCGCAGGGAGGGAGAGTTTCGGTTGTTACGATATTTACCCCACCTCACGACACTATGAAGTTGTAAAGCATTAGTCTAAATACATACGTTAACGTTATTCACTCGGTCATTCAAGAAATTTACCTAGATCAAGCTTTTTGGCAAAAAGTTTTTATTTTTTAATGCATAGCTATCACTTGCTGTAACGTTAAAGTTCCCTGACTGGCATGTTTACGTTCGCTAACTTTAGCTGCACTTAGGCTTACCACCCACCCAGTAACTTAGCTAATATAATTAACGTTAGCTAGCTGCCGTTCGACTGAGCAAACATTAGCAACCTAGCGAACCGGCTTCGCAGATGCAATGTACTAACTGTTAGTCTCCTAAATTTCTAACGCGAGCTAGCTTACAAAACAATATGACATGAAGTTCATTGATAAAAGTGTATTCACGTAACGTTAACGTTACTTAGCTAACAGTTGCTAGCTTGCTAATGTTGGTACGTTAACGTAGCTAACCTAGCAATATACGTCTATGGAAAAAGATTTGCTGTAACGTGAAGTTAAATGAATCGGTAGCGAGTCCCTTGAAAGTTCAGAGTTGACTAACGTTAGTGAGTCAAGTTTGTTGAAGAAAATGGTGCGAATTTTATAAGAAAAATAGGAAACGCTAGCGTACCATTGGATAAAGAGGTTTGCTAAGTTAGCTAACGTTAGCTAGTTTTTTTTCTCGATGATTTCGTTGGGCGGAAGCGACAAAGAGGTCGCACTGGCTGAATAGGAAAAACAGCAATGTAACGTTCGCTAAAGATTTGACAAGAACAAAACTTTAACTTGCACCTTTGCTCACTTGGTACAGACAGGGAAATCCCCCTCCGTAAATCTTTGCTAATTAATCCGAAAATAAAGTTTATTTACCTGCTGCTTTGTTACCGTTTTCCACCGGTGATGATTCCTCTCCGATTCGCTTCCTTTCGCTAACATTCAGCCTTCTGAGTGTGCGCGCACGGGGGCGGTTGTAGGGATAGGGGGCGCGCCCATGTACGGGGGCATAATGGGAATAGGAGGCGCGCCCATGTACGGGGGAATAACGTGGTCTATGGGATAACGGGGTTAGGATTGGGATTTGGGAGTCGACTCTGACAGTCATGTGCCGTGTCCGAATCACCGCACTTGCCTACTATTGAGTATGCCAGTTGAGTCTACTTTTTTTTTTAAACTGTTAAAGCGGTAGGAAACACTAAAACACATTTTTTGAGATGTTAACTAACATTTATGCGTTGCCTCAGATGGAAGAGAACAATAGTATGAATTTCTTCTCAAATTTTGGGCAAAATGTTTAATTTCCAGTATTGTAGCCGTAACATCTCCTATTCTCTTCCTCCGTGGTTGAAGATCAAAAATGGCTTACGTCATTGAAAATGACGTAGAGTCATACCAAAAGTACGAGTCTACGTCACTTTGTTACGCCCCAAGATAAATACATTCATGAGAAGGCGTGGCCATATCCATTTGACAATCGTTTGTTAGTTGTTGTTCCTGTTACCCAATCTTTTTCAATTTACGTTTTATTATTGATCGGTTAGCCTCTTTCAACTTATAATTTTTTTTTCTAATTCTGCTGTATTAGCAACTGTCAGTTCATTTTTTCAATTCTAGTGTTTTCAATTTCCAAGCAATGAGTGATGGGTCGCAAGTGTGCTTTCACTGTATGCAAGACAGAGCATCAGTGGATTACATGCTTTCCAGAGCGATCCGTAGATAGCTGTAGGCCTACTCTAGGTGCACATTTTGGGTCGGGCATGTTTGTGTGCAACATGAATTTTTCGTGGGACTGTTATGAGAACTATGCCCAGGTTGAATTGGGGTATGTAGGCCAACGTCACCTTCGACTGAAGGAAAATGCGGTACCAAGCCCTGCTGATACATCTGTCCCTCCAAATTCGGTAAGTTAAGTTAACTGTTAAGTGTACGGCGTCACCTAGTGATGGCTTGCTAACGTAATGGTTGTCTTGTAGCCTCAAAGCTATTTTCTTGATTTGTTTTCTTATCATTAACCATAGTTAGCGAACATGTAACTTACTGAAGTAAAAAAGGTTGTTCCGGGAAAAAAAAAAGAACATTGATTTGAGCAGAACGAAATAGTAAATTCTCTCTAGCCTACTTCAGCTAGCTAACAGCAATCTAGTTTCACTTGGCATTGATTACATATTTTATTACATCATGTTCGTGTACAGGTAGCCTACGTCAGATGTAGCCTATAGATGGCTAAAAAAGCTAGCTAGTTTGACAATGTAGTGATGGTGTGACAGGATGCTTGGTATTTACAGAGTAACAGCCATTTATTTTCACTTGCCATTAATTACATATTTTATTAATTAATTGTTTATTTATTTTATTCATTACGTATTTCATGTACATGTAGGTCAGCTAGGCCAGGCTTAATATGTGCTGACAATACTTGGCAAAACACAGATTTAAGCAGGAGATAGTAGTGTTCACAAGTGGGATAAAAAATTATTTCTGTCAGGATGTTTCTGTTGAGAACTCACATATTTAAATGACATGTTTAATGTGCTGCATAATTATTTTGGTTTGGCGGTGAATGGATCTGCATTAGTACTGCTCTGGAGCACGGGCATCTTCTCCCGCTAAACAGGAGCTGACCAGAAACCCAAAAAACAGCAAACCATCCAGTACCCAACCTCGCCTGCTGTCTCGTGAGATCAGGAAGACCATATCAATATCCCTCCTGTCATGGTTTGTGGGTTTTTATTTTATTTTCCATTGCGGTTCTCGTCCTTATTTCCCGATTGAGAATCTATAAGATTTTTTCCACGTTCCGGGTTTTGCTTTCCCTCATCATTGTTTTCAACTGTGCCTCTACCTGCGGGGTATTTAAGTTCCTCACTTCCGCTTCTCCGGTGCTTCTTTGTCATTCGATATTGCATTGAGCCAGGTATAGCTCGGTACTAGCGACCTTGTGATATTAAACTGCGCTATTTATCTTTCCTTTTCTGTTCTCACTGAGAGTTTTTCTTTTGTGGTTTCATTTTTGTTTTACCTTCTTCCGACCGTCTTAGCTTACGTGCCGAAGGTGTTTTTTTATTTTTCTAAGTTTCCAGGTTTGGCTCCAGTATTGAGCTTGGGAGACTTAGTTTGTGTTATCACTCGTATATTTGAGTTCGCCCTATTTTCGTGGGTTGATTTTCATTTGGCTGTTTAACTACTAGGAATTATTTTCCTGTCTTTTCTTTCTTTGTATTTATAGTCAGTACTCCCTTATTGGTCCTCACTTGCGCAAGTGACTTGTTCTGATCCCACTACCACCACGTTTGATTATCCGCTACTACATTTTGGTAGAAATTATGATAATAGTAGCTTCACACCCAGAATCCAACTTGGTCTCACAGCCCATTCATATCTATTCTACTAAATTCCAGTACCCGAAAATTTGTACATATCCTACGAATCAGCGATTCCACTCCACGTGACTTTACGATTTTCTCAGATGAATTACGAGACAAAACGGAGATCCACCATTTTTATTTCACGGTGAAATAAAGCAAATGGGTAAGCTGCTGGTATTGTACTTATAGTTTATGCTTATTTTTATAGTACATTCATAGAATACCTTTTTTATTTCGTAATAGCATTTTTATGCAATATAGTGTATAATTATCAAGCTTTTTCGTCTCTGCTTTATCTGTGTGGGTTACTATTTATAGGCTATGATTATTAATGGATTTAGCGTTTTCGGTCTTTTTGAGACGTATAACATGAGAAAACCGAGCAGATCTGTCATAGAAACAACCGCGTCTCCCCGTTAACTTCTGTTATGAACTGCGATTCCCATGATTTTGTGCGCTGACTGTGTGTTTTGCCAGAGACGTGACGTGTTCAACTCTGAATTGGCTTCATGCGCCAATGAGAAGCTCCCATAGGAATCTATGGAACCGGTAAGCGGAAGCTGTCTCCAGTTATTCTTATTTATCTCGGTGGTTGAACTTCATTCATAAAACCGAGGTTTCCCATCTGCAAAAGGTCTGTAAAAATCATATATGATCATACTTGCAAAGTTTTATAAAAAGCATGTTGATTAGTAGCCTATTATATTATATATTTCTATGCAATTCTTATACAATCTCTCAATGTTTTTTTATAAGGAGTACCATTTATAAATAACTGTTTCATTTTATCATGAAATGTATATGCTAGCTCTCTACCACATATTTATTTTATATGTTTTGTATATGGCATATGTGATTTTTATAAGCTGTTTACAGACCTTTTTCATAGGGGATTACCTTCGTAAGGAATCTAGGAATCCTTTTATTTGCAGACTGGCAGACTTTTTTTTATTGTTGTTAGTTTAAGCCAACACAATCTCTCAAGCATGGTACACAGCAGATATAGAATGTCGATCTACAAAATACGCAAAAGACTATTACACAGTTAAAAAAAAAAAATATATAAAAAATAAATAAAAAAAAAAAAAAAAAAAATTAAAAAAAAAAAAAAAAAAAAATCCAACAAATCCAGAAGCTTGAGAAGCATTGCAGGGAATGTTATAGTGATAGTGAGTAATTTTTATTTTATTAATTAAGTGTAGTAACTTTTTTTTTATTTTAAGCTTGAATATGGGATGTATAAAGTGAGTGCAGTGCAACTTTAAGTAAGTTCAAGCATATCATGCTGTAACCCACGTAAACTCCCCCCCCTCCCCCCCCCACCCACCACACCACCCTCTTCCCAACTGCTGCAACATGACTTTGCAATTCTCATCCTCCTTCTCTCTTCACACACACACCTATTCACGCATCACGCATCTCTTCTGCCAATTTACACCAGACCCATGGGCATGTTAAACAGGTGGAAAAGCCCTGTTGTTGGAAAAAATCAATATTAGTGTGAAAGTGCAGATTTTATGCTTTTTATGCTTTTAGTTTTTGGATTAATTGTTTTTTTTCAAGGGCAAGTCTCTATGATCCTGATGAAAGTTTCGCGGTGCTTAATTAGCCTACTCCAAATCTGTGAAGCAGGTTCAGCGCTGTCTTGTTCGCATATTTTTATTTTTTTATTATTGTTTTTTTAGCAATTTTTAGGCACCATCGCCGCCCCCTTACCCCCCTTACCAAGAAAAACATCGGAGCAATGCGTGGGCCGCATGGGCCTTTGATTCTGCATAAAAGATGTTTAGTTCAGTTCTGAGCACATGAGCACATGGGGTGTGGGCCATATTTGCGGTTTGCGCGGTGTCCCTCCTGGTGTCATGTCTACTTTTTAATTTTTATCCCAACGATTCTGGATGGCTGGCATGGAGAAAGGAGAAACGGGCACTCGGCTCTCACTCTCGACTCCCACCTTCGGGGTACTTGTTACTCCCCCTACCCATCCTAGGTTGTTTTTTGACCTTGTTGGATTTGGATTTTGTGATTTTTCGCACTGTATTATGGTGGTCATGGTGGGTGTGGTTGGATAGGCTGCCTCATTTCTCATGGCTAAATTATCATCGATGGCTCAATTCTGGAGTTGGTACCTGTTTTGTAATTTTCTGGTGTTGATGTTCTTTCAATTTATGATGTACACCACCATTAGCCTGTCTCTCACAGTATCCCTCAGTTTCTGTTTTTTCTTTTTGCGCTCTTTTAGGCGCGTCGGTAGTCTTTTCTTAGGTTTTCACTCAGGTTTCAGCAACTGCAACACACAGACATACATAGAGACACTAACGAGACACTTCGAGCGCTCTCTAGGCTTGTGGACGGCGCTGGCTCCTTTTTACTTCCCGTTATGACCTATCCTTTGGGCTGAGTTATGCACTTAATACTCATGCACTCTCTCCACTGGCCAATGCCCTCCTCTTCTCCTCTAGGTTTAGGCTCTCAAGTAGGTGTGAGAGGAATGGTGGGAATGTGAGGAATGTGGATGCTGGTGGAGGTTCCCCTCTGCTTTGTTTGGTGGAGGTGTCGTTTGAGCGCAATCACTTTCACGAGCGCATCGCAAAAGGTGGAGCTTTTGTGCAGCAAAAGATTTGCCTCTGAGGTTGAAACTTGCCCTTGGTGCTCCACGGGAAAGTTGCTCTCATATGATAACCCAGTTAAAAAATCCATCATCCATAGGATAAACCCAGTTTGTCTTTCTTTTCATGTTTCCATTTCATTCATCCAAATATTCCATGTTGTTTCTCGGTTGTTGAAGCCGTTGCTTATCATCTATTGCCTCCTGAGGAGAGACCCCCTCCTCCTCCCTCGTTGGTTGGATGGAGGGTCTATTCTATCCGCCCGCATAGGGGTGGAAAGACTTTGGGGACGGGGTGGGGGGTTTTTAGTGGTTGGGGGACTGGGAGTCCAGAAGTCCATAGAGGGGTTGGGTTCCGAGATATTTTTATTTTTTAGATCTTAATAATTTTAATAGTAGTCAGCCAGAGTGCAGTTGAGGGATCGTCTGGGGTTGTTTTTAGGGTCTTGTTTTGGGTTGTTTTTTGTTTTGTTTTGTGTTGTTTTTTTTGCGTCTCTTGTTTTGTTTTCATGTGAATCAATCTTTTTTTTTTTTTTTTTGTTTGCTGTTTTTTTTTGCCTTTTTCATTATTGTTTTCACTTGTGCATCTACCGGTCTGTTTTTTGTCCTCACTTCTGCTTCTGTTTGTTTTGTTTTCTTTTTTTTGATTGAGCTTCTCATAGTAGGTATATAACCAGTGTCCTGCTTCTGATTTAAACATTGTTTTTTGTTCAGCTTGCTCATAGTATTTGCTTTTTTATAGTTCTTTGGTTTTTGTTTGTTTGTTTTAGGTTTTTGTTTTATTATTTTTTTTCTTTAGCTTTTTTTTTGTTTTTCCTGTTTTTGTTGTTTTTTTTTTTTTTTTGTACTCATCTGTTCTTTTAGCTTTTCTTTTTATGTTGTTTTCATTTTTTTTTTTTTAGTGAGCTTTTTTCTTTTTTAGCTTTTCGTTTTTTTTTTTTTTGTTTAGCCATTTCGTTTTTGATTTTTTTGTTTTTCGCTTTTTTTTGTTTACCTTTTTTTTTTTGTTTTTTTTTTTTTTTTTTTTTTTTTTTTTTTTTTTCTTTTTTTTATTTTCTTATTTTTTTTCGTCTTCTTTTGTTTTGTTGATTTTTTCTTTTTTTCGCGTTTTTTTCTGGTTTATTTATTACTTTGAATATTTTTTTATATTTTTTTTTAATTAAAATTAAATCTATTATCATGCATTTTCATTCTGTTTTTTTTGCTGTCAATTTGTTCAATCCTTTTTTGTTACAAGATTTCCTTTTTTTCCTTAATTGTTTTTTGTTGTTTTTTTCTTCTTTATTATCTTTATTTCAACAGAATTTATTGTTTTTTTTTTCAAATTTCTAAACTTATCTTATTTACATTTTACTTACATACTCAGTCTGTTATGTTTCTTACTCTTAAATTAAATTCATAATTTATCATATTACAATCTCTAAATTTATTTTAATTGCTTAAATTTTTAAATAATACTAATTTTATACTACTTCTCATATTTTACTATTTTGGTTATTTTAAAATATAGTAATTATCGAACAATTAATTAAAATAAATAAAGAAAATTTGCATAAAATTTCCAATATATCTTAATGTTTAATCAGTTAACAAGATTCTGGTAATAAAAATTAGCAGACACCACTCACTTTTCCCTGAATCTTTATTGGGATTTAATTCAAACAGTGGTTTCAATCCACTCTTTATTCATTGGCAATATTATTTAGATTATTATATCATCATCAATAAAGGAATTATTATTAGAATGGCTTTCAGTTCAGTTGAAGTCTTTCAGATTTAATTTTTCATTTCAGGTTTACAAATAATTATTGATTCACTTGATGTTTTTTTTGCAGTACTTTATATTTGGTTGTTCAGTGTATATCCATATATGTTCTTCAACCATAAAAAGACCAAAATACTTTCAAGAACCTTCAATGTTAAATGAATTATTCCACATCTGCTTTGTAAGTTGAGCTTTGTTCTGTACAAATTGCCCTGGAAATAGATTCGACCATGAAGCATAACAAAGTCACGGACAATTCGATCCATCAAAAAGAAAAAAATAGCCATAGTCCCAGAACATCCATAAAAATAAATGCTTTTCTTGATAAAAGATTTATTTTATGATAAAAACATTTCCTTTCTCTTCGAACAAAAAAATTGAAAAAAAGTTATGCAATGATTTAAAGTAAAAAAAAAAAAAAATAAAAATAAAAAATTAAATAATGATTTTAAATAATTAACTAAAAAAAACTTTACTAAAACAAAAACAGTGTTTTTTAAAAAAAACATTTAAATCTATGAGAAAAAAAAACCACACTAAAAGAAATATTCTGAACTTAAAAAGGCTTAACTTAATTCCCTAGATTCAAAAGCGGAAAACCTAGGAATTTCTTTTCCAT
Source organism: Ilyophis sp. 1 JC-2022 (assembly GCA_022702515.1). Taxonomy (NCBI): domain Eukaryota; kingdom Metazoa; phylum Chordata; class Actinopteri; order Anguilliformes; family Synaphobranchidae; genus Ilyophis; species Ilyophis sp. 1 JC-2022. The sequence continues at coordinate 21,829,972 of CM040396.1, read as the reverse complement.
ATTCTTGCTCTTTATGCGGCGATTATTTTGGTCTTCTTACCTTTTCTTTCGCCACGATTCTTGCTCTCTTTTCACCTTGTCAAAAAGACCTCCTCTTCTTTAGCCTTCTTCTCACCTTCTGTTCAGCCTCTTGTCTTAGCCTTCCACTTTACTTGCAAGCCCAGCTTGTCCTCGACTAACCTTCTAGCTTCTGTGCCAGTGAGGGGGCTATCTTGGAAAGCGGTTGAATGACTTCCAGTCTGATGTCTTCATTCATTTCTTTTTTCAAACCTTTCATTCGAAGATTCCATCATCTCTTGTATCGATGTTGTTCCCTGGATCTTTCCTTGGGGTCACCATTTTCTTTTTTGAGTACTGCCATTTGCTTTTCTAAATCGGAAACTTTCGTTTTGCACAAAACCCGGATGTTCAATTGCACAATAATACATAACACACACATTACATTACAGGTATTTAGCAGACGCTCTTATCCAGAGCGACTTACACAACTTTTTAGCTTTTTTAAAAAACATATTATCCATTTATACAGCTGGATATATACTGAAGCGATTCAGGTTAAGTAACTTGCTCAAGGGTACAACGGCAGTGTCCTACTTGGGAATCGAACCTGCAACCTTTCGGTTACAAGGCCAGTTCCTTAACCATTATACTACAACCTTGTATACTATACACACCTTGGCAATAATGTGGCATACACTTCAGCAATCGCAATATAAAATACACTCTAGTAATAACAGACATACACTTGAAAATACAAATAGCAGTCCACGTTGACAGGTGAAGCGCTGGCACATGCACTGACGCGAACTCGTGCTCGAATTTTCCCGAATATTTCACAAAGTCATTCAACGATGGAGCGTTGACGTGAAGCTCTCACAATTAAGTTGCGGATGTGGCCAGGCCTTGTAGGCAAACTCGTTATCGTGCATGCTATCCGCAGGTTAACGTTAGTGAGGCTGGCTCACCTCTCCGTAGGCCGGAAACTGTTAGCTGCTAACCGGCTAGCGTGTTCACTAACGTGGCTAGCTAGTAGCTGCTAGTTAACAGTGAGAACTATGTGTTTCAGAAGAGTTTTTATTCGATGACGGATGAATAAGAAATAATTCACCTGATTTCCGGGAAACCATTGAGGGGGGTAAGTTGAGCCAGGAGAGCGATCAGCCTGCCAAACCGAGATGAAGCGAAGGACCATCGCAGCTGATGTCCTGCCATCCCGCGTCGATAGAGGAGGGAACTTCTCCACTGGGGCGTTGGCACCGCTGTAGACCCGGAGCAAGCTACAGGTAGGCTTATAACTAACGTTATACTGTTCACTTGGCTAATTTAGTGCTGTGCACACACTAGCTATTTCACTGTCCCTGACTAAACGTAACTGGAGCTGTCGTCTTCTTACTCTTCTCGACCTTAATTCAAACTACGCGACACTTTCGCAACTAACACTTATATATATATCTCTCTTCATTGAGAACACCATACTTCAAGGAAATTCTTGTTGTAAAATATTGTGGAATCTTGCGCCCTTGTCTGGCTCCACGGGGGGTTAATCGGTGCTGCAGCAGTTACCCTAAACTTCCGCCATTACGAATGCTCACTGGCTCAAGGGTGTTTGGCTGTTTTATTGACCTGTAGCGCAGGCGCAGTTGGTAGGCTCGGCAGGCTATTACTCCCTGGCTCAGTCTCCCAAAGGGGCAATTGTGGACTAGAGATGGGAGGTTTGACTCTTTTTACTAACTCAAGTTTGTATGAGTCACTCACCAAAGAGAGTCGGGTTTTGGAGTCACTCGAGTCATCAAGTCAGTCTAACTTCCGGTTTTGCACTCCTGAATGGGATACAATAGTGCGGCGACTTTGAGACTCCAAATGTTATCGGAACGAATGGATCAAATTCTGATAGTGAAACGAGTCATTTTGCAGATGTTGTGACGCTCAAAAGAATTATCCACCATTTTACAGCCGCTTCTTTTCCCATGATTGTGTGCGAGAAAACTGCTTTTTGGACCTGGAAGTTGTAATTACACGGTTTGACCACTAAATAAAATTGACTTCAAAGCCTGGCGCTGTTCTCTGGGCTTGCTCAGTACTCTCACTCACGAGTTAGCAAGCTCAGGTGGGTGGCGGGTTCCGGGGCTGGGAGAGCGAGTACTGGGTGACCGAGTGAGTGAGTGTTTCGTGCAACCCGAGTCAGACAGCTCCGGGCGGGCTGGGAGAACAAGTGAGTGAGTGATTTGTGCAGCCAGACCTTCAGCTCAGGACAGGGAGAGTGAGTACGGAGTTGAAACAAGCGCCAAAGTGGTTGCTTTCTCACAGGGCTAGGTTAATACAGTGATTTACTTGATGGTGTATGTAAGGCCATTGGGAGAGAAGAGACTCCATTCAGTGATCAAATGATGAACTGTTCAGCATTATTTAATTGTGTTTCTGTACTTTTTGTTGTTGTTATGTACAATTTCACAATTCAAAGGTTATCAGGTTAAATTGGTCTTTTCAACTTCAATGGAAGTACAGCTTTTCCAACTACAACTTTTCAACTGCAATTTAAATGCAGTGTAGTTTAGAACCACATCAATTCGGATTCACTTCTTATGTGCTTTATTTTTAATTTGTACAGAAATGTATTTAAATATATATTCAAATGAGTGTACGTGTGTGTGTGCGTGAGAGAGGGCAAGAGATTTTCAGTGAAAAAAAATACAATTAACAAAGAAAGAAATCACTAATGTCAAAAATCCCATAGGAATTCTGTAGAAATGGATAGAATGTATGTGCGTACCTGTATACTTTTCCTTAGTGTACAATGGAAAAGTAATGCATTACATATTTTTTTGCACCTTAACAGCAAGAGTCTGGACTCTGTGTATGAAACCTCATAAAGATATGACATTCCTAACCTATGTTTCGAGAGATGATGTCTTGGATAATCAAAAACATGAAACCCTTTGTGACTAATGACTAAAAATAGGAAGTAAATAAAAACTCACACTGTAGCCTAATACATTAGCTGATTTGCAAAATTCCAACAGATTTGTGATCAGCTCAATTGGCTTGACAATTGTAACAAAGGTATACCGAAATTTCAAACGTTCCACTATGGAAATTATGGGTTAAGGTATTTCTGAAGTTAAGATGCAGGCAATTTCTGTCACACATTCTTTTAGTTATTATGAAAACAAATCTCATTTATGAGCAAACTTCATTCAGTGTATTCAATAAAATGTATTGCTGTAAACCTTGGATCCTTTAACTTAAAAAAACAGAATACTTATTTTTAATGTGTAAATATATAATAAACAAAGAAAGTGTCCATTTTAAAGTGCACCTTTAGCAAACATATATTCTGTCAAATTTGACACAACTCATTGCTCTACCCAGTCAATCTTAGGGAATTCTGTAGGACACATTTGTGTTCCATCTCAAGAGTAGAAACTGAAATGTACAGCAGTATTTTTTGGCTACAACTGTAACCACTAGGATAAAAAGGACAACCTTGCTTAAATATCTGAAAGCTGCTTTAAGCGACATGAACCGCTAAGTGACAGTAACCCCGCACACTCGAAATCTCCGGCCTGCAGGCACACCATACTCAAATTTGTAGTCAATAATCCCGATCCACACGCCATTCCAGTTGGTGGCGGTAATGCACCATTTCGTTGTGTTAAACCGTTATTAAACATTAAGAAGAAGAAGAAGAAGAAGACGTATGTGATATTGAAGCATGGTCCGTGATTAAATCAGGCATGATAATTGTGGCTCTACAATGATAAAATAATGAAAGGTGTACAGGCTTTGTTTAGTCAGTGTCAGAATGGACCAATTTGGAGTCGCATTCGTTTGGACAAAATGCGACCTTGGAGGCTCACTTCACGTCCTGTGATTGTCCATGCGAATGCTAACGTTTCAGTTTCAAGGAAGTTAGAAGTGCCAAGTACCGCTGCGAACAATAAACCTGACATAAAAGCAGCTGATTTGGCACAGAAAATTCGTCGTGGAAAAACAGAAATCAAGGACAAGGTTTGTAAGTTAGCTTGTTAGGTGTGTGTTTTCGCAAGAACTGAAAGAATGTTAGCCTTAGTTGCTCGTCAGATCTCTTCCTCGTTCGAGATGCCAATATGGTTGGTGATACTGTACTTGCTATATCTGGATTATATAGTGATATTGTTTGCTACCTAATTTCCAAGTTTACTTGCTCGTAAATCATCTAATGTTAGCTCGCTAGCTCAAGTCATAAAATTTCTTGGTGTGCACGTCTGTCTATCACTTTGCTTGGCTGTCATTGTTCTCGTTGTTTAATAACGTTATCTATCCTATTTTCTTACTGTGTGCACCGCGGAGTAGCCACAGTTGTCTCCTGTGCAGAAGAAAGTGCATGAACTACGGCAGCTGACCCGCCAGCTGCAGGTGGTGCACCCAAACGTGCTGGGAAAAGTCTTGCACAAGGGCTTGCTTTTCCACAACCAGGAGCTCCTCGCAATCAACAAGCCATATGGCGTACCTGTACACGGTATGTACACCCAACTAATACCCTTCAATCATACAACCAGGTAAAAATACTATCCTGTGTGAGGCCATACGTATGTTCGGAGCTTTGAGGCGTGTCGAGTACGTACTATGTAGGGCAGTTTTCTACCTTGCACCAAAGCTTGTATCACTTTCAGAGAAGCACGCGATTGATGACAAACGAGGCCTCGGGTTAGTACCATGTGATTGGTTTGTTCGGTGGGATTTGGGGTTTTGAATTGTAGATATAGGCCATGTCCGAATCTAAGGCTATGTCCCAAATCGCATACTTCCATTCTCTGAGCACGCATAGCGAGCACGCGCATCCCTGTGAGTCCATAGCGAAGTACGGTAGTGCGGCGCATGGGAGTATGCGATTTGGGACACAGCTAGGGATGGGAATCATTCGATTTTATTGATACAGATGCCATTATCGATTCTGAAATCGATCCGATTCTTTATCGATTCCTTAAATATTATTTGCTCCCAGGCTATGAAAGGACCAACCATGACTATTAATACGGGTGGTCATCTAAAATTGATTCAATGACATAATATTTCTAAAGTATAAAGCATTTGTTTTTCATTCATATTTCTTAGTCATATCATGGAAAATGTTTATTTGCTATATTTATGCCTGCACAAGTGGCAGAGCATCCAATAAAACAGTCAGAATTGTATAATTCTGTAAATGATAAATGTAATTGGCTTGATCAATACGAGTGCTTAAAAATATCAGACAAGAAAGAAAATAAGACACTGGAAAATAATTAAAATTTGCACTACTACTTGCACTGCACTACTACTTGCACTACTTGTTTTTGTGTTTTGTTTTATGTTTTATGCTTTATGTTTTATATTATATTATTTTATTTTATGTTTTATGTTGGTTTATGTACGCACCAATAAACCACAGTAAATTCCTTGTATGTATATATATATACTTGGCGAATAAAGGGATTCTGATTCTGATTCTGAAAATTGTTTGTGTTGCTATGCGCGAGTAGCCTACACTAGCCTACTACCACGAGCCAGAATAAGCCAATTTGCAAACTCGCTAATTTACATTTGAAATGGACCAAAAAAGACGAAAAAGTAACTTCAGTGATAGTGAACTGTATAGCCAGCATAAATCGACACTGATCACAAAACATGCAGCAACTGCAGCGTTATCACTAATAAAAAAATTTAAAAACAGTCGACGTAGAAAATTATAACCGATGCCATCAATACACTTACCGATTCAGGGGGACACCGTAGCTACTGTAGAGGACGTGAGAAAAAAAGTGGAAGGACCTTTTGGGGATGTTTTAGTTGCCTTTCTATTTGGATGTACACTCTTCAAAGATCTGAGAATAATATTTAGGTCTACAGAAAATAATCTAATGTTTGTGTACTTTACATCTTAATCTTGTCCCTCCCCCCAATTTCCATCGAGATCCATTAAAATGCAGAGAGGTTATACACTGCCTGGCCAGAAAAGAAGTCTCCGTTGCACCTGTCATGCATAGTGCCCACTGTACAAGCCTCTGGAGGCAGTGTTAAGATCTGGGGTTGCTTCAATTGGTCAGGTCTAGGCTCAGCAACGATAAAATGAAGTCAGCTGAGTACATGAATGTACTGAATGACCAGGTTATCCCATCAATGGGCATATTCCAGGACGACAATCCCAGTTGCCAAGTCGAAACAGCAGCAAATACGATGGGTTCAAAGGTATGACAATGCAGCCAGGCAGCGCAGCGCAGCAGATTAGTATATTGATGTTCACGCACACACAACACATAACCATCTAGCAAAATATACTTTTAATATATCATTAATTACTCTCCTCTTACGTTTCCTTTCCTCTTCTCATGCAGAAAGTGTTAGCAGCTCCATGTGTTTTTATTTTAATTTGAATTTTTTTATTCGTAAATGATGCACTCATCTCCTACAAGGAAGTATGTAAAACAGCCTATACGTTTCAAGTACAAGTAGTTGTATGTACAGTATACAATGTGCCTTACATTGCAGTTTGCATTGAGACATTAATTAATATGTAATCAGCAACATTAGATTAGAGGAGGTGGAGGTGGTCTTGCAAGAAAGGAGGATGCATTTTTTGAGTATTGGGACACACCCCATATTTGCTGTTAATTCTGACTTCGGAGCATGTGAATGCATCAACCTCGTAATTATGATTTGGCAACACGGAAATAGGAGCTTCCGAGGAACACTTGAAGGCAGCATTATTCCCAACTCTACTACGACCCATCATCACATAAAAGTAGATTGTTTTAAACTATATAATGATAGCATCATGCATTTCTAGCTTTCATCTTAAAATCAGCAATCAATTCAGCCCGAATAAACCAGATGAGGGGAGTCATCTGTGTAATTCAACTGCTATAATTGTTTGAATTAGTCCCTCACAAGGGCCTGGAGAGTGATTTAATCTCTATAAAAGCCATTGGGAATACTTACTTCTGCAGGTGGACCAGGAGTCAGGAATAGCATTTCTGATGTGCTACCCATCCTGGCCAAGATGATTGATGGAATGAGGGCAGGATCTGAACTGCACCTTTGCCACCGATTGGACAAAGAGACAACTGGCGCAATGCTGTTGGCCCGGAGTGAGATGGCAGCCAGTCGCATCCAAGAACTCTTCAGAACGCATCAAGTGGAGAAAAAATACTGGTGAACAGATGTTTTAAGTTAAAAATGCTAGATGTGTTGGTGCATAAATGTGGTTGCAGGCCCCCACCCCCAAACCGACCAAACCGACCACAACCTGGAAGAACTGTGACGATTACCAGAATGATAGTCATTGTAATATTGTGTAGCTGCATATGCTGATATAAGTTTAGCATGGCACCTGTTCACCCCCAGGTAACACACAGTATTTAAATCTTTTTTTGTTTGTTTGTTTTTCCCAAGTATTTTTATTTCAGACAAATACACAAATGATTATACGTGTTGATTAGCAATATTTAAAAATTTTAATTGTGATGAAAGCACAAAAAAGTAATGTCAAATCATCTGGGATAGTATTGTTAGGTCATAACCGTGTTGTAGAGGAAGGCATTGTGATGTCATAAGCAGTGTAATATGTTACAACATCCACATTCTTTTGCATCGGTTTTCAAAACGTGCTCATTGACTCCCATTCATTTTTTGGGCAATAAAAGGTCAATTATCTGTGTACACAGTATAAAGGTCAAACGTAATGGCAACCTGAAGGGTGTATAGAGATAATATGAGGTATGAATGGTTTTGATGGTGGGAATGGTGTAGGAGGAGATAGGTTCTCAAAAAGTGGAGGAATAATAATAAGTATGGTGAATAACAATAAGTGTGGTTTCACAACCACACCTAACTAAACTGAAGAACGGAAAAAGATGTAAACGGCACTGTGCTGTAGGCTAACAGTTGAATCTCCAAAATGGATGTCCTGACAGTTTTGGAATTGCACTTTATTTTCTTCTGTTCATATTCTATCATTTTACAAAATGAATGATTGCTATATAGAGAAGTGGGTTCACGCTCAAAAAAGGAGGAATTGATTTTTAATTATTTAAATCACAGAGGAGCAAAAACACGACACACTGATGAAGGCCTACTTGCTGAAACGTCTGTGTTTTTGCTCTTACACTAAACCTGCACTTTATTTTCTTATGTTGTGCTTATTCTGTTTACAGAGTAATAGCCTACTTATCAGTCATTTTACGATGACATACTTTTCACAGAATAATACTTCTGTCATTTATCTGTGTGTTAACAGCGATTTGTTCTGGGTGTTTGTAGATTAGTGTTGAGTCTTTGATATGTTCGTAGAGAAAATTTGTGTTGAGTGTTTTTGGCAACTGTGGCATTGGTATTTAAGGTACGGACAGTAGATACATTAGTATGGAAAATGCATAGCTAGCCAGTTAGCTAACGATAAGACCTCTGACGTAGGCTAACGTTACATTCACGTTATAAATTTTTCAATAATATTATCACACTGAACATTTGACTAAATTGACAGGCTATAGGTTTACATGTAAGCTGATAATTTAACTAACTTTGGTGGATAGACAATTTACAGAATGAGCGATAGCTTCAGCTCCGGCTCAATGTTGCCAGATGCCCAAATTAATTCCCCCTTGAACAACTCCTCAAAACTCCCATTTTCAATTTACTCTCATACAAATTTTTCACAATTTGTACCCCGTACCTCATTTTAAAATTCCACATCTGTCATTGACTTCCATCCATTTTTGTTACTAAATTTAGGCTATGGGAATTATTATTATTTCCAAACCCCTACATTTAGGGTTAGTCCCCTAGTTTGGCAACCGTGCTCCGTCTTCTGTAGCTGTGGGTTGTAAGATTAAACAATGGTAGCGATAAGAGCCTACATTTTTAGCAGTTATTTTTCCATAGTTGGATGTCACCTTACGCATTGTGTAATAATGTAAGTAAGTGTAATTATCTAAGTTAACCAATCAGAACAGGTGTTGCATCTTGTGTATACAAAAAAAATCACTTTCAAGTGAACAGCCACAGAATTGCGACGGAGATCACTTCTGAAATCTTCTATAGCCTATCTTTGAGACACAACACACAACCTAACATGGGCTAATTGCCAAGATACAGTATATCAAAGTCAATTCCACAAGAGCGCTGCCTGGCCACACTTTAAAAACATGCCTGATTCTGTTTGTGAGTTTTCACTGTTTTTTTACATCTCATCAAATTACATTCACCCGGGTCAAGGTGCCGCTCATTACGGATTGTCAGACTGACAATTAGCAGCTTCTGTTATGCAACTGATTCTCATGTTTAGTTTATAATTCAATTCAACATTTTTTTAGCCTACATATAATGGTAATATCTGTTTTGCTGATGGCTGTAATAATAATAACCACTCCTGCTAGCGCCTATTCGTTGATTAATCGACGATGGCAAACGAAGCTTATGTGTGTTTGGTGTGGAGTCTGTCACATAAAGGTAATGTGTGTGTGTGTGTGTGTGCGTTCTGTCTTACAGGGTGCTGAGTGTGGGCGTACCTGTTCCCTCGGAAGGATTGATTGACATTCCTCTTGTGGAGAAAGAGATTACCGGCCCCCAGCCCCACTACAAAGTAGGTCAGGACTCCCCCTGTTGCGTGTAAGGGGGTCTATGGAACACAAGAGAGTGCCACAATAATAAAGAAATAAAATAATAAATAAATAAATAAATGGAAATATATTAAAATTCATAAATAAAATAATTAAAAATAAATAAATCTGGAAATTTATAAAACAAAATGAATAAATAAAATTATCTAAAAATATATAAATAAGTAAATCTGGAAATTAGTCTAGAAATGCAAATGTATGTGCAATTAATTTAACTTATTACATTTATTTTCACATTCATTTATTTCCGTATATATGTATTTTCGCATATTTTTTTTAATATATTACTTTATTTCTGTATATATTTAGATATTTATGTATTTACTTATTTCCATATACTTTCCCGTATTTATTCCCCTATTTATTTCCGTATTTCCCTACGAGCACAATCTGTCAATCAGCTTGCTTTGGTCCGACAGTCTGACTGTCCTACCTATGTAGTTTTTCTCCGTGTTGGAGTGGTCCACTCCCCTCTGGTAAAAGTGCACATAAAACAAGCTACAATACACAACGTTAGGTTGTAGACTATATTGCACTATACTATAAGTGAGCAAATGGCAATCTTGTAGGCTACCTGAGAAAGTTAGCTGCATAACCATGTTCAATATAGCCTCAGGTGATTTTGACTCCCCTGCAGCTTTTCACTCCTCTTCAGGTGAATGCACACGTCAAACTAGCCTACAAGCTATGCTATCTGCCCTTTTCTTTAGCATAATTTCTCCAATTAAAATGAACACGGTAATGGGCCTAATGTTACTGTGGATTCTGGTACGAGCATACGTTAGCTGTAATAGCCTACCATACTCTATTGATTGTGGTGAACCATAAAATAATTGCAAAAACTCACGATGTTGAACACTCTTTTTCATTGTAAAGAGAGGTGATAAGTAGGCGTACTATAATGGGAATAATGAATAGAAATAACCTAATGATTAGAATCATCCAGATAAAGTTGTGCCGCAAAGCATGAAAACAATATGTTAAATGACGAATTGAATTATTAAATTTTTGTCATGGATAATGCGATTGCAATAAGAAACTGCTAATGCAAAAGTGGTTTTTAATTTAAATTTAAATTATGGCAGGGTTGTGTCGTAGAGGGCAAGAAAAAATAAATGTGAAATAGATTTGCATTAACATTTTCAAATTTTCAGATAGTGCGTACAGTAACTTGGAAAATGAAAACGCTAAATGGCCTTTTGCATTTTCATTTGAATTATGTCATGGTTTTTGCAGACATCAAATGTAAACTAAATGCAATTGGCGATTTGCATTTCAATTTTAATTTTGGCGCTAATTTTCGATGTCATGGATTTAGGACATCGCCTTTTTAGGGTTTTCTAAATGTTACATGGACGTTGCAGAGAACGTTCCCGGGACATTTTAACCAGTAACAGGCGTTGCAGGAACGTCCCTGAATGTCCCATGAATATTATGAGCACAACGTCATATCATAGCCAGATAGGGACGTTGTAAGAAAGTCCCCGAAAAATAAAAATTGTAACCAAACCGTGACATTCCTATGACTTTAATAACGTCCTAGTAATGTTTTAAGATGTCCCTAGGGAACGTCACATAACTTATAGGCGACCAAAATCAATTCATGGTTTATGCTCGTACCACAATCCACAGTATTATCGTTTTAACTGGAGAAATTGTGCAAAAGAAAAGCTCAGATCATTATAGCATTGCTTGTAGTTTTAACGTGCGCTTTTAGGGGAGTGGACCATTCCAACATGGAGCAAAGCTACATAACAGCTTGAGCTAGCTTGGTTCTATTCTGTCACTTCAGTCATTACATTACAGTTATTTGGCAGACGCTTTTATCAAAAGCGACGTAAAATATGTGCATATTGAAGGTCATTGACACAACTACAAAGCAAATCCGATGAAGCACAACTTCCTCACAACATAGGAGCCATCCCTAGTGATGAACATAGAATACAGTCGGCTATTACTTCTAAGCTATAAAATAGCAAAAAACAGAATAGCAAAAAATAAACAGAACGTTCGTACTATATAATTGGCCCTATATTAGTTAGTCAAGGTGGAGTCTGAAAAAGTGCGTTTTCAGATCATGACTGAAAACAGACAGTGTTTCAGCTGAGCGCAATGGAGTGGGGAGTTCATTCCACCACTGGGGAGCTAGAGTGGAGAAGCTCCGCAGTCGGGACGAGCGAGAACCGTTAACACGGAGGGAGGGAAGTGCAAGTCGCCCTCCAGCAGACTATAGATATAGAACCATAGATATGACATCATGTAATGTAATAGTCATTTGGAATTCTGAAATGGAACAATTTGGCAGCAATCTTACCTGGGTACAGCTATAATAGGAACCTATGGCAAAGTGTCATGTACTTTGATAACCCACTGTGATGTCATAATCGGGTCTCAGAAGCCAGATAGCTGATGAATACAGAATATATCCCTGCAAATAAATACAGAAATATATACGGAAATAAATGAATAAATAAATGTGAAAATAAATAAATGTAATAAGTTAAATTCATTGCACATACATTTACATTTCTATATTCATTTCCAGATTTATTTACTTATTTTCTGATTATTTTATTCATTTTTATATTTTTTACATGTATTTATTGGCACTCTCGGTGTTCCATACATGTCCACCTGTCACTTGTTTGTTTTAAAAAATATATTATTTAAGTTTTAGTGTGTTTTTGATTGGCCCAAACTGTTTTTGTGTGCAATGATGGATACCTTAGATATTTTCAGTTGTATTTACAATGGCCAATATAGTGACACAGCTGGTTTATGGTCTAAAACAAGAAAATGGACTCCAAGTAACTCCAAATCAGCTTGTACAGCAATGTTATGCCTCCAACTGTTGCATTTGTGTATATAACCTGTGATTATTCTTCAAAAAAAAAAACTACTGGAACTACTTCCTCCTTCCCTCAGATGGCCCTCAGCCCACTTTACAGAATGAGTGACGGAGGGGAGGGAGTGACACGGGTTCGAGCCAATCAACAGGCCCATGGTGCTGTGAGTCGCTACCGAGTTCTAGCCAGCTCTGGAGGCTGTAGCTTGGTGGAGCTCCACCCCTTCACAGGTACACACACTCACAAAAGCACACAAACATACTCACTCAAATACATACGCAAGTACGCATGCACACAAACTCACATTCGCTTTCACATATCCACAAGTACACACATGCATGCTCACACACATACCCAAACACATACAGTTATGGCCAATGGTATTAGCTATAAGGCCATCTCCAAAGACCTTGGTGTTCAGAATGCTATTAAGAAGTTTGCTGCTCATTGAACTGTTAAGAACCTCCCAGGACGTGCTGCTCAGAGGAAAATTTAACATGTGCCTTCAGAGTTTGGTGTGAACCATTGAAGAAAACACCTCGTATGACATCCAGAGAGCTTAAAGCTGACCTGGAGAGATCTAGAGTAATGGATCCATGTACCATACTCCGCACACTAAACCAAGACAGGCTTCATGGGCGAAGGCCAAGGAGGACTCCACTGTTGAAATACAGACCTAATGCCCGACTGATCTTTGCCAAAACCCACCTAGATTAACCAAAATCTTGCTGGGAAAATATTTTGTGGAATGATGAAACCAAATTAGAGCTCTTTGCCAATGCAGATCAGTGCTTTGTTTATAGGCAACAAGCTTATAAGGAGAACACCACCCTACCTATTGTCAAATATGGTGGCGGTTCCAAAATGTTGTGGGACTGCTTTGCTACTGGAGGCCTTGAACGTAGTAAGGGAATCATGAAATCGGAGGATTACCAAGGCATTTTACACTTGACACACAAATAATGGTCGTGCTCTTGACGAATGGAGTCGCTGTACCAGAAGGGCTTGTGTGCACACACATGCAAGCGTCTCTGTGTGTATCTGTCCGTCTGTCTACGTGTTGTACACAGCGTCTCTGTGTGTATCTGTCCGTCTGTCTACGTGTTGTACACAGTGATGCAGGTGATCTCGAAATTACCCTCATGTTTAGGTGTGAAACATCAGATCCGAGTTCATATGGCCTACGCCCTTGGCTGCACCATCCTTGGGGATCACAAATACTCCCACTGGAATAAACTGGCCCCACAGGTAAGAGAAGACCTGCTACAAACGTAAAGCAAACCTTTCAGAGGTGTTCAGATATAGGCCTGTATATGAAAAGCAGCGATCAGTTGTAGCTCTGTATATGAACAGAAGATTCAGCATTCTTGATTAAACCGAAAGGGTCCACCCTAATGGAAATTTACACATAATAAATGCATTTCATTTTGAACTCTGGTGTGTTTCAGATTATATTTTAAATGTACTTTGAAGCGCATTTGTAAAATGTTATGAAAATACTTTTCATTGGGTAACATTGCATGAGAAATGGGGCAACATGAAATTGGCACATATTAGAAATATTGATATAATACAATATAAATTAGCTGGTTATATATTGGCAATATACTATAAATGTATTGGCCAGTACCATTTACTTTTGGTAGTAATACATGTAAAGTGTACTACAAATGTATTGGCCAATGATGATATTACCTATGTATTGGAAGTAAAAGAAAATAAAAGAAAAAATGCATTGGCCAATACATTGTGCCTAGAATTACTACACATTGCTACATGCTAGAAACATGTTAAGACATGCTTTGATCATAGAATAGTAATACATTGAAATTATACTCATAATGTGTTCACAAATTCTAATGATTACATTAAGTATGCATAACGTTTTTGCGCAGATGCCTAGTGACCAGGACTCCAGCGCCAATATTTTGCTGAACTGAGACATTTGTCTGCAGCCAAACTATTGATCGAAACCTCAAACTCCGTGTTTTCTCTTTATTAGTACAGATTCGTGACAACTCTGCAGAATACGGAGTTTCTAAAGCCCTATTCGGACGGGATAAGCTTTCAGGACAATGTCTGTAAAGTAATTGTTATCACAAGACCTCTGTAATGTCAATGGACGATTTGGACAGGATAGTTTCTCCATAATCAGCATCTAGAATTGCAGAGATGGGAGTGTCTACTCCATGTTGTCATCATACCGAAAATGTTCCCCACGCATCTTACAACGTTACACATACAATCTTCACTGCAAACTGATTGCTTCTGGTAGAAAATCGCTGGCAAGGAGCAATTGAGAAGCAGGCGCCAAAATAAAACTATTTGGAGACAATGTTGTCATGGAAAACTGTCCACAAAAAGCATGAGGAATCCAGCGTTATACCTCTCTATTAACGTTAGCTTCAGAAAAATAGTAGCCTATACATTCTACGATACATATCTGCTACTAAATATGAACTAAATATACAGGTGAGACTAGGTGGGGTTTGCTTGTTAAATGGACTAACTACGCGACAACAGTGGCACTTAGAAACTCTGTATTCAGCTGAGGTGTCACAATTCGTGTACTAAAAAAGCTAAAACACAGATTTTGTTGTTTCCACTCAGTTTGGTTGCAGAAGCAATGAATGTCTGAGTTGAGCAAAATCTTTGCGCCGGCGCCATGGCCACTCGGGGGTCTGCGCGAAGGGGTTAAAAAGGCTACATATTTCAATTTCACTAGAAATATATTGCCAGTTGCAGCATGCCATTGTGAATTTGTTGAATTATTATTTCCTCAAGGTACAATTTGCAATAGTTTATTTTGAGAGAGGCTTATTTTTTGTAGGGGTGTCATGTTACTAAGCCTCAAAAAATATATTTAGTTCATCGCAGGGTTTGCTGTGATTAATCACAAGTAATGACACTTTTTTTTTTTTTCTTCAAATGAAGCCTTGGAGTTCTCCATTTTAAAAACATTTAATAGTGTTTTAAAGGTTCAAAAACACAGAAACAAGTATAATTCAAATGAAATAACATTTAATTTGAGTAGCATCTTAGCCAATATCAAGTAGGTGCACTTTTGTCTTATCAAGAGATCTGGATGGGGTTTTAAAGTTTCCCTTCAAGGGCCCTCGTCATCACAGCAGTAGCGATTCAAATCACAACATGCACTCGGTGGAAATTGGAATTGTGTGTGAATGGAATTGATATAGGAGCTTAATGAAAACTACGAGCTAGCATGATCATGAATCACATTGAAACTGTATAATGTATAAGCATGCAGTTTCTGCACGAAGCCTCTGGTTTTCGGCCATCAAATCAGCATTTTGTGCACTGAACTGGTGTAATCTTTGCAGTTGTCTGGACCAAAACATATTATTTATATTTACTGGACAGAAAATACTGTATTGTGATCAGAGTATCTTCAGTTTAGTAGTGGTTGCCATTAAACATTTTTTGGGCATTAATCTGGGGGGGGGGGGGGGGGAAGCATAAAAAAAAACTTGGATATTGGTTTAATTTAGTCTTTTAGAACTGTTTTATATTCTTGATTCTTCATTATAGTCAATCTAAACATACCCATATACTTTGGCGTCTGCCTCTGATTGGCTTGTTGATTGGCTTGTACTACATTAAACATCTTTAGTCAAGTTGTTTCTGTTTTTTATTCATTCTTGAATGAGCAAAAGCAAAAACATAATCACATTAACCATGTTAGCTAATTGGGTCCATGAAATGTAAAGAATATAAGCAACAAGTTTTTCAAGCATACAAACATACCTGATACATCAATGATTCGGGCTGGGCATCTCTAGCTACCCCATTTTTTGGGCCACAACGCCACAGTTTCTTCATCAATCATCATCAAGACTTTTT
This sequence comes from Ilyophis sp. 1 JC-2022, assembly GCA_022702515.1. Lineage (NCBI taxonomy): Eukaryota > Metazoa > Chordata > Actinopteri > Anguilliformes > Synaphobranchidae > Ilyophis > Ilyophis sp. 1 JC-2022. The sequence continues at coordinate 21,813,630 of CM040396.1, read as the reverse complement.
TTAATTATACAAGTCTAGAATATATAATAAAAGAATACAAGTCGTCCTTTCGCCCAGTACAGTTTCATGTTAATGACGTTCCAGAATTGCACAGGAAACATACTTTTCTTGCACGTTTGTGGTGCGGAAATTCCAATCCTCGTATGGACAATCATTTGGTGAAGTTGGGTTTGTGTGGAAAAACCCATACACTAAATAATAATGTAAAGAGCAGTGTTCCCTATCATTTGCACATGTGATAGTGTTGCATGGCCTCTGTTACAGAATATGGTCCAGTTCAATGGCTGTAGCTGATTTATTAAAAAAATAAATAAAAACTCTTCTGTTAGGAGCACTTTTATGTAGCCTCATGACTGTGTAGTTTCTAGACTGTAATAATTAATTGTACAGGCAGCTTGGGTTTTCAGGACTTCACCGTATAAATGTCTGAACTATACGGTCTACGGAATGAGCAAAACCAAACCTACATTTTTTTCTGTTTGTGTTATTTACAGCTAAATCTAGTCCCACCCCCCAATTCCCATTGAGATCCATTCAAATGCAGAGACGTTATAGTATCGCTTGTAAGAGTGCCAGGAAATAAGATATCAGGGTCCAATTGGCTACCAAATTGGGAGAAAAGGAAAAAAATAAGATCTCAATTGTCTTTTGATGTTGTTGGGTCACAGATTTCAGGAAGTCATGGCATGCAAAGGATATGCGACCAAATATTAAAAATTTTAACTTTATTCTACATTATGTTAAACTGTCCAATATTTGTTGATGCCAGAAAATGGGGGGGACTATGTACAAAAGGTTCTATAATTTCTAAATGGTTCATCTGATATGGATGAAAATACCCTCAAATTAAAGTTGACAGTCTGCACTTCAACCTCATTGTCATTGTATCCTTTCAAAGTCAAAGTGCTAGAGTACAGAACCAAAATCACAAAAAAGTGTCACTGCCCAATGAATTATGGTGCTCACTGTAACACAATTTTAACACAATTATTGCATTTCTAATGTTTTTTTTTTGTATGTAAATTTCCAGTAGGGCAATCCAGGCAGCATGTGACATTGTGCACGGACTGAACTAGTAAGGAACATTCATGGTTCTTTATAGTTCAGCTCTGGTCCTTAACAGACCCTTGCTGTTTTCCCTGCAGAAATTGCCTGGAGGGGTTCTGCGGAAGTTGGGTCTTGAGCAGAGTAAAGCGCGGTATCTTCCTCTCCACCTGCACGCCTATCAGCTGACTCTGCCTGGAATTAGAGGTGACGGTAACATCACAGTCCAGTGTCCCCTGCCAAAGTTCTTCACGAGCTCGCTGCGCCAGCTGCAGATTCCCCTGCCAGAGAAACAATAACCTCTGATCTTGCTCCACATCACCATGACTACTGCGTTCCAACCCCAGCATGTCTGTCTGACCCTGTGCCACCCCCAGTTTGATCTTATCTGAGGTCAGCCTGGGTTACTGGGAAAGTGAAGGCATCAATGGAGTTTGGCCTCCCCAAGACTGCATCTATAAAAATAAAGCAGAAACTGTGACTGTCCCTCGAGGGCACGTCTGAGAATTACCATCAAGATCCAGGGGTAGACCAGGTTAGCCAGATGTTAGCCAGGTGCATGTGGAGTGATAAATTCAGCCCAGTTATTTTATTTGCTTATACCAGTGAAATTCTCCATTCAATTTGATCCCTTTACAAAAAGGACTCCCTTTACACCAAAAACTGTCAGGCCTGGATCCTGTCATTAAATATGGAAAAAGCCCCTTGAAGGCTGAATACTGTTTTTGGACTTAAGCAAAGGATGAGGACGCCATACGTGTATTGAAGGTTTTACAGAATGGCTTTGTTTTTGTTCATAAACTGAAAATAAATTTAATAAACCATTATTTTTACAGAAATCAGTTCTGCCACTGTGAAGGTGTAATTTTTCAAAAGTGCATGCTTGCCCGTATGTACAGTCAAGCCGGAAAGTCTGAACACCCCTTTCACCTTCTCCACGTTTTATTACATTACAGACATATTCTACAATAGAGTTCATTCTTTGTCTCAAAATTCTACACAAAATAGCCCATAATGAGTGAAAACATGTTTTTAGACATTTTTGCAAATGTATTAAAAATCTAAAACTGAAATCTTACATAAGTATTCATACTCTTTGCTTAACATATTTTTTAAGTATCATATTTAATATTTGGTCGCATATCCTTTGCATGCTGTTACTTCCTGAAGTCTGTGACCAATCAACATCAAAAGACTCGATATCTTATTTTCAGGTACTGTTACAAGCGATACTATAACCGCTCTGCATTTGAATGGATCTCTATGGGAATTGAGGGGTGAGACTAGATTCAGCTGGAAATTACACTGGTACAGTATGGAACACATGGCTGGCTAAATGGCTGTAAGTCATCAAGGGTCTGAGCTATTGAACGAGCCCCAAACCTTCTGGTACAGTAGTCTCACCCCCCAATTCTCATAGAGATCAGTTCTGGGAAACGGGGCCCTGAGCAACTAGGCAACTGAGCGACCAAAATCGGCCGATAAATGTTGCCCGCAATTTAACTTTTTAAAGTAACCATCGTCCGTAACAGCAAATCAGAGTTCCGCGCTTGTTATTTCTCCAACCAATATGATACCATTTCTTGAATAATTGTTCCGTCATGTTTTTTACACTACTAAAGATATGGCATATGTCTCTCTATATACGTATATATGATATATACAGTATATACAGTATATCGCTAACAAATAGTCTGTGTCATGACATAACTGTAAAGAATAAGCTATATGGCAAATAAGTATTTGATATATTGTGCATCGCTGTTGTTTATCTTCATAAAAGATTGTAGATGCACAAGCTGACTTAGAGAACACACTATGAGAAAGGTGTGCTTTGTCTGATCTGTTTTGTAGTTGCTTCAATGTCGTTGCTTCAAATGCGTCTGCCAAATGAATGTAAGTTCCACCTAATCAATCTCGTTGGACAGAAAACCCATCGTCTGCGCAACAATTATTTCAACAACAAGAACTAATATTTGTGGTATTCGTACAGGAACACTTACATGGGTTACTGCACACATTTACTCGTATAGCTACTGTATATTGTTATGGGGTGCGATATTTCATTAAATACCAAAACGCTGTAGCCTATGTCCCGCGGCTTCAGAATTCCATTGTATTGAAAACACTAATATTATTACACTGCCTGGCCAAAAAAAAAAGTTGCACACGCTAATATTTAGTTGGACCGTAACAGCAGTTACGTAACAGCATACATTCTTCGTAACAGCAGTTGTCAGAGATACAGCAATGCACTCTGGATTCAGCGGAGTCAATCTGAGTCCTGTTCTGTGAATTGTATCACTTTAAATACCATTTTAGGGCTTTGTTTTCTACAGGCAGGAAACCGAAATGCATATTCAAAAATGATGTGATTGATTTAAGGGAGCCACTGTCTGGCTCCCCTAGATCAATCAGTCTGCTCATGAGTAGGGGGGTCTGAAGGTGCAACTTCCCGTGGTCTAACCAGGAACCAGTCTATTGTATTGTTAATCGAACTTCCTTGGTTGGAATAGGCCTTGATCACTCACTCCCAGCTGCTATCCTATAATTGAATACTATGCCTATCAGTGGCGAAGAGTCTGCTTACACTTGCCTGTTAACCTTTCATTGTATTTATGATAAGTTGGTTGATTCGGCTGGCCGCATGGTTGATTTGTCAGCGTTTGAGTGGGTCACATAGATTTAGAATCTTACAGTGGGCACTACACACGACGGGTGCAACGGCAACTTTTTTTTTGGCCAGGCAGTATATTAGGTAATCGATTAATTCTTGTTGGATTGGAATTGAAATGCGCATATCCCCTTTTCACGGTTATTAAAAACCGCACCCATTCGCAGAAACTAAAAAGGTTTTTACTATATTGTAGACGAGACACAAATAGATTAAAGAATCTCGTTGTCACTAAAGATGGTGTCGTGGGTCCAAGCCAGAAAGCTTCTCAGAGCCTCTATTTGCCTGCATAACCTATTTGCATGGAGCATTGCGGTTAATCACAAATTTTAAAGCCCATACACCCCATTGCTCCCTATATGCTCGGGTTGGTTGGCCTGCATTGTCCACCCCTAGACATAGGCTAATCACTGGGCAGAACGTTCAGAGCTGGATTCACGGTCAGAGCTTGGAGGAGTTGCACCCTGAAGAGGACGTGGTGCCCTCTTTCCTACTCCCAGCTGACAGGGTTGTAGTGGTGAAGTCTCAAACAGTTGCTACACGGGGATTGGAATACATAGGGGTGCATTTGGCTACCAAATTGGGGGAAAAATCTGAAACAAATGATAATAAAAAAAGATATTAACAAATCAGCAATCCCAAGGAGAATAATATTTCTATCCATTTTGTGATTTTGTGGGGCGGCAGTGTAGTACAATGGGTAGAGATTTGGGCTTTTTGCAGGTTCGATTCCCAGGTAGGACACTGCCGTTGTACCCAAGGTACCTAACCTGAATTGCTTCAGTATATATCCAGCTGTATAAATGGATAACATGTAAAAATGCTAAAACGTTGTGTGAGTCACTGTGGATAAAGGCTTCGATATACTCCAGTTTAAACGTGTACGTATGTACGTACGTGAATGCTACGCAAACAGCATTGTTCACATACTCCACTGCATACTTTGTCTAAATGGATGTTTAAAAGTTATGTCCACTAGGAGGCAGGTCACATAGTTGTTCTTCAAAATTCCCCACCATTGTGTACTACTACTTCTTCGCTGTTTCCTGTTTCCATCTCGCAGAACGTCAGAGGATCTTGGGTATACTGCCCCTCGATTTCTGTTGGTATACTGCCCCATGATTTCTGTTGGTATTGCACCTTGCGTATGCATACGCTCAAGGCCAAGGGAGACGTGCACAAAGGACGCACCAAATGAACACAGGATACGTGCGGCAGCCATCCTGCGTTTGCGTACACATACTTAGCGTGAAGTATATTATGGCCTTAAGAGCATCTGCTAAATACCAGTAATGTAATGTCATTTTTATGTATTGCAGACTATCCAGTTACAGGAGATACTCCCAGGTTACCCTGGCTTCGGTCGTAGCCATCCTTTCAGACTGCAGCGTTTCCTGATTCTCTGGACTCCAAGAGAATCCCCTGCCTGTCTTTCAACACACACACACACACACACACACACACACACACACACACACACACACACACACACAGGGCCCTATCTTACACACACACACAAAGGGCCCTATCTTACACACTGCCCAAAGCGGCCCAAACACTAGTGTCTTTGCTAGTTTCAGACCGACGCAGTTGTTATTTTACCGTCCAGCACTCACGTTGTTTAAATAGCAAGTGAACTTGCGCCCATAGGTCTTAAGATGAGGCGTGGCCAGGAAAATTTTGGCGATCTTGAGGCAGCAAAAAGCGTTTGTGGTAAAACCACAAACCTGGTCTTAAGTCATGTCGCAGTCGTTTCAATGTTATTTTAATGGCGCAATATAAGTGCGTCTACATAGGCATGTGCGCAAAGCACGTACAAGCATGCATAATGTGAAATATTATTATTGTGTAGGCTATACCAACAAAAGCCTAATAATAAAAAGGTCCATCGATCAAAGACCACATACCTGTCCCTCAGCGAAGGGGAATGCTGCCTTAAATAGCTTTCATCCCGCCAGATTTGAGCAAACTTCTATCTCCTGTCAGCTGAACTGGTGACGAATACAGGGTTTAAAGTTCTCTGTCGCTATGACGGATTTCCGTCATTTGGATTCCAGAGGCCGTAGCCTATGAGATCAGTGTAGATCTGCAAAAAAAGAAAGTTGTTTTAAACCAAAACTATTCTGTCTATTGGAATAGTTACTAGTAACTAAAGAATAAGTACTAGTATCTAATGAATAGTTGTGGCCTCAGGCCATTTCTCTCTCCTTATCCTTCCTGACTGATTTTTCTCTAGTTTTGCATTTTCCTAGTGCCCTTGTCACTACTGGTAGCATGCGTACACATTAGAGGCGGTACCTGCAGCCCATTCAGGTTGCACAGGTAGTCCAGCTCTTCCAGGATGGCACATCCATACATGCCTTCGCAAGAAGGTTTTCTGTGTCTCCCAGCACAGTCTCAAGAGCGTGGTGGAGATACCGGGAGACGGACCATTACACGAGGAGAGCTGGACAGGGCCGTAGAAGGGCAACAACCCAGTGGCAGGACCAGTATCTGCTCCTTTGTGCGAGGAGGAACAGGAGGAGCACTGTCAGAGCCCTACAAAATGGCCTCCAGCGGGCTACTCGTGTGCATGTTTCTGACCAAACTGTCAGAAACAGACTCCATGAGGGTGGCATGAGGGCCTGACATCCTGTAGTGGGACCTGTGCTCACAGCCCAGCACCGTGCAGCTCGATTGGCATTTGCCAGAGAACACCAGAATTGGCAGGTTCGCCATTGGCGCCCTGTTCTCTTCACAGATGAGAGCAGGTTCACACTGAGCACATGTGACAGATTTGAAAGAGTCTGGAGACGCCGTGGCAAACGTTATGCTGCCTGCAACATCATCCAGCATGACCGGTTTGGCGGTGGGTCAGTGATGGTCTGGGGAGGCATATCCTTGGAGGGCCGCACAAACCTCCATGTGCGAGCCAACGGTACTCTGACTGTTGTTAGGTACCGGGATGAAATCCTCAGACCCATTGTCAGACCTTATGCTGGTGCAGTGGGCCCTGGTTTCCTCCTGGTGCAGGACAATGCCCGGCCTCATGTGGCCAGAGTGTGTAGGCAGTTCCTGGATGACGAAGGCATTCATGCCATTGACTGGCCCTCATGTTCCCCAGACCTGAATCCAATTGAGCACGTCTGGGACGTTATGTATCGGTGCATCCGCCGCCGCCATGTGGTGCCCTGATCCAGGTCTGAGAGAAAATCCCCCAGGACACCATCCGCCGTCTCATCAGGACATCCTGATTGTCCAAAATCTCTCCTCCATACGCTCGCTAGAGCAGCACACAGGCTCACACTTGTAGGAAAAGGAGGGATGATTCACACAACACAACAGTGGTTCGCAGCAGTATTTACAAAAATCACTCAAGATTCATTACTTGCTTACAGAATAATAAAGGGACAATTCCAGCACATTTTGACCATCTATCAAAACCAGATGGACCATTTAAATCGCTGCAAATATATTTTGCATATATGCCCCCACGAATGGGTTCTAAATATATGCTTGTAGTAGTAGGTATGTTTTCAAAATGGGTAGAAGCTTCGCCACACGTAAAGATGATACGAAAACAGTAGTAAAATGCCTCATGGAAGACATAATTCCGCACTTTGGGCTGCCTACACAAATCAATAGCGATCAACCCCAGTCTTCCGGATTGGTGGAAAGAGTTAATGGTATAAAAAATAATACAAAATAAAATAAAATTGGCCAAGACATGTCAGGAAACTGGACTTAAATAGCCAGATGCATTACACATTGTATTGTATGCTGTTCGTAACTCTCCCAACAGGACAACTGGATTGACTCTTCACAAAGTTCTAATGGGGAGACCGATGTCCACAGGAGCCAGCCCGCCTCTAACAACTGTGATAGCCATTTTCTTATTCACAATGTGTGTGTTAATTTAGGGATGTATGTTAATGAATAGTTTTCAGTCAGCACATGAGCTGGATCAAACCGGTTCTCTCTGTGTCTGTCCCTCTTAGAGGAAAACAGGCAGCCTATTTTTGTTAGTGAAAGCCTGCTAGAACATTCTGATATGATGGCAAGGTCAGAAGTTATCTGGAGACTCAATACTATTAAACTTAGGTTGTCAGCTAAATGTCTTTCTCTGTAACTGTGATATTATACATAGAGTCCGCCCTCTGTGACATAGCCTGTAAAAAAGTTATAAATGTCTTGTGTACTTCCTGATCATTAGAGAGCTGAGAAAGGACTCTCATTGGTTTACTGCAATAAACTGATTAATATTTTAGAGCGAGTTTGTTGTGGTTTCTGTTGGATACAGATTTCCCTTCACTGTTGGTTGAGAGGTAAAATTTCCACCACATTATTTGGCGACGAGGATGGGATTGCTAACTTGATTTTTCTCCAAGACAGACCCCTCTCTAATCGGGAAAGGAGTAGACAGTGATCACTGCCGGGAGTCTGGTACCCCGCAGCTGCAACCCTTCAACAGGCGACTGTAATCAGTTACCTAACGGAAGGAAGGCGGCGACCAGACCTGAAAGAGGACGGTGGTTGTTTGGAGTGATCAATACGCAATCCTAAGAAAAAGAACCACAGGTGAGGCTACAGCAAACCATCTAAGAGGCCGGTGTGCCTCACGAGACCTATATGGTGCTCGTACGGGACCTATATGGTGCTCGTCTAGGAAAAGTTTGACTTAGGGGCCGACGGGTCCATCACTCTGCGGGAGTGATTCAAACTAAGGAGGCCGGCGTGCGCTCCTTCCCATGGGCAGATAAAATAGATATAATATAAAGATCTTGCAATGTGGATTCACATATTGTCAATAACTAAGGATGATTTAGTTGGACCAGTAATATATAAAACAAAGCTTTGTAAAATGGTTTCCACGGACCATTAAACAAAAACGATAGTGAAGAAAAATAATTTGAAACTGATTCTGACTAGAATTGGTGTGTGTGATACACCAGCTAAAACCTTATAAGTAATACGGCATAGCCTGGTAGTGGGGCAAACACTTGAAAATGGGTTCGAGCAATTCGAAAGCACAGGTTCCCGAATTTTCGGGTCCAATAAAAATAATGCATGACAAATGTGGTCCGGCAGCCACACACCAGTATGTTAAATGGGAAAAATTAGGTTTTCCCGAAAAAGTCACTTTCAGCCCAGGTCAGATTGATAACCTAAAAACGCGGCTGCGAGCGTACGAGCTTAAAAATAAAAAGAATAAAAGTAAATGGAAACCTGACTGGAGTGCGGTAGAGATGTGGGATAAAGAGTCAAAATTAAGACAGGGAAAACAAACTAAAAAAGAAAATAAAACAAAATTTTCGGAGGAGAAACTGAAACAAGACATTTCAGTGTCGACTCCTGTTATGCATTCCTGTAGCTCTCTGTATCCCGATGTAAGACAGCTCGCAAGTATATACAAAATTGACCTGGAGCTAGACTGCTCAGCTTGTCCTCCAGCTTACTATCAACAGATTGCAGCGGACCGAAGGGCTCCCACAGCCCCCTGCTCAGGCGGGGGATTCCAGAGTTGCTGCTACAGCAGATTCCAGCTCTACTCTGCCTTCATCATCCAGCGGAGCAACGGGAGGAGCGGACCGTCCAGCAGCCTCATTCCACAGGACAGTTAACAGAAGGGATAGGTAAACTACCTACCATACACCTGACTAGCCCGCCGCAATCCAAAAGTGGCATCGTGTGCGGCCTGCCCGCACTGAAGCAGCCACTTGCTTCGGAGCCTAAACAGCTGTGTTATGATTTCCTTGAGAGACTTACAGAGAAGTTTGACATGCACAGTGGAATGGAGAAACCGGATAACAACGATGCCCTTACGACGTACGAGACCCAATTGACCCACTGTTTCCTGGATGGGCTGGAGAAACTGCTGGGGATTGCTACTAAAGCCTCCTGCGTTGGCTGGCAAAACAGGTGGCTAAAAGATGTTCTCCTGCATGCCATCCATTGCGAGGAACAAGACCGTGAGACGGATAACAAGGAGAGGAGGAAACGCGACAAAGTGAGTTCTCAGCTGCAAACCTACCAGCCTGACCGAGACGGTGCCCGCGGAGAGCAGCAACACCAGAGGGGTCGCGGAAGAGGTCGTGGACGTGGCGGCCGAAGAGACTGGAACCAACAGAGATCCAATTCCAGCGGAAATTCTGATGCTTGCCTCAGATGCGGACAGATAGGACATTGGGTTCGTGGTTGTCAGAAACCCCCTAAGAATCGATAATTGGGACTCGGCCCCTGAGAGAGACATCACTTTCCAAAACCCATGGGGCCAAAATGGATTACAAGAACAATGATGTTTTGCTGGAGAGGAAAAGACGTATGTGGACAGTGGTGAGTCAGATGTTTTCTTGTATCACTCTGCTCTACCACTATGGTCATTAAAAGTCGATGGGCGAGCGTTAGACTTCATTGTGGATGCAGGAGCTGGTCTGTAATAGCAGCTAATTTATAGAGATTTACTGTGTAAACTAGGACTGCTTGTACAGTGTACTGATGATGGTTTAACAATTGACAGAGCTGCTACGGCAGAAAATACAGAAATGTTTTTCTATGCCTGGGATCTGGAGAGATGCCCAGTCACAGCAAAAGCCATTGAAATGGCTAGCAGTCAGCGGTTAGGTAATGGTGACAGACTGACAGAGTCACAACTACATGTAACGGCACGTATCAGTCAGGATAGAGATTGGGAATTTGAAAAGAATTGGTTCGGTACTTCCGTAATAAATACTACGTTGTTTTAGTTGGTCGCGATTTCTGTGCATTGTCTGTAGAATTGAGCTCAGAACAAAATGATTTATATTCCATTGCGGGAAGTGCACCCCATGTGTCACTGTGCAAAGCCTCCAATAAAAAATGGGAGGACACGGGACCATGGGTGAAATAGTGTTTGGACACCACGGACTGGGAACAGAGTGGAGAATTATCCAGATATTCTCCCTCTCTGCGCGTCACTGCGTACCAGTTTCAGAATTCTCTGACGGTAGATTGCAGTATTCATGAATTGATTGTTGCAACTCCCTCATATCTGCATTTGTCAGACTCAAAATTCAGTGCAATTCCCTCACAATTGTGGGCGACATCCCCATATGATGTCGGGCTCATAGAAATTGGAGAGTTGGAGCCGAGACAACGCTCTAGTTCTAAACCCTAATAAAACAAAAGAACTGATCTTGGACTTCAGGAAACAGCATGTCCACCATCCCATCAGCATCAGCGGTGAGAGAGTGGAGGAAGTCCAGCACCTCAAATACCTGGGAGTTCACATCAGCCATGACCTGACTTGGTCCGCTAACACAACAGCGATGGCCAAGAAAGGTCTTCAGAGGCTCTACTTCCTGAGGTGTCTGAAGAGAGCACAACTACCACAACAGTTGCTGGTAAACTTCTACAGGTGCGCTGTAGAGTCGATCATAACATACTGTATCACAGCATGGTACTCTAGCTGCACCTCTGAGAACAGGAAGGTCCTCCAGCGCATTATAATATCAGCCCAGAGGATCACCGGCTCTCCACTCCCAACACTGGAAGCGATTTACAGGACCCGCTGCTACCACAAAGCCATAAAGATTTGCAGAGACCCGACTCACCCGGGACACAGCACTTTCACCCTTCTGCCATCTGGAAAGCGATACAGATCCCTGTACGCTCGCACAACCAGAATGAAGAACAGTTTTTACCCGAACGCTGTCACACTGCTGAACTCAAGGCGTCCCCTCCGCCTCACAAATTGAACTGATAACTCAACTGTTCTTGGCAACTGTGCAATATTTAAATGCTGTGCAATATTTAAATTCTGTGCAATATTCAACTCTCTCTGTGCAATATTTTAATTATATTTAAATAACTTGTTTTTGTACTTTACCCCACTAGGCTAGGGTATACCCTCAATTGCTGCACTTCCCCCATTGTAGGACACTTTATTCTTTTATATATTTATATTGTTTTGTACTTTGCATTTATTATTTCTTGTATCTGTGTATCTTGTGTATGTGTGCATCTATGCTGCGGGCTCGAAACGAAATTTCCCTGTACATGTACAGTGACAATAAAGTATTCAATTCAATTCAATTCAATACTCCACTTCAAGTAACTCCTAAATCTGAATACAGACCATGCAAACGACAATATCCTGAAAAGGGAATTATCCCTGTGTTTGAAACATTACTGAAAGCTGGTGTTGTGGTAGCCTGCCCAAATTCTCCATGTAATTCACCTATTTTGCCTGAAAAAGACAAACTAATGGTTCGTGGCGCTTCGTACAAGATTTGAGAGCTCCATCGACCTCTGGGTTATGGGCCCAGCTCGCTTCCGTAGCGCTCTTCAGCAGCGCGCCCCAGTTGTGCCAAACCCCACTATCATCCTAGCTCAAGTCCCGGGCAATGCTAAATATTTTTCTGTGATCGATCTAGTTAATGCATTTTTATGTTGATGTAAATTCTCAGTACTGGTTTTGCGTTTACATTCCAAAATAAACGCTACACATGGTCTCGAATGCACCAGGGGTATGCAGAATCCCCGGCGATATTCTCAGCAGCGCTGCAAGAAAATCTAGAGGGTTTCTCATTTTAAAAATAACAAGTGTTTAGTACAGTATGTAGAGGACATTTTAGTCTGCTCTCCTGATCAGGCCACATGTGAAGCAGACTCTCTCTAATACTGTTAAAAAAAATTTGATTCAAACAGGGACACAACATCTCTGCTGATAAGATTCAGCCTGAAAAAAGCAAAACTGTGTATTTGGGTCATGATATTTCAGCTGACGGTAAAACTTTGGGAGGTAGCAGAATCCAAGCGATTCTGGATCTACTAACACCACTGACTAAGAAACAACTAATGTTTTTTTTTTTATGACTGGTTATTGCAGGCAGTGGATTCCAGATTATGCAGAACTGACAGTCTCTGCAGGACCTGGCTCACGGCCAGACACTAGTAGCATTTGACAATGTGACTTGGACTGACCGCGCATGCGCAGATTTCAACAAACGCATAACTGTATTGGCAAGCGCGCCCACGCTTGGGCTGCCTGAGATTAATAAATGTTTTACTTTTACAGTAAGTGAAGAGAGGCTAGTTATATGTTGGCTGTGCTCATGCAGGAGCACGGTGGAAAAAACACAGGCCTGTTGCTTCCTACTCTAGAGGATGGGGAGCCACATAATTGTTTTCATGTTTCAGATCAAGCTCTCTCTTCCCCGTCCTGACCTCGCCACCACTCCCTTTCAAATGCAGACTTTGAGATTCTTTGTTGACGGTTCTGCCAGTCTCTGTCCCCTCACAGGTGACAGTCAATTTGGCTACGCAATGGTGACGCGTCATTAAGTTATGGAGTCGGCCCGCCTTCCTGGACACCTCTCAGCGCAGTCTGCTGAACCTTTCGCACTCACACGCGCCTGCTGCTTGGCGGAAGGTAAAACTGTGAAATTTTTACTGACAGCAGATATGCTTTTGGTGTTGTGCATGATTTCGGCACACTTTGGAAGCATTGAGGTTTTCTCACTTCTACAGGGAAAGCTATACAGAATGGACACTTGGTAAGCTGCCTCCTAGAGGCCATTCTTTTACCTGCATCCATTGCTATTTGTAAATGCACTGCCCACACAAGCCTGCCAGCTGTTCTCCCTCAAGGTTACTCTGCTGCTGAGCCCCCAAGGCTACAGCATCAGCCCCTCCCAACACAATTCTCAGTCTGCTCACACAAGCTGCTGATTCCACAGAGACACCACTGGCCTCTGTCCAAACCTGTCTAATTGGGGCCACTCCTCAGGAGAAGGCCAAATGGACACGGGACAGCACCTATGGCATCAAGAACAGTGAAAGAGTTTGGCTGGGCCTCACTGGTAAACCCTGTTTACCTCGGGTTTTTATTTCCTTACTATGCTAAGTTGACACATGGATTTGATCATGTGTCAAAAGGGGGAATGATATCTTTGCTGTCTAGACATTGGGACACGAGTGGATTTTCCACTATAAAAAATTATTTTTGTAAAAAATTGTTATTTGTGTTGTAAATAATTCTGGGCGGGGCCAGAACGTTCCAAATGTGGCCCACCCAGCTCCACAAGAACCTTTTGAATATCTTATGATGGATTTAATTGAACTTAACCCATGCAGAGGTAAGAAATATTGTTTGCTGTTCATTGAGATGTTTTCAAAATGGGTTGAAGTTCCATTGTGCTTACCAACCCCAGAGTGGGGGGGCGGTAGAGAGGGCAAATGGAACCATTAAGAATCGGTTAACCAAAGTAATGGCAGAAACAGGTTTGGATTGGGTCCAGCCCTGCCAATTGTTCTTACAGGTATGCGGGGAAGGGTCCATGCTGTCACAGGGTTGTCTCCGTATGAGGTGATCACAGGACGGCCCATGAAGACTGGATGTCACCCCCCAAGGCTGATGCTGGACGGAAACCTGGCACACTCAAATGGTGAGTTACTGTGTTCAGCGAACCAATATTCTGAGATCTGTGCACCAGCAGGTTAAAGCAGCTCTCCCAGAACCAGCCAGCAGCCCTCTGCACGATCTGCAGCCAGGAGATTGGGTAGTGATTAAAGACTTCTGGAGGAAGAAGTGGCACCAGCCTAGGTAGAGGGGACTGTTCCAGGTACTACTCACCACGCCCACAGCTGTGCGAGTGGACGGCCGCGCCTCTTGGGTTCATGCCAGCCACTGCAAAAGAGCTCCACCAGCGCCACAGGAGGGATAAGGGTGAAAGACCCACCTCGACCGACACGTTGGGCGACGACGTTTCTCACAGAGTTTAAAAAACTCAAAGAGAACCACCACTTCAAGGAGCACATGATGGTAATGTCAGCTCCCAACATGCCACACTACAGCTGAAGAGCAGAGGGGTACAACCCCTTCAGAAGAGCAGGCTGCAGCCTCGGAGTAGGGACACTTTTGACATGCCTAGCAAGCCTCATAACTGTGTTACCCATTCTCCTGATTCATGAGCTCTACATCAAAGCCACTGAGCCAAACAGTACATCTGTAATGACTCAGAGGCCTAAAAGGTATGCCACCACAAGGAACTACGAGGCATCATTATGCTACTAACTCTTGGTGGCGTGATGCTGAGTGGACTGCGAAACAACACTTTGACCAGTCTTGTTATGTTTGCTCTCACATGCCTCATTCCACAGCAGACCCTCTTCTACAGGTACAGAATCTGAAGGATGAGCATGCAATATGTTTAATGGGACTAAGTGCTCACCCAGGTATGAGAAAACGGTGGAGTGAAGCCAATTTATCTGTGCCATTAAATCTGTCAAAATTATGTTCTCCAGTGTTTAACAAGAATTGTTTTTTTCCTGAATAATTACCTAGCATGGCCACAGGTATCATGGAAAATGCCTGGTCCAGTCGTAATTAAACATGATATGAAGTTTGGATTGTGTGTTATAGGTAACGGTACTAATGTACTGGGAAAGTTAGACAGGGATCAGTGTAAAAGAGTTGACTGTCCGGCCATACAGCTGCATGATTGTTTTGACTGTCTGAATAATCTTTCTAGTTCCTGTAGAAAGGACCCAGATATGGTTGCTTATGTGTGCAGGTCGAACCAGGCACATGCTATCTCATTACCTTGGGATAGCGCAAAAACTGCTGACTGTTCCGGAGCCGTGCCCCCCTCTCGCCTTGGGAGCAGGATGTTAGGTGATTGGTATTGGCTGTGTGGGCATTCAGTTTATACAGCTTTCCCCCCCCCTCTTCTCCTGACTGGAGTAAAGTGTGTGCTCTCATTGCTTTATACGATTCCACATATGTAATTCCTGACTTATCCACATATAGTCACTCCACAGGTCGTCTGCACAGGGTTAAGAGAGGGTTCTGGGATGCTAATCCCGTACCTACAGATCATCGACTGTGGACAGCAGGTTCTATGTTTTTTCAAGGTTTGTTTCCCCAAATGGGACTAATGGAGGTTTCTAAAGAAGTAGAGGTTACTAGGTACACTTTTCTCCGATACATTAACTCCTCAGTGTTGCTAACCGATACCATTAGATCTGAACTGACATCACTGCGATTAATGGTCATGCAGAACGGCATGGTACTGGACCAGATTACGGCTGAGCATGGGGTGTTTGTGTAATGGTGGGGGAAACATGTTGTATGTACATACCACATTATGATGAGGATGGCCAGGTCATACAGCAGGCACTTAGGAATATGACTAAGCTTCGTGATGCATTGGAGGAGAGAGAGATTGATGCAAGTAAGGATTGGTTCTTTAATCTCCTCTCAGGTTGGAAGAAAACCTTACTGAGGATTTTCTTGCCTATTGCCATCGTTATAATTCTACTCATATTTCTCTGTTGCTGTGGGGTGCCTTTAATACGTGCTTGTATTGCCCGTCTCACCCAGGCTGCTGTGGGTCAGTACCTGCAGTTCTATGTTCCCGACCCTGAGCAGGAGGACGGGTTCACATTTAAACAATTTCCAGAGGTTCACTGACTCCCCTATGAGGGGTGTAATGAGAGACAGAACAGTGTTGTAATGTAAAAGGTTGAAGGTCAAGATTTCGAGAGTGGTACTGAAGTCTACATTACATGAAGGTTTTTTCCTTATACTTACTATTGCTAGTAGTGATTTTATGTATGTTAAAAATAATCAGTAGTACATTTATAATCAAAACTTTCCTTTATAATTAATTACTTTTTATATACATTATTTACTTTATCCAAAATGGTTTTGTGTCCTATATTCATAATCAGAAATGGATAATGTGCATGTATCTGCTGGTATCTGGGAGTGATACTCGGTTGCCCTAGGAGGGAGTCGGGGAATTATTTTCCGGAATTATTGATTGGGTTTTCTGGTCTTTGCCAGTTTTGTCCCATGTAAGTTCTGCCGGTTTTTCGGTTCCCCCTAGATTACTGGAGTATGCACGCACATATCCATATCTATATTGTATTGATTTTTATTCTTATGTAATCATTTATTGTGTGTTAAACTAATCAAGGAAGAAAATTGGATTGTTATCATGGAATGATAAAAGGGGGAAATGTGATAGCCATTTTCTTATTCACAATGTGTGTGTTAATTTAGGGATGTATGTTAATGAATAGTTTTCAGTCAGCACATGAGCTGGATCAAACCGGTTCTCTCTGTGTCTGTCCCTCTTAGAGGAAAACAGGCAGCCTATGTTATTGTTAGTGAAAGCCTGCTAGAACATTCTGATATGATGGCACGGTCAGAAGTTATCTGGAGACTCAATACTATTAAACTTAGGTTGTCAGCTAAATGTCTTTCTCTGTAACTGTGATATTATACATAGAGTCCGCCCTCTGTGACATAGCCTGTAAAAAAGTTATAAATGTCTTGTGTACTTCCTGATCATTAGAGAGCTGAGAAAGGACTCTCTCATTGGTTTACTGCAATAAACTGATTAATATTTTAGAGCGAGTTTGTTGTGGTTTCTGTTGGATACAGATTTCCCTTCACTGTTGGTTGAGAGGTGAAATTTCCACCACACAACCCACAGAGCTGCCCTGGGCCACATGTATAAAACTGAGTAAAATAATGCGTAAAAGATCACTCAGGGTGAAAGTCGAAAATCTGCTTTAAAAAAGTCCGAAAATTGCATTTTCTACCTCTGCCTTTCGGTGATGGTGTCGCCATATCACACGGACCCCAAACATTGCGTATGTATGGTGTCCATCGTGTGCAGAGGTACACAGATTCATGTATGTGTTATATTATACAGCTTAATTTCTGCGTGGAAACTCAGTTACGCAGCTTTCTGAGGGCATGTTTCTGCTCAGCAATGTTTATACGTACATGTGGCCCCAGGTGTTGCTGACCACCAGGACAGCTGTAACGGTGGAAGGAAAGCCTGTGTGGGTTCACGGCACCAGGTGCAGATGTTGCTCCACCCCAGATGACCAGAGCAACCAACCCAACCCTTAAAAGAGAAGTTCAGTATTTAGCATGTTAAGCCCTCTTCAATGGTTATTTACGATCATATACAACGGTCCATATCAACATTTTGACAAACTTTGCAGTCTTGAGATATATTTACCTTTTAAAGATTTATAGAACTATTTTCAGTCACCGTACAGCCATATATTTGTAATCTTCCGCTTGAAATTTTGGGAGTTTGAAATCAAAACTTTCCAAAACAATTAAGAAGTATTTCCGATTTCCGGCTGCGGATGTATATCTAAACCTCCGTTGGTGTCAATAGATTTTATAAAATGATAAATCAAACCCGATACGAAGCATTATTTGTGACGATTTTTGTGTCAGTACATCAACAGACACCAGTGACCATTCGGTGAGTTTCCCGTCTTTGAAAACGAGGGTTTATGGTGTTTTTTAAAGGATTTTCTATTATGCACCTCCGCATCCATTGTGTAAGTTAGCTGTGACATGAGCCATAAACAATATGTCTCAAGACTGCTTTTGTTAAAAAGTTTGTTAAAATGTTGATATGGACCATTGTATATGATCGTAAATAACGTTGTAACAGGGCTTAACATGCTAAATACTGAACCTCTCCTTTAAAGATGTCGTCTGGCCTTCACCCCCACCGCTTGGGATGATGCCCCTCCGGATGTTGTACCCTGATGATTTGCTGCCTCTTCCTCCAGCTCGGAGCTGGAGTTCTGACTTCTGTCCCCGGATGTCATATTAAAAGCTAGCTAATAGTACTCATATCCCTGATGTAACGCAGAGTGATGCTTCCTTAGTTAATCAGTACTGTCTATACATTCAATGCTTTTGAATGAATCTTCCTGACAACTTATGGTATAAGCAGCTTGTGTCTATGATCCATCCTAAAACCACTAAACCTAAACTGCTCTTCTCTGCTGGTAATGTTGTAGAATCTGGAAACAGCAACTGAAATAACGTCGAGGTCACCAAATGTAGAATCCACACAGCTAGACCAATGAGGGAATAGCTCGGAGCGAAGGTTTAAACGTGATATATTCCACTATTGCTGTGGGAAAAGGTAAAAGTTATTTAGAAATATTATTATTTTATTTACTCGTTTATCTGACTCCATTTATAATTATAATTTAGAATTTTGGTTAAACATGCGTGGAGCTCGGAGTGGTTACACTCAACTCGCCCTTAGGTACCATCATTACTTCAATATATGTTTGCCGGAATCAACATTATTGCTGAAGCTCAGTTCGGTGGCGAACGCAGAGGTTGGGGGTCTAGCCAACACAATACATGATATTCATTTATCATAGATAGTTGCGAGCCCAGGTCTGAGTGCATTTAAAGGGCTCCTTAAGGCAGATTTGACAAGAACCAGCGTAGAACGCCCATGGGTTCTCTTCACATCAAATCACCAGAACCATACACTACCCAACCCTGGTTGTGGGCCGTCACTTGTCTGCCTACCCAACTTGAGGACGCCACGTCTGTACCAGGCCGCTGATCAGTCTGTCCTGGGTCAGAATTGTCCCCCTGAGTCTTCAGTCGTAATTTGGGCTGAAAAGGGTATAAGATGGATGAGAGCCACGCACGTTAAATATAAAAAGAATTGGATAACAGGCAGGGAGGTAATTAGCTTGGAATTAGCCCTGCGTGAGATGCAGGAGTTCTGACTGAGACTCAAGCATACACACCACAGTGCTTGGAACGCTGCAGCTCAGATCATGCAGACAATTGAAGCTGGAAAAAGGGATTAAAAGAAAGATGCAGTTGATGTGAAAACATGGTAATTTATTAATGACAATTAATCACTGGTTAAAACTGTGAGAGCAAACACGAACACATTCAATGCCTATAACTAAACACAGGATAACATGCTGCCAAGACAAATAAACATGAACAAGTTCACAAACAAAGTATATCACCAAGTGATTCCGTACGGTGTGACTATGGTACCAGGAGAACTGTTAAGCAGATTCTCCTCGAATATCCCTTTGGGATGTCCTTAAATGCAGTACAGCGCCGGTATGCACACTCCACAAGTCCCTTTGTTTGTCCAAATAAGGTCTGGCAGGAAGAGAAGTTTCACCACCCAGGGACCCCCCTCCAGGGAGAGAAACAGAGTCTACCTCTCCCAATCTAGTGACAGTAATAAGACTCTTTGAACGACGGCGCGTGATCTTATGATCTCTATCATATCTAGATATCAGGTGAGGTCCCGGTGATGGCCACTCTAGGTTTCAGACACTTATATGGACAAGCGCATCCCTGATAACCTATACAATCCTCCTTTCACATTCTTTATTTCTCCCCCTCCTATACTTTCACATACCACACACTTCAATTAGTATTATCCAGGTTCACCACATTTATCATATTATCCACAATTACTTTATACTTCCACAATTACCAATTTACATGCACATACATATGATTCAATATACATATACAGCTTTGTTTAATATGTTCACCATTCAGTCCAGAACCTAGGCCGTAAAAGACCTGTGAGCAAGCCTGAGTTCATTAGAGATGCCGTTTCCTTCTGATGTCCCGTTGTAGGCTCAACCCCAGCTGTAGTTTACGAGGCCGTGAGAGGTCAGAGGAAAATTGTTTTATTGCACCCTCAAGGAAGTCACCACCAGCTGCAAGGGTTTATGACTGATTTCCAGCCTTACAATGTGTTCTCTCTAATTTCTGTTTCACTTACAAAGAACCAGACCCATTGTGTACTTATGATATATACCCTATTAGTACTGCCTCCTCCACTCCTTCTCATCGGAAGAAAAGGGAGATTGCAAGTCTCTCCCCTGGAGCTATACATTTTAGAACAAGTTTAGGAGAAACGTTAGACATTGTCTTGTTTCCTTGGTATGGGGTAGCACATCTAGCTGAACATATTTTTTTATTGACACCATCACTTATACACTAGAGAACTGAGAGATACTCATATAGTTCTTATGCATCACCGAATGGCCTTAGATTATATGATAGCTGCCCAGGGAGGCTTCTGATACACTAACAAAATTGTTACATTTAATGTCCTGGGGTTTTGACATCCTTAAAATTATCCTCCCTGTAGTGGTTGTTTTTCTGTTACTATTTTGTATGTGCACTTGTTGCAGACTGAATCGCACATTATACATCTCTTCATTGGACTATCTACTTACCAGCTAGTTTAATATCTCAGACTGTAACATGTTCAACCCACTTGATTATTTCCTGTGTTTGATCCCTCATTACATTTCTGTTACCATCCATTCCACCTTTAGTTTAAACCGGGCCAGCTAACGAAGGATGGGCTCTCCCTCTATGGCAGGGTTTCTTCCGAAATTTCTTCCCATAGGGGAGTCATTTTCTCGCCACCGTTTCAGTGTATTTCTTTCCACCGGAAAGTTTTTACTTCATTTGCTGTTTGGGGGTTCAGGCCTGGTTTTTTCCCAAGGACTGCTGCCAAATATATAACCTCACATGTTGTTAGATAGAAGTAAGAAGCTGTTAATTGCATCCTACATGACCTAATTCATGGTCCTTATCTCTGCAAGAACGCAGTCCCTGTTAGGAATCCCATGTCCTTATCAGGCTCAGGACAGAATATGTCATGTCATACTGTATATGCAACTACTTGTACGTGAAACGTACAGGCAGTTTTGCATACTTCTGGGCAGGAGACGAGTGGAGGAAAGGACTTGAGGAGTTAAAAATATTGGGACACACCCCGAGTCTGCTCTGGTGCACAGAGCTCACAGAACTGTGCTCGGGCTGTGTCCAAATCAGTGCCCTTCCATACTATTGAGTAGGCTTGTTGAGTAGACAGGACGAGAAAGTAGGCAAAATTTTCTCTAAATGTAAGATACTATTCTTCCGGGGTGTCGCTGAGTAGTCTATGGGTGTGTCCCAATATTCTTCACCTCACCTCCTTGGACACAGCCCGAGCACAGTTCTGTGAGCCCGAGTCTGCACCAGAGCAGACTCAGAGTGCGTGCCAATGTTCTTCACTTTCCTTTTCTCCTTTCCTCCACTCGTCTCCTACCCGGAAGTATGCAAAACAGCTTGTAAATTACAAGTACAAGTGTTTGCATGTACAGTATACAAATGTAACTGACATTGCGGTTTGCGTTGAGATATTAATTTATATGTAATCAGCAACGATAAATTAAAACACAAAGATTGGTTTCCGGGGTAAGGAGGAGAGGAGGTGGTAGTGTGGGAAAGGAGGACGCACCCTATATTCGGGAGCATACTTTTCAAGAAGTACGCAAACATTTCGGTTGCATAAATATGACATGCAGCTTCGTTTAAAAAAAATTAGGCACAGCTGTGTTGGCTGTGTCCGAATCAGAGCCCGATCTACTGTGTCCCGTGTACTAGCATACTGTATACTGCTTACTGCATACTGTTTAGTGACATGCAGTATGCAAAAATATTCTCCATACTAGTATCAGCAAAAACACGGAAATAAGTATATCCTCCTTGAATATTAAAAACAATTAAAAAACAAAAGAATTGTCGCGTACTTAACAGCTTTTTAAAAAAGTATACTCAACTGACATACTCAATAGACTCAGTAGACAAGTGCACTGATTTGGACACGGCCCTAGCTGTGTTCGAATCAGAGCTCTATCTACTGCGCCCTGTCTCCTGCGTACAGTGCACTGGCAGAAGTGTGCTGTTTAACATGCAATGTTTAGCACGCAAAAAATATCCACCACACTATTTTCGAACTGTCCTGTGGAAGTGTCGTAAGACATCCCACCCTTGTGCGACCATGTCACATGCTGTTTTTGCTGATGTTGAAGGAAAACGTTGCGAAGCTGTGCCTCATTTTTTAAAACTAAGCTGCTTGTCATATTTATGTGACCAAAATGTTATTGTACTTCTTGAAAAGTGTGCTCCTGAATATAGTACGGGGGTTTTAAGTATACTATATTTAGAAAAAGGTTTGCCTACTTAACGACTTTCTTGTCCTGTCTACTGATGTACATATTTCAATCAGTTTACATATGATTAAGTGAACATATACAGATTGGCTTTGCATTGACCAAACCATTTTCACAATTTTCAGTGCACTGATCGGTGCCTGTTTTTCTTAAGAGGATAACCAAGTGGTGTGTTTCAGCAATGAAGTGCAGGTATGTGCTGTAATGGGAATTCTGGTAATTTAGCACAGGTGCACTGTGCACATTATAATTAGGTAATTCTTGCAGCACATTGTCTACAGATGCACCTCATCCTGGCTGATTTTAGTGGTTTGTCAATCAGCGTGACTTTATTGTAGCCTACATAAAGTGCTATGTACTTTGCTTTGTAGTCTATTAGATTGAAAAAAGTCTCGAGAATGACTACTTCAGCCGGTGAATGTGTAATAATGCCAGAAATGTTTTTAGTTTTTAGTGCTATTGCACTTACTCTCAGTTCTGCAACTCCTCATGGGTTACTTGGTCACACCCTCCAAGGCAAGTTTTTTGAGAACAATTGGGACTCCACATGGGTTGTGCCAAGAATTGACCAGCCCCAGCAAAATTTTGTGCCTAGCACAGGTCATGTCCATGTTTTTGCTAAAGGGTCACCTCCATATTCTAGTTTTCCATCTACAGGTGAGCTGTATGCCTAATTACTGCTACTTGACTATATTTGGTTTGTAAGTTACTATTGGAAGCTCATGATTCTCTTCCTACCAGCTTGGCCCAAACCTAATGCTTTAATTCAGTGTGGAGCCAAGAACATGACCCTGCAAATTTCAAGACTGGGATCCTCTCCTCTGCATGTGAACCAAGGTGAGGCCTGTCTTGCAGATTTAGTCGTGTTGTAGAGTTCCTATTGTGCTTAAATTTTCATCTTGTTCAGATGGGTCCTGGGTGAAGGTGTTCCACAAGTTGCCACAGTGCAGTAATACAATGTCCAGGCGCCGGCGATCTCTCTGGCCTCCCTACTTTGGCTGTGACATTTCCAAAAAGGTATGCTAACCTGTTTGGGCTGTTCTGTCACGTCGCTCTACTTTCTTGCTAAATTCCTACTTTTCTGTGGCTTGTCAGGATGACCAGGCTACATTTCCTGTGAGGGTGGCTGGAACTCCCCTGGTGATTGGCTGCCCATTTCCCCCACGCAGTCCTACAGTTGACTGTAAAGAGGGCCTGCTGTTGCGGCTTGGTGGTGTCGATGTAGGCGACCTCAAAATCAAAAGTGTGTTCCCTGTACATATTCTCAGTAAGGCTCAAAGGGCAGGGAAAGCCAGTTTCTCAATGTGAGCCAAATTGTGAAAAGATCTTGGAGGGCATTTCTGCAACGCCTTCCTTTTCACTATTATCCTAACTATGCCCGTCACTTGGTGGAATCTGACCATTTTTGTAAATTAAGGCTTGCTGGATTCCATGACCTTTTGGTAGGTCAAACTGCTATGACCTCCCAGCCTGGTGACTTTCTAGCTTAAGATGTTGTATGAATGTACTATAGCAGGGGTAGGCAACCCTGGTCCTTGAGAGCCGCAGGGTCTGCTGGTTTTTGTTTTCACCTTAAATATGACAATTACTCAGACCAGAGAAACCAGGTGAGGCGAGTTAACTGTGTAATCAACTGCTTTAATTGATCAATTAAGTGGCGAGTAACAACAAAAACCAGCAGACCCTGCGGCTCTCAAGGACTAGGGTTGCCTACCCCTGTACTATAGCTTCAGTTCTGGACTGGATTTCTAAATTCAAACTTGTTTAGTTTGGCCCTTGCCTGTTGTGTATTTTATCCAGTCATTAACTGACTCCTTTTGCTTTTAGTTTGCTCCAACTTATTCTTTTTTAAAGAAAATTTTGTACCTCAAACAGTGATGGGGAACTGGTATCCACTGATGGCTGTATGTAGATGGTGTGCACTCTCTGTGGAACTTCGTGGTGGAGAACTGTCCCTGAAGGCCCCTTTTAAAGGAGCCTGCACTGAAACTAAGGTGAGCCCCTGTCTGTGCTGTTTGCCTTATAGCTTCTGACAGACCAGGACCTCAACGCGTATTACAATACTGTTTCCCCTTGTCAGTGCACATGGCTCAAATCTGCACTCCACTACCTGTTGGTTTAAATGACTTCATCGTCATTCCTTGGTCTAAGTTTGGCACTTCCTTTAGTTTGGAATGGGAACTGTGTCAAAATTGGCTGCCAACAGTATTAAATTCTAAATAGCTTGCAATGGTTTTGAATGTTGTGTTCAGTTATGGCCTTTACATAGTCTGTTTGGTCCATTTAGGAGGGTTTAGGTCCTTAATGTTTAAACTTCACATCCAAGCCCAAACCTAACCTATTTCTCTTTCAGGATGATGTGCACAGTATCTCACTCCGTTCAGGAGATGCAGAAATGGCTTTTTCCTGCTCTCCACCTTCCCCTATATACCCCCCCTACCCATTTGGACATGCCCATGACCCTTGGCCAAATGTCCCTCATGTCCACCAACTTGCTGTTAAACCTCCATTACCATGGCCCATGTTCCCTCCTCCTAAACCTGTTGTACCTTGGCAAACCATCCCGTTCCATGAACATCCTGCTCAACCCGGACCCCCATGGCCCATGTTCCCTCCTCCTCCTAAACCTGTTGTACCTTGGCAAACCATCCCATTCCATGAACATCCTGCTCAACCCGGACTCCCATGGCCAGGTGTACCTAACCCTCCACCTGAGTACCCATGGCCAGGTGTACCTAACCCTCCACTTGTGTACCCATGGCCAGGTGTACCTAACCCTCCACCTGAGTACCCATGGCCAGTTGTTCCTCACCCTGCTCCTGTGCCCTGGCACAGCCATCTGGAAACTGATGGGTCACTTGGGGTTCAGTCTGAGGTCCATGTTGGAAAAGTAGTTGAAACTGGAGCTTCCAAGGATGGCTGAGTTAAACTTGCACAGTGATGGCAATTCTTTTTGCTTGTCTGATTTGTAGAATGTCCTAAATGGTTGTCTCTTGCCTTTCAGACCAGAGCTGACGATGGCATGAAGGTGAACTTTTACAACCAATAAACTTAATGAAAAAGACATGGTGTGGGGGTTTAATTTGGTCCATTTTATTTAAGTAGTTGATGTTGTCCAGACTGGGGGTTGAATGCGACTTGTTTTACAGATTGCAAGTGCGTCACAATATTCCGTATGAAAAGGAAGCTGGGGCCTTGTCCCAATACTCCCTACAATCTAAGCACTTCAAGTCTGTGAAATGTGCTATATAAATACATTTTGATTAACTGCCCATCACTGGGCCACATGCTGCTGGTGGCTTATTTTATTTGTTTTCTCCAACCCTAGACCAATCTGAAACAAGTAGTCTTCATACATGTAAAAACATTTAATTTTACTGCGGCAGGCCCTATTGAAATCCTTGTTTATGTTGGAAGTGAGGATTTAGGTAACGATGTATATTTCCTGAATTCAGTACTCTATAACTTTGTTAAAATGCCCATACTGAACACAAGTGTATCGCATGCTAAAATCCCTTACTCAATTTAATTAAAATGACAATCCTAAATTAAATCTCTGAATTGATTTGTCAGTTGAACGGTTTTTTTCGAAGCTGGCTACAAACCAGAAATGACTAAAATAACCCTGGCTTCAATTAGCCAGGTTAGACAGTGTGGATAATTTAAATTTCAAAGCTAGATTGCAGTTAGAGTTGAAGCTAATTCAAGCCTGATAAAAGCTAAGTTTGGGTAATGAAGTTACGTGCGTGTTAATGGACTATTTAAGCAGTCTGAGAATGTTCATTTAAAGAGGAGAGGAGGGTACATTTTTTGATGATTGGGACACACCTGGAGTGTTCCCCAGTTGCAAGAATTAAGCTAATTGATAGCTTACCTTGAACAGCAAAACTATTTTTGTGTTCGATTTCTGTGAGGAATAGCTGGTATTGTGTTGCATGCTGGTTAACGTAAAATTTACCATTGGCCTCGATGTTTCTTAGTTCGCTAACATTAGCTATATCTCCAGCTTCATTTAGCCTAATGAGGGCATATTAAGCGCACTGATCCGATCATCGAACAAAAAGTTTGGAAATTTGTGTTTGGTAGATTATTTCTCTGTTGTAACAATGCTTTTTGGCAATACATTTTATACCGTTGGAAAGCCTGTTTATTTCCCTTTTAAATGGTGCCCCATTTGTAAGGAACATGCATTTGTGGGATGAGCAGCACAGCTGAGTATGTGGGTTGCGCCCATGTAAAATTTGCCAAATCTTCTCTGCTAATGCCAAACAGCTTACACCTGCACTGGAACTTGAAGATGTGGAGGAACGTTATGTTCAGCGATGAGTCCAGATTCTGCCTACAGAAGTTGGATCGTAGGGTCAAAGTGTGGAGAAGACGGGGAGAACGCTATGCTGATTGCTGCACCGATAGAGTAACACCTTTTGGTGGAGGCAGTGTGATGGTGTGGGGCGGCATCTCTATCACTGGAAAAACGAGGCTTGTCATCATTGGAGGCAATCTCAATGCAGAGAGATATCGAGATGAGATTCTGCAACCAGTGGCAATCCCATATCTCCACAGTCTGGGACCGAACTCCATCCTCCAAGATGACAACGCTCGCCCCCACAGAGAGGGGTTTATCAGAGACTACCTCCAGAATTTGGGAGTAGAGAGAATGGAATGGCCTGCCAACAGTTCTGACCTCAACCCAATTGAACACTTGTGGGATCAACTTGGGCGTGCTGTTCGTGCTAGAGTGACCAACACAACCACGTTGGCTGACTTGTGACAAATCCTGGTTGAGGAGTGGAATGCCATCCCACAGCAGTGTGTGACCACGCTGGTGACCAGCATGAGGAGGAGGTGCCAGGCTGTTGTGGCTGTGTATGGTTCTTCCACACGCTACTGAGGCTCCTGACTGTTTGTTAAATTCATAAATTGTAAAATTGCCAATATGTCTTGTTTCTTCCTTGTTACTGATCAATCATCCAATCCACCAAACAACACCAAAGAAGAGTCACTAGCAACAGCAGAATAAGCTGTTTGGCATTGGCAGAGAAGATTTGGCAAATTTTACATGGGCGCAACCCACATACTCAGCTGTGCTGCTCATCCCACAAATGCATGTTCCTTATAAATGGGGCACCATTTAAAAGGGAAATAAACAGGCTTTCCAACAGTATAAAATGTATTGCCAAGAAGCATTGTTACAACAGAGAAATAATCTACCAAACACAAATTTCCGAACTTTTTGTTCGATGTTTATATTATGTGACGTTTATTTAGCCTACCTACCTAAAAGTGCTTTCTGCAGACATATGTGGAGATGCAATGTCATTCGCTTGTAAGAGTACCAGAAAATAAGATATCAAGAGTCTTTTGATATTGTTGTGTCACAGGCATCAGGAAGTCATGGCATGCAAAGGATATGCGACCAAATATTAAAAATGATTGCTTTATTCTACATTATGTTAAACTGTCCAATATTTTTAGATGAAAATAGGGGGGACTACGTACAAATGGTTCTATAATTTCTAAACGGTTCATCCGATATGGATAAAAATACCCTTGAATTCAAGCTGGCAGTCTGCACTTCAACCTCATTGTCATTGTATCCTTTCAAATTCAAAGTGCTAGAGTACAGAACCAAAAATAAATTTAAAAATGTGTCGCTGTCCAATGAATTATGATGGTCACTGTATATTACATCAAATGTAACGTCAGAGAGATCATTCAATGTAAATATATATTTTAAAAATGTTACACTTCAGGGAGGCAGTCGAGTGGATCCCTGTCTTTCACTCTATCCCCCTGCCTCTCCTTTCTCTCTTTATGTGTATCTCTCTCTCTCGTCACCCCCCCCCCCCCCCCCCCTCACTCTCTGCTGTTTGCATGCAGATGTGCTCATGCACAAGCACATAAACCCTCTCACTCTCTGACATGGTAAAACTAGCACTGTATGCTAAAACTACATGCTATTTCATTTATTTACTTTGTAAAACAATGTCTCCCTGCAACTCTCATGCCCTTACCTATTGAAAACGATGATGCTTGTTTACATGATTGTGTTTCTATTGTTTTCCAATATCACCTTGCCCTACAACAAACCCCCCTCGCAAAAGCTGATCTGATCCTTTTCATTGACAGCTCAGCCAGCTGCCCTTCAGACACGTGTATCCTGGCTGGCTATGCTGTTACTTCTTCTTGTGAACTACTGGAAGCCCATGCACTTCCTCCTGCTATCTCAGCTCAAGCTGCTCTCACTCGTGCTTGCATTTTTGCTGAAAGAAAACTGCTACTATATACATTGACTCTCGCTATGCTTTTTGTGCCATACAATTACCGAAACAATTAGCAGTTGTTAAATGACTAGGCATGTATGCAACTGCAAGTGTAAAAGTGTGTTAAAAGTGTGTGCTGGTTCAAAAACCTTTAAACCAATTTTAGCTGCTTTTCACTTGATGGCATTTCACCAAATTTCTAAAAATGTTCACCGGGAGGAAGATGTTGAAACTGTGCTGCTAACGTTACATACCTCAGAATCGTTTGGCACAGGTGTGATGTTTAATTCTGTGTGGGTTTCGGGTTTAATTGGTATTACAAACTAGTCCATTTTGTGGAGTCAACATCACATCACCTCAAGCGAACTATGTCTTATTGATAGGTGCCACTCTGGAGAGTCAGGAGTAGGCTATGTAGCATACCTCAACAAACAGCGCTTTTCAATTGGTTGCTTGTTTCACGTTTATTTCATCAAAATAACTGCAGTACGATTTGCCCGTGGGTGCCCAGGTGCCTATGGTTAACATATTTATCGAGATATTGGGTTCAGATTAACTTGAAGCCAGTTTCAGTACATTAATAAAATACAAAATAAATCTTTGAGATGCCCACCAGTTAAAATTTACCAAAAAAAACGCTTAAAAATGTAAACAAAAATAATTTGGTCTGTGCTATATTTTGTAGTATTACTTGAAATCAAGTACGGACCAATGATAGGCTAGTCATGTGACTGGCTAGTGCTCTGTCCACTGGATTGACTCCTTACAAAGTCCTGATGGGGAGACCTATGTCCACAGGAGCCAGCCCGCCTCTAATAACCCACAAAGCTGCCTCTGCCTTTCGGTGATGGTATCGCCATATCGCACGGACGCCAAACATTGTGTATGTATGGTGTCCATTGTGTGCAGAGGTACACAGATTCATGTATGTGTTATATTATACAGCTTAATTTCTGCGTGGAAACTCGGTGACGCAACTTTCCGAGGGCATGTTTCTGCTCAGCAATGTTTATACGTACATGTGGTCCCAGGTGTTGCTGACCACCAGGACAGCTGTCACGGTGGAAGGAAAGCCTATGTGGGTTCACGGCACCAGGTGCAGAACCCAACCCTTAAAGATGTTGTCTGGCCTTCAACCCCACCGCTTGAGATGATGCCCCTCCGGATGTTGTACCCTGATGATTTGCTGCCTCTTCCTCCAGGTCGGAGCTGGAGTTCTGACTCTTCTTCCCGGATGTCATATTAAAAGCTAGCTAATAGTACTCATATCCCTGATGTAACGCAGAGTGACGCTTCCTTAGTTAATGTGCACTGTCTATACATTCAATGCTTTTGAATGAAGTTTGCTATTTCAAATCTTCCTGACAACTTATGGTATAAGCAGCTTGTGTCTATGATCCATCCTAAAACCACTAAACCTAAACTGCTCTTCTCTGCTGGTAATGTGTTCTCTCTAATTTCTGTTTCACTTACAAAGAACCAGACCCGTTGTGTACTTATGATATATACCCTATTAGTACTGCCTCCTCCACTCCTTCTCATCGGAAGAAAAGGGAGATTGCAAGTCTCACCCCTGGAGCTATACATTTTAGAACCAGTTTAGGAGAAAAGTTAGACATTGTCTTGTTTCCTTGGTATGGGGTAGCATATCAAGCTGAATATTTTTTTTTATTGACACCATCACTTATACACTAGAGAACTGAGACATACTCACATAGTTCTTATGCATCACCGAATGGCTTTAGATTATATGATAGTTTCCCAGGGACGCTTCTGATACACTAACAAAATTGTTACATTTAATGTCCTGGGGTTTTGACATCCTTAAAATTATCCTCCCTGTAGTGGTTGTTTTTCTGTTACTATTTTGTATGTGCACTTGTTGCAGACTGAATTATATGCACATTATACATCTCTTCATTGGACTATCTACTTACCAGCTAGTTTAATATCTCAGACTGTAACATGTTCAACCCACTTGATTATTTCCTGTGTTAGATCCCTCATTACATTTCTGTTACCATCCATTCCACCTTTAGTTTAAACCGGGCCAGCTAACGAAGGCTGGGCTCTCCCTCTCAGGCAGGGTTCCTTCCGAAATTTCTTCCCATAGGGGAGTCATTTTCTCGCCACCGTTTCAGTGTATTTCTTTCCACCGGAAAGTTTTTACTTCATTTGCTGTTTGGGGGTTCAGGCCTGGTTTTTGCCCAAGGACTGCTGCCAAATATGTAACCTTGCATGTTGTTAGATAGAAGTAAGAAGCTGTTAATTGCATCCTACATGACCTAATTCATGGTCCTTATCTCTGCAAGAACGCAGTCCCTGTTAGGAATCCCATGACCTTATCAGGCCGGGACAGAATCTGTCATATCAAACTGTATATGCAACTACTTGTACGTGAAGCGTGAAAACGTACAGGCAGTTTTGCATACATCCGGGAAGGAGACGAGTGGAGGAAAGGAGTTGAGGAGTGAAGAATACTGCGCCCTGTCTCCTGTGTACAGTGCACTGGCAGAAGTGTGCTTTTTAACGTGCACTGTTTAGCACGCAAAAAATATCCGCCATACTATTTTCCAACCGTACTGGGGAAGTGTCGTAAGACATTCCACCCTTGTGCGGCCATGTCATGTGTTGTTTTTGTTGTTATTGAAGGAAAACGTTGAGAAGCTGCGCCTCATTTTTAAAAACTAAGCTGCGCGTCATATTTATGCGACCAAAATGTTTTTGTACTTCTTGCAATGTGTGCTCCTGAATGTAGTATCATACGGGGGTTTTAAGTATACTATATTTAGAAAAAAGTTTGCCTACTTAACAACTTTCTTGTCCTGTCAACAAGTCTACCTAATAGTATTAAGGGTGCTGATTTGGACACAGCCCTAGGCTGGGAGTTGATGCGGAGTCTCCCACATCTTTCACAAGATATTTGGCCATTGCTGTTTTCTCACCTTTTTCTGTATATCTCCTAGATCTTCTTATACCCTATGAACCATCAAGAACCCTTAGGTCATCTGGAAAGGGACTATTAACTGTTTATAGACCTAAGACAAAACACGGTAAAGCATCATTCAAATATTATGCTTCCGACACCTGGAACAAGCTCCCAGAAACACTTAGATACGCCCCAAATGTGGCAACTTTTAAATCCAGGCTCAAAACGTTCTTGTTTTGTAGGGCTTATGAACACTGACTTGCTTTACGAAGAGTAGCCCCACAAAGGTGTAATTTTAATTGTCTTATCCATTATTGTTTTTATTCAGTTACTTCTGTTTTCTGCTGCAAATCTTATTGTCTTATCTTTTTATTTATTTATTTATTTTTAGATTCTTTATTCTTTTATTGCCTTATCTTTTTATTTATTTTATGAATTTGAATGATTTCCTCGTTTAATCTTGTTATTGTATATGTAAAGCACATTGAATTGCACATGTGTATGAAATGCGCTCTATAAATAAAGCTGCCTTGCCTTGCCTTGCCTATTGTAGCCTACATAAAGTGCTATGCACGGCTTTGTAGTCTATTAGATTTAAGAAAGTCTCGAGAGAGAGACTCCTTCAGCTGATGCATGTATAATAATGCCTGAAATGTTTTTAGTTTTTAGTGCTATTGTTCTTACTCTTACGCTCAGTTCTGCAACTCCTCATGGGTTACCTGGTAACGCCCTCCAAGGCAAGTTTTTTTAGAACAATTGGGACTCCACATGGGTTGTGCCAAGAATTGACCAGCCCCAGCAAAAAGTTGTGCCTAGCACAGGTCATGTCCATTTTTTTGCTAAAGGATCACCTCCATATTCTAGTTCTTCATCTACAGGTGAGCTGTATGCCTAATTACTGCTACTTGACTATATTTGGTTTGTAAGTTACTATTGGAAGCTCATGATTCTCTTCCTACCAGCTTGGCCCAAACCTAATGCTTTAATTCAGTGTGGAGCCAAGAACATGACCCTGCAAATTTCAAGACTGGGATCCTCTCCTCTGCATGTGAACCAAGGTGAGGGTTCTGGGACAGGGTCTTGCAGATTTGATCGTGTTGTAGAGTTCCTATTGTGCTTAAATTTTCATCTTGGTTCAGATGGGTCCTGGGTGAAGGTGATCCACAAGTTGCCACAGTGCAGTAGCACAATGTCCAGGCGCCGGTGATCTCTCTGGCCTCCCTACTTTGGCTGTGACATTTCCAAAAAGGTATGCTAACCTGTTTGGGCTGTTCTGTCAAGTCGCTCTACTTTCTTGCTAAATTCCTACTTTTCTGTGGCTTGTCAGGATGACCAGGCTACATTTCCTGTGAGGGTGACTGGAACTCCCCTGGTGATTGGCTGCCCATTTCCCCCACGCAGTCCTACAGTTGACTGTAAAGAGGGCCTGCTGTTGCGGCTTGGTGGTGTCTCTGTAGTTGACCTCAAAATCAAAGGTGCGTTCCCTGTACATATTCTCAGTAAGGCTCAAAGGGCAGGGAAAGCCAGTTTCTCAATGTGAGCCAAATTGTGAAAAGTTCTTGAAGGGAATTTCTGCAACGCCTTCCTTTTCACTATTATCCTAACTATGCCCGTCACTTGGTGGCATCTGACTTTTTTTGTAAACCAAGGCTTGCTGGATTCCATGACCTTTTAGTAGGTCAAACTGCTATGACTTCCCAGCCTGGTGACTTTCTAGCTCAAGATGTTGTATGAATGTTCTGTACTGGGTCACATTCCTGAGGACTGGATTTCTAAGACTTCAAACTTAGTTTGGCCCTTGCCTGCTGTAGTCCATTTTATCCAGTCATTAATTGACTCCTTTTTTGCTTTCTGTTTGCTCCAACTTATTATTTTTTTGTACCTCTGAAACAGTGATGGGGAACTGGTATCCACTGATGGCTGTATGTAGATGGTGTGCACTCTCTGTGGAACTTTGTGGTGTCCCTTAAGGCCCCTTTTAAAGGAGCCTGCACTGAAACTAAGGTGAGCCCCTGTCTGTGCTGTTTAAATGACTGTTCATAACCATTCCTTGATCTGGGTTTGGCACTGTCAAAATTGGCTGCCAACAGTATTAAATTCTAAATAGCTTGCAATTGTTTTGAAGGTTGTGTTCAGTTATGGCCTTTACATAGTCTGTTTGGTCCATTTAGGAGGGTTTAGGTCCCTAATGTTTAAACTTCACATCCAAGCCCAAACCTAACCTATGTTTCTCTTTCAGGATGGTGTGCACAGTATCTCACTCCGTTCAGGAGATGCAGAAATGGCTTTTTCCTGCTCTCCACCTTCCCCTATATACCCCCCCTACCCATTTGTACATGCCCACTTCCCTTGGCCAAATGTCCCTCATGTCCACCAACCTGCTGTTAAACCTCCATTCCCATGGCCCATGTTCCCTCCTCCTCCTAAACCTGTTGTACCTTGGCAAACCATCCCATTCCATGAACATCCTGCTCAACCCGGACTCCCATGGCCAGGTGTACCTAACCCTCCACCTGTGTACCCATGGCCAGGTGTACCTACCCCTCCACCTGTGTACCCCTGGCCAATTGCCCCTCCAATTGTGCCTCACCCTGCACCTGTGCCCTGGCACATCCATCTGAAAACTGATGGTTCTTAGAACGTACCCCAAGTGACCTATGTTGAAGACCTGATTTGGTTAACTGGAGCTTCCAAGGATGGCTCAGTTGAACTTGCATAGTGAAGATGGCAATTCTATTTTGGCTGTAATGCAAGACTACTTTGTAGAATGTGACAATGGCAGAGTCAATGGAAGGGTCTTTTACAACAAATAAAATTAATTTAAAAAAAGACATTGTGTGGGAGTTTTAATTTGCTACATTTTTATTTGAGTAGTTTATGTTGTCCAGACTGGGGATGAATGAGACTTGTTTTACAGCTTGGAAGTGTCGCGATATTCCATACAAAAAGGAAACTGGCATCTTGTCCCAATACTCCCTACGATCTAAGGACTTCAAGTCTGCACTTTGTGAAATGTGCTATATAAATGCATTTTGATTAACTGCCCATCACTGGGCCACATGCTGCTGGTGGCTTATTTTATTTTCACCGACGCTAGACCCCATCTGAAACAAGTAGTCTTCACCCTTATGAAAAATTATTATAGAAATCTTATTTTTATTTTGGGACAATTCCTACAAGATTTCCCATAGCAATCCCTATAGGACAAACCAGGCTACTTCAGACTATTATAGAATCTTATAGGAATACTTGGGGGAAAAAAAGTTAAATGAGGTGAATTATAGGGTATATAACATATTATATGGGATTCACTATAGAGTGATAGGGATCCTATAGTAATCCTTAAGTATTCTTTTTGTAAGGGCATACATGTGAAACATTTTATTTTACCTAGAAAGGCCCCATTAAAATGGGAGGGGGGTGGGAGAAACGCTTGACTTAACTAGCTAAATTAGAATTGTTGATGTTGGAAGTGAGGATTTAAGTAATGTGTATTTCCTGAATCCAGCACTCTAAATACTGAACACAAGTGGTATCGCATGCTAAAATCCCTCACTCAATCTATATTTAATTAAAATGACAATCCTCAATTAAATCACTGAATTCATTGATGGGTCAGTCAAACAGTAGCTGGGCGGGGATTTTGCAACGGTGACTAAGAAGCAAAAATTACTAAAATATGCCTGGTTTCAATTAGCCAGGTAAAACGGTGTGGATAAATTCCATTTCACAACGCTAGATTGCATTTCAAGAGTTGAAGCTAATTCAAGTCTGATGAAAGCCAGGTTTGGGGAATGAAGTTACATGCACGTTCATGGACTATTTAAACATTAGGAGAGGAGGGTGCATTTTTCGCACCCAGGGTGTTCCATAGTTGTAAGAATTAAGCT
The DNA here is from genome assembly GCA_022702515.1 of Ilyophis sp. 1 JC-2022. Taxonomy (NCBI): domain Eukaryota; kingdom Metazoa; phylum Chordata; class Actinopteri; order Anguilliformes; family Synaphobranchidae; genus Ilyophis; species Ilyophis sp. 1 JC-2022. The sequence continues at coordinate 21,778,029 of CM040396.1, read as the reverse complement.
AATCGGTAGCTTAGCTTGAACAGCAAAACTGTATTTCTGTTTGATTCCTGAGAGGAATAGCTGGTATTGTGTTGCATGCCAATTATCATCACTAAACATGTAAAATTTACCGTTGGCCTCTGGATGTTTCTTAGTTGGCTAATGTTAGCTATACCTCCTGCTACATTTTGCCTTATGAGGGCATATTAAGCGCACTGATCCGATCAAAACAGTGAGCTCAAGTTTTGGGCGACAGTTACTGTAGAAGCCTGTAGTTCTATCCATATTATGTGACGTTTATTTAGCCTACCTACCTAAAAGTGCTTTCTGCAGACGTAATGGAGATGCAGGACACCATGTAGTTTCCTTCCACCTGCTCTCTCGTAATAGCATGTAATCACACACAGGGCTCGTCTTTTGGGATTTCCGATTGGACACGGCAATTTGTGCAAAATGCAAGTCGTTTTTTTAATTGCATTGGCTGTGCAGTTCACAATGCCACAGCTTTTGGGAATTTTATTTGAATTTTATATTTTTCCCGATCTTTGTTGTCTTCTTCCTGCACCATTGTTTTCTATGGGAGCGAGTCTGAATAATTCCCGCAAAGTGGGGCGTGGCATTCACAGAAATGCTTCAATGCCGTATGACCACGGTTCTTTAGCTGAGAGGACGTGTACTGTTCGCATTTTAATCCAGCCTGATCAAACCTGTACCTGATCATTTACAGGCATTGGTGGAAAAAAAGGATGGCATATCTCAATATAGGGGCTGAGCTCTAGGTATCAAACCACGCCCCAGCAATTTCATGAGTAGCTAAAAGCTCAATTCTACTCTGGACAGCACTCACAGCAGCTACTTTGTTCCACTCTCTCTCTCTTGCTACCTCTCTCACTAATACACACACAAAGAAACAGGCTAGCTCCAGCTGCTGCCAAGCCCAAAGTAGCCAAGGCAGAAGCTATGGTGGAGAATGAGAGGATCGGCAATGTTTTGGAGTGGTAGGCGGCGTCAAGCATAGCTTCGTAGGGCTTATAATGATGCGGCCAGCAAACAACAAATCACACGCTGCACAAATAGTTACCCATGCCATGTGGGCTACTCATTTTACACAGGCTGTTGGCCTGCAAGTTACCTGCAAGATATCAACAATATTGCTTTCCACTTCATCACATGTGGTCAAAGTATTGAACTCTCTCCAAGAGAGAATGTCTGTTGTAGGGACATTGCAAAGGTAAACGTGTAGCATGCATATAATACAACTCCTGGATCAACTATGCTTTATATATTTATTTTTCAATAAAGTATATGTATATATATTTTTTAAATTGCTAATCTTGCTTAGCTAGACTGAAAAACTAACTATCAAAAAAACAAGAGACTATCAAGCTAACTATAAAAAATATATATTACAAAAACAGGTTACTATAACTTACTAGAATATTCAAAAAAGCTAAACTGTAAGCAAACTATATATATATCGCTTGCTCGCTCTCTCTCTCTCCTATCTCCTCTCCATCCATGCAGATCAACCACTGAACTATATAGAAAACGGTGAGATCACCGCTGAGGTTCGCTTTTATAGCTGGGGCATAGCCCGCCCTCGCTCCTAAACTTCAGGGCGTAGCTATACAGGTTTCAATTTCGTCACCGGGAATCATACAACAGCCGGATGAAGTTTATGGTCAAGGAAAGGCTGGACGTGCAGTTCCTAACGTTTTACCACTAGAGACACTTTTGAGCGAGATCCCTTGGGTTTATGCTGTTTTGCGCTGACTGCAGTAAAATGTCAAGATTTGGACCAGGATCAATGAGTAACACTTGGAAAAAAACAAATGTATCAGTTCTCATATAAAATAAGTGGTTTTACTGCTTGTTTACCTTTTAATTCAGTCTGTTCTTGTGGTTACCACAGGAAGATGTTACAAGAGGATCCAGTGGTCCGCGCCCGGCGGCAAACTACACTCCCTGCTCATCTGGCAGAGTTCGACCTTGCGGGTCTGGTGCCACTAAGGCGCTTGTCACTACACAACCTACCACACACTCCAACCAATGACCAAGGAGGAGAGAACCCACCACGAGAGCTGACAGGCACCTCCCTCCCCACGACACCCATCAGTCAGGCTTCAACTCCAGACAACCCGGTAGTATCAGGCGAAACGCTCGTAGGCTAGAGCGAGAAAATAGAACAAAAAAAAATAGACTCTAAGCTCTCACTAAATGAAAAGGAAATAGAAGCTACTTTTCTAAACGTACAACTATCAAGTCCCGCATTGTTTAAGCAAAAGCAGAAACAAAACGGTCAACAGAGAGTATGAGTCTAAGACCTTACCGGCCTGAATGTTAAGCAAATTAACATGGAAGCATCAAACCCGGAAGACGCAAAGTATAAATAGCAGGCGGAAACAACAAAGAGGTGAAAACACTAGGCACTGAAGTGAAACGAAAACCCAGCAAGGAACACGGAAAATTTGATAGAGTGCCTAAAAGAAGTAAAATAAACGAACACCCGCAGACATAAAGGAAAGCAGGGACAACAGAACCACCCACTCCACCTAATGAGACACTTACAGTCAAGCCAGAAAGTCTGCACACCCCTTTCACCTTCTCCATGATTTATTATGTTACAGACATATTCTACAATAGATTGAGTTAATTTTTTGTCTCGAAATTCTACACAAAATACCCCATAATGACAAAGTGAAAACAGGTTTTTAGACATTTGTGCTAATTTATTAAAAATCTAAATGTAAAATATCATATGTACACAAGTGTGCACACCCTTTGATTTGACACCCAAAAGTGTGCTGAGGTGCATTTTGTTTTCACTGATACTGCTTGAGATGTTTCTACAACTTAATTGGAGTCCACCTGTGATAAAATTCCATGTTGCACATTTAGGACATGTAGATCATTTCACCACTCACACCGAGACCATCACAACGATATTAAACATGAGTAGGTCTAAGTTTGTGTTGCCATGAGAATCCCCATCTCTACATAGTTTTTCAGGTGTGATTGATATTAATGCCACAAAAGTCCCAGAATTCCTGTTGAGAATATTACATTCACACCCTAGTTGTCCCTGTTAATTCAGGTACGTTAACTGGATGTATTTGCTAATGTAACACTCAAAAACTCAACAATACATGATTATATCTCTGTAAAAAGAGTATATAATGTATGTTCCAGTGCCCAGACTAGTTCCAGTGTATACTGTACAATGTAGCAAAAGTATCAATCACATCTGTATGTTTTTAAGCTTTTTGAGGACAAAAGCTATCTATAGCCATGTTGTGTTGTGTGTGAAAATATCTTAACCCTTTCACATGTAAGTTCCAAAATATTTTAAACGGCCCAAAAGCGTGGGTTATTTTTTGTCTGCTACAGCTGTTCTAGAATTCAACTGTTACATCACAGCACTAGCCTTCGGTTGAATGCGGAAGAACAAGATGGCAGCACCGCATACCAATATTAGCCTACTGCCGGATTATTTTTGAAAATGCGTTTTTCGAGTATTTCGTCAATTACTTTGATCACGGATGAGTTTACCCGTGATGTAAAACATTGTAAAGGGTAATCGCTATACGATTGTGTATATTATATTTTCTGTCAGCCCGTAGTTAGCTCATTTTGACAGCTTGGTTAGCACTGACGTTAGCAAACTGTAGCTAAATCAACGTTATAGGCTAGGGGGTATTTGCTGCTTACATTACTTATGTGAAAGTGTGAACGTCTGCATAAACAAATAAATGTAAATGTTGTAAAGATGTTTATTTGGTACAATGTTTTTGTGGAACAGTGTGTTTAGTCCTAGGGTTAGCCCACAGGTTTATTGTTGCGTCATTCGTAAATAGACGATGTAAGCGAGATCGTCGGTATAATACAGCTAGCTACGTAGTAACCCTTATGCATACACTGCAAATTAAACTAGATGACTATTCGGATAACAACTAACGTTGACATAGTAACATTTGCATTTCAGTACAACAATAAACGACTAGGTACCGCACTGGAATCATGTTTGCACGTTTACATTAGGATGAAATTGTTAGCTTGTGAGGTTAAAAACCACCAAACTGCTTAGCTTGCTCAGTGTTGATGTAACAAAGATATTCGATGCACAGCAATGTGTCATTTATCGTTAATTTCAGCTTCTGAAATCGCAAATTGATGGTTTATTTTCCATAATATACACACCTCTGTGACGTGTCTGTTTAGCCGGCAGTAAACCATTGTGACCTCATTCTCAACGGAGCGTTCCAGTGAAACGTTCTAATCACATATTTGTGATGGTACGCGTTTGGGCCATGTCTGGAATGATCACATATTTGTGATGGTACGTGCGAAAGGGTTAAGGACAGAGATTTAGCCTGCCCTGATAATGTCGTATGGGGGCACTGTAGCACTGTTTGTATGCTTGTCTTTACGACAGTCCAAGCGTTTCTTCCAAGTCATGACATCCTAGGACATTCTTTGACGTCATAAACTTTACGCCAGATGGTCCCAGCAGACTTTACGGCACCGAAGTTATGGTTTATAATGTCCTAGAGTCGTTCCAGGCTTCCACCCCCGGTGTTGTGTGTCCAGGTGCCCTGGGATCTCAATTCCAGTCTTACAAAACTAAAGGTGGAATGGATGGTAACAGAAATGTATTGAGGGATCTAACACAGGAAATAATCAAGTGGGTTGAACATGTTACAGTCTGAGATATTAAACTAGCTGGTAAGTAGAAAGTCCAATGAAGAGATATATAATGTGCGATTCAGTCTGCAACAAGTGCACATACAAAATAGTAACAGAAAAACAACCACTACAGGGAGGATAATTTTAAGGATGTCAAAACCCCAGGACATTAAACGTAACAATTTTGTTAGTGTATCAGAAGCGTCCCTGGGAAACTATCATATAATCTAAAGCCATTCGGTGATGCATAAGAACTATGTGAGTATTTCTCAGTTCTCTAGTGTACAAGTGATGGTGTCAAAATTATGTTCAGCTAGATGTGCTACCCCATACCAAGGAAACAAGACAATGTCTAACGTTTCTCCTAAACTTGTTCTAAAATGTATAGCTCCAGGGGAGAGACTTGCAATCTCCCTTTTCTTCCGATGAGAAGGAGTGGAGGAGGCAGTACTAATAGGGTATATATCATAAGTACACAACGGGTCTGGTTCTTTGTAAGTGAAACAGAAATTAGAGAGAACACATTACCAGCAGAGAAGAGCAGTTTAGGTTTAGTGGTTTTAGGATGGATCATAGACACAAGCTGCTTATACAATAAGTTGTCAGTAAGATTTGAAATAGCAAGCTTCATTCAAAAATATTGAATGTATAGACAGTACTGATTAACTAAGGAAGCGTCACTCTGCGTTACATCACGGATATGAATACTATTAGCTAGCTTTTAATATGACATCCGGGGACAGAAGAGTCAGAACTCCAGCTCCGACCTGGAGGAAGAGGCAGCAAATCATCAGGGTACAACATCCGGAGGGGCATCATCTCAAGCGGTGGGGGTGAAGGCCAGACGACGTCTTTAAGGGTTGGGTTGGCCGCTCTGGTCACCATAGTTCGTATGGTCGGCTGGGGTGGGGCAACATCTGCACCTGGTGCCGTGAACCCACACAGGCTTTCCTTCCACCGTTACAGCTTCCCACAGGTGGTCAGCAACACCTGGGGCCACATGTATAAAACAATATGCCCTCAGAAAGCTGCGTAACCGAGTTTCCACGCAGAAATTAAGCTGCATAATATAACACATACATTAATCTGTGTACCTCTGCACACGATGGACACCATACATACGCAATGTTTGGGGTCCGTGTGATATGGCGATACCATCACCGAAAGGCAGAGGCAGCTTTGTGGGTTATTAGAGGTGGGCTGGCTCCTGTGGACATAGGTCTCCCCATCAGGACTTTGTAAGGAGTCAATCCAGTGGACAGCGAAATAGCCAGTCACGAGTCATCAGTCCGAACTTGATTTACAGTAATACTACAAAATATAGCACAGACCCCATTATTTTTGTTTACATTTTTAAGCTTGTTTTTGTGTAAATTTTAACTGGTGGGCATCTCAAAGATTTATTTAGTATTTTATTAATGTACTGAAGCTGGCCTCAAGTTAATCTGAACCAAATATCTCTTTCAATATGTTAACCATAAGCACCTGGGCACCCACCGGCAAATCGTACTGCAGTTATTTTGATGAAATAAATGTGAAACAAGCAACCAATTGAAAAGCGCTGTTTGTTGAGGTATGCTACATAGCCTACTACTGACTCTCCAGAGTGGCACCTATCAATAAGACATAGTTTGCTTGAGGTAATGTGATGTTGACTCCACAAAATGGACAGACTGAACCCCGAACGTTTCAAATGACTGCTTCTTATCTGCTCTCCCAAACTTTGATCCGGAGTGTTGAATACACATACTAGGAAGGATGTAGACAGTTTTGTGTTTTGTGACACCTATCAATTAGGCCGTAGTGTATTGGCCGTCTCGCTGTGATTGAATTAGCACGTCTGTTGATTTGAGTAGTTCCTGATTTCCCACTCACGTTCGCTATGCTACTCTTGCACCAACAGTATTTGTAATTATGATAAGATCAAGGGAATGTGTGGCTAGCAGACATATTGGCCTCAGAGACAGACTTCTTACAGTCCCCCGTTTGATGCTTATGTGCAATAAAGCATCATGTACATAGTCTTCATCTGTGGCGGTGCTGTCCTGTCTTAGGTTGTTCTAATATCACGCGGAGAATCTTACCCGTCATGGGAGCAACACCTCATTCCAGTGGTCTGACTCTGAGCGCTGCCTGGTAGTGCCTCTGCTTTCCCTGTGGATGTTATCACCACTACAACCTGGGTGCCATGCTGATAAATACTAGACTATAACAATAGTCAGCGAGCGAGAGATTTGAGACCAGGTACTACCCGAGCCAAGGGGATTGCCTTACAATGTCATTTGAAAATATAAGTTTTTGTCGCTTTAGGACAGAACACATACAAGAAATCATAACACCTTGAATCAAAATTAATAATAAACAGATGCATACAGCGGCTTTAAATGTAAATTCCCACAATGTACCTGAGTAGGCTAGGTCTACATCTCCATCATGCATTTGATTGATGAGAGTATCATCCTTACCCTGGAGTATGTGCGAAATTTCCTGATATTTAACTGAGGAAAACTGGGCACAATATACTTCCCGGTGAATGGTTTTAAATGCTTTCCTAGCCCTGTCAGCAAGGATTGACAGTGCGGATGCAATGGTGTGTACATTTCCTACTGTGTCCTGTTCCTCCTTTAGGCTTTCTTGTAAGAAAGCATCAGTCTGTAGGACTTGAGTGGCAATCAACTCCTTCAGTTTTAGTTCGTTTCTTTTCATTTGTAGGGTATCCATCCAATTTGAAATACCTAATCCGGTTTCCCGTAGCTCCTAGAACACCATCCAGGAACCCGAGCAGCTTTCGTCCGGTAGGTGTGGGGGTTGGGCTGTCACTCTGGAAGTCGGCAGCCACCATGTTGTGGTATTTTAGGAATGCTGTTGTCATGAGGTCCTTGTACATCTGGGTCACACTCTCCCCCTTGCAGTGCTCGTCCAGATCTGGAGACCATGCTGTCAAGTTCACCAGGACTGGAATATGGACCCACTGGACGTTGTTGATGAGGGCGCCCTGGTGTGGTCTTGCAATTACCCCAGACAGAGGTGCTGGGCGCTGCTCTGGGCACTCTTGTGTCATCGCCATCACCGGTAGCATTATTGACCAGATGACCTCCTACATATTTATGCTGGATTTCTGTAATGAAATACATGGTATTCCATCTGTGCAAAGGACAGCTTCAGTTTCGCATGTATGTGGTATACCATCATACAAAAGTGTGCGGGGTAACATTGTCAAGGGCTTGTATATGGTCTTTAGGTTTTTAGAGCCTAAGTCCAGTGTCCACCTAGCCAGTCTAGTATTGGACACTCCTTTTACCTTACCAGTTAACAACATCTGAACGGGTGTGTGAGGAGTATGTAAGATCACTTCATTAAAACCATATATGTACTCAAAATGGGACATTGCCCAATGAACGGCAAGTAAATGTCGTGTGCATGAGTCATAAGCCTTCTCAACAGGGGAGAGAACACGGGACGCATAAGCAATTGGACGTAATTTTTCCTGAACATCTTGTAATAAGACGGCTGATAACGCTTCTTCGGTAGCTGTCGCTTTTAAAGTGAAAGGCAGAGAACGATCTGGGTTTCGCAAAGCAGGGGCTTGAATTAAAGCATTCTTCAGTGTCTCAAACGCTGTTTGATGTTCCGGACCCCAGTCTAAAGAATCTTTTTTCTTTTTGTTACCAGTCAGTAACCTATTCAGTGGTTTGGCTATGTCTGCAAAGCCTTCAATAAACTCGCGACAAAATCCCACAATCCCCAAGAATGACCGCAAAGCAGTAACAGACACTGGAACAGGTAGTCTCCTGATTATGTCTACTTTGTGTGGGTCAGGCGTGCGCCCCCCTTTACTTACTTTGATACCCAAGTATGTGACTTCCGATTTGAGAAGCTGTGCTTTTTTTGGATTTAATTTAAGTCCTGCATTTTCAAGTAGCCCAAGTAATTCTGCCAGTAAGATTATGTGTTCTTCTCTGGTAGCAGTTTGCAACAGCAAATCATCAACGTACTGAATAAGACATTCAGGTTTGGAGAAAGCTGTTAACACCTTAGCTAGACACTGATGGAAGAGTGTGGGTGAACTAGCAAAACCTTGAGGCAAAACATTCCATGTGTATTGTGTGTTTTTAAATTTGAATGCAAATTTGTACTGGCAGTCTGGATGCAGTGGTATTGACCAAAATCCATTAGAAATGTCTAATGCTGAATAATAATTTGCTTCCGGTATCAGGGATGCTAGTACATCTGGTGCTGAAGCTACTACTGGCGCACAGGTAGGAGTGCATTTATTAAGTTCTCTGTAATCAACACAAAGCCTCCAGGAATTGTCTGGTTTCCGAACTGGCCATATGGGAGCCATTGCTGGTGAGAGACAGGGTCGTATGACGTCCTGTTGCAAAAGGGACTCAATCGTAGATTGAATGTAAGGGCTTGCTTTCTCTGGGTACTTATACTGGCGAAGTGGCGGAGGATGCCGACCTTGTATATTCACCTCCATGACTTCACGATCTATTCGCCCACAATCATGTTTATTTGTAGCGAAAACACCGCTATGTTTTGCTAACACTTCCTTTAAATCTACATCGTTAACTCTCAACAGTGTATGTAAGTCGTATTCCTCCGACTTCTTAATGGCATGCACTGCATGAACATCGGAAATCTCCACAAACTCATCTTTAGACTCAGTATTGCGCCAAATGCAATTGTTGCCATAATCTATAATGTAACCACGCTTTTTCATGATGTCTGAACCTAAAATGTTACGCCCATCTCCTGTCGCACTAAGCCAAGCTTTGTCTTTAAACCTGTCTTTGCCAATTTCAAAGGTAAGACTATCTGATTGAGAAGCCAGAGACATAGTACCATCAAAGCCTTCTATTGTGATAGTCCTGTTGCTGTGACTAGGGGTTGTATTAGAATGAATTATAGACAAAGAAGCACCACTGTCCACTAACCAATTATCGCTTCGGCCTCCAACAGCGATCTGTGTAATTGGCCTACCCCATCTATCACGTGACAAAGGTGCCACGTGCAGCACGGAGGCCTGACACCCCTATGCTGAGTGTGAAGTGGTATTGCTTTTCATCTTAGAAAAAGCTGCCTGCAAATCAACATTCTCTGCACTCAGTTTTGTTATTGCTGACTGTATACTACTGAGTGTCTGGCTCAAACTTGAGTGATTAGGACCCTTACTGTGAAAAGATTTGCATTCCTTAGCTATGTGTCCTTCCTTTCCACACGTATAACAAACAAACTTTCCATCAGAATTATAGGGAAATGGCCTCTCTCCTCTTTGCTGCTTAATGTCATCTGGCACATATCCTTCATTTCTCCATGATACAGTCTTATGTGGCCTTCCTCCAACTGCAGCTACCGGATTTCCCTTCTTATTTCCCAACCTGTTGTCTTTGTAGTTGTAAAGTTGAGTCATTTTTGTTACAATTTCTGTGTATGGGGTATTGGAGTCTATGTGAAGTGTTAAGGCCTCTCGAGTGTATGTGCCACTCTGTGCAATCAATGTAGACTTGAAAATAGGGTCTTGTTGGGTTAATTGTGGCATACCACTATAATCAGAGAAAGCTTCCCATAATCTAGAAGCATATGCTGCTGGGTGTTCTCCCTGTTGCATTTCTACTTCCCTAATTCTTTCCCAATCTATCTCTCGAGTTCCCAGGACCTCTAGTAGTGCCTTCTTCCTGCTAGCTTTGTCTGCATCTTTGTTTTGTATATCAGTAGAAAGCGCTCTAGCTAAGGCATGTGGAAGGCATGCAATTAGTGTGACACAAGCATCAGCATCAGTAAGTCTGTGTAGATCTACCGCACGTTCTAGTGATGCAATGAATTCTAGAGGATCTCTCTTAGAAGGCTCAAAGTAACCAATGTTCTTGATGAGCGATTCAATGTCACCAGGTGAGAGTGGCCTAAGTGTCGTAGTTGTGCTTGTGCGTTCCCTCTGTCCCCCCTCCCCAGGCTGAATAGTAGTGGTTGAATGTACAGGGGCCATAGGAAACCTAACTGTGCAATCTGAATAGTTATCCCAACTATCCCCTTCAGGTTTCCCCCCAAAATAGTTGGTTTTATCCTCACTGTCTAATTCAGCCACCAATCCCGCAGGAAGGGGTACCCCTACTGCTGCTATGTGTCCTTGCATGATATCTACTGCTCTCTTGTATTTTTCTACACGGTCTGAATTACTAGCGTGAGTTCCGGGAGTCAGATTCGTACATTTACTAATCAAGTAATCATACGCAGCTTGTGCGCGATTCAAGTCATTGACAGTTTGGCACGAATGACACTTAGGATTCAGCAGAGTCAGACTGAACCCCGAACGTTTCAAATGACTGCTTCTTATCTGCTCTCCCAAACTTTGATCCGGAGTGTTGAATACACATACTAGGAAGGATGTAGACAGTTTTGTGTTTTGTGACACCTATCAATTAGGCCGTAGTGTATTGGCCGTCTCGCTGTGATTGAATTAGCACGTCTGTTGATTTGAGTAGTTCCTGATTTCCCACTCACGTTTGCTATGCTACTCTTGCACCAACAGTATTTGTAATTATGATAAGATCAAGGGAATGTGTGGCTAGCAGACATATTGGCCTCAGAGACAGACTTCTTACACCACACAGAATTAAACATCACACCTATACCAAACGATTCTGAGGTAAGTAACGTTAGCAGCACAGTTTCAACATCTTCCTCCCAGTGAACATTTTTAAAAATTTGGTGAAATTCCATCAAGTGAAAAGCAGCTAAAATTGGTTTAAAGGTTTTTGAACCAGCACACACTTTTAACACACTTTTACACTTGCAGTTGCATACATGCCTAATCATTTAACAACTGCTAATTGTTTCGGTAATTCGGCATCGACTCGGATGGACCACTGGCTTAGAAGCAACATGTTTCAGATCATTTTTTGTCAAGTAATTTGTTTACGCCTCTAAAATATTACAGAATGGCTTTTTGAGATATCCTGTCCAAAAACTTTAAAAAAAAAATGGTTTAATAATATGACATAACGGGAATTATTTTATGACATAACCGGCAAATAAAAAATTGTAAATGAATTGTAAATGTTTTAATATGACAACATAAAAAACAAGTCAGCTCACAAAACGTGAGGACCAATAATTAAGGAAGAGAAAATAATAAAGAAATAAATAAAAAACAGGAATGTAATTCCTTAAGGCTAAACAGCCAAAATGAAAATAAACCCACAAAAACAGGCGAACTAGAAAACTAGTAAATAACAACTAAATCTCCAGAACACAAATAATGACACAAGAACGGAAAACTTAGTAAACAAAAAAACACCCTCGGCTGCGTTAGCTCAGAGCCGAAGAAGTGTAAAACTAAAACAAAAGTAAAAAGAAAAAACTGTCTCAGAGAGAACAACAAAGTGCTAAGTAGATAGCGCAGAACGCTACCAGGAGGAAAAACAAATTCTATACCCCATTAAGTAGCTAACTAGCAAGTCCCCCCTGAACATAAAGAATGTTTAATATCAGGAGGTCGCTAGTAACCTGGATATACCTGGCTCGAATGCAATGTCGTAAAACAATCAAGCACCGGAGAAGCGGAAGTGAGAAACTTAAATAACCTGCAGGTAGAAGCACAGGTGAAAACCATAATGAGGACGGCAAACCACGAAACGGAATGTGGAAAAAAGCAGGACGAGAGCCGCAAAATAAAAGAAAACAAAACAGCCACGAACCACTACAGCATTAAGTTGCGTTTTTTGGCAAGTGGCACCTTTTTGGCAAGTGGCACTCTTAAATGTCTTTATAAAATTTGTGACAAACTGCACACCAAGGTTTTTACAGAATTGTAGGTAACCTATTTAATAGGTTATTTTATAGTTCCGCATCGTCAATGCACAAGTGGCCAAATGGTTTTCATACACGCACTGTCAGTATAACCAAATAGCCTACGCACTAACCTTTAGCTGATACATGCAGAAGGCCTAGGCCTCTAACTTTTTGCACTGTTAGGTTTACCACAGCTATCTGGCTATATGGTCATCATTTCACCAATTCTATAGATAACCTGCAACTCTGATTGCCTCTTTACCAACATTTTGATTTGTATTCAGGTCTTTTTATCCCATTGTGATTGCTCCTAAATAGCTACACAACAAAAAGTACTATTAAAATACTTTTTAAAAAATTGAAGAGATGCAAAGCACATAGCATTGATTGCGCAATAGGACTAACATACGCATTTATTCGCTCTGCAATCGATTCCCAGGCTGCGTTTCTCACTTTATTAATTACTGTGATGTTAGATAGCGCTTTGCAGTCACCCCAGGCAGAGGACATTGGCTTGAAGTTGACTTATAGTGTTATAGTGGTTCTGCAATAAAGAAAATACATGCATACGTACATACATTACTTATATACGCATAATAAAGGAAAAGAATAAACAGTGCAATAACAATGCCTCACTATAAGGGAATATAATAAGTAACAAAAAAAGTTTTTTTTACTGTGCTCCTAATAAACCTTGAAAAAGCTACATTCCTTTTTAAATATAAACCAATACATGGAATAGAACTCTTATCTTATACATGCAGTGAACGTGCTGCCTTAGAGACTGCACATAGGCGTATATCTGCCTATAGCTGAAATAAAGCTACATTACAGCTTATGACTTGCTTATGCTAGCTAACATTTAGTAGCCTACTGATACCATTAAACAGCTAACTGATAGCAATACAAAGTAATGTGCTACACATTCCTGCATATACACAGACAGCAAGTAACAGAGCCGATAAGATGCATATACAGTGCCCTTCACTATTATTGGAACCCCTGGTAAAGATGAGTAAAAAGGGTTATAAAAAATTTATCATTTGGTGAATTAGCTTAATCTCACACTGAAAGAATGAGAAAAATCTTACTTTTAATTTAAGTAAATTTATTATGAGAAAAATAAATTCCTCATCAAGAAATAATTATTTTTAACAAAACCACATGTGCCACAATTATTGGCACCCCTGCATTTATATATATAATAAAGTAATCATTTTGAATATTTGGTTGCATATCCTTTGCGTGCCATGACTTCTGGACGTCTGTGACCCAACAACATCAAAATACTCTTGACATCTTATTTTCTGGTACTCTTACAAGCGATACTATAATGTCTACATTTGAATGGATCTCTATGGGAATTGGAGGGCAGGACTAGATGAAGCTGTAAATTACACAGGAATAGTTTGGAACCCATGGTAGGCTAAATGGCTGTAAGTCATCAAGGGGCTGATGTATAAAAGAAGACTCAAACCATCACACTGTTGCCAGAAATACAGTAGATATGAATGGATAACTTGAAGGGTTTCTTCTACTGACTTATTTTTCCATGGAGTTCAATAGGAAAATTTGCCAGGAGAAACAACGCTTAAAGTGATCCATCCATATCTACTGCAAATCTGGCAGCAGAGTGATAGTTTGAGGCTCATTTCATACCTCAGATCCTTGATGACTTACAGCCATTTTATCAACCATGTACTCCATACTGTTCCAGCAAAATTTACAGCTAAATCTAGTCCCACCCCCCAATTCCCATAGAGATCCATTCAACTCATAATAAATTTACTTCAATTAATGGTTGGGTTTTTCTAATTTTTTCAGTGTGAGTTTAAGCTAATTCACAAAACAGTGAATTTTTTATAACCATTTTTACTCATCTTTACCATGGGTGCCAATAATAGTGGATGGCACTGTATACTGTTGCCAACATGAATGCATCCTGAACATGTGCTACTTTACAAGTTCAAGTTTGCAGCTTAACTAACAGCCTGACTAGCTAGCAATTACATCGTCAAATAAGCAATTCAGAGCATAGCATTTTCACTTCGCTACAGCACACAAAACACTCCTGACAACAATGACCAAATAAACAGTACAGTTCAATGCACGCACATAACACTACTAGCAAACTGAGTTTTTCCTTGCCACTGTTACCTTTGGCTTGGGGGGTCTAGGCTGGGTTTTTCTGTGTAGAGTATTGTGACAACTGGTTGTGAAATGCATATATAAATAAGTTTAATTAATTTGATAAAATAAAATATTGATTAACAATGTAAAACTTATTTCACATGCAGTGACTATCAGTCCTCGTCTCTGTAAGATGCAGGTGAACTGTACGCACAGGTCTGGAACTCTGATTGGTCGAATTGAGTTAGCCACAAGAACAGACTGAATTAAAGGTGAAAGCAGCAATTTAACTGAGGGTCTTTTTCACAGCCGCCCCCGAATACTAGGTGAATTTATACCTCGGAAAAGGCTAAGCGGTAACTGCGATCAAGGGGACTAATCTTTATCTGGCAGAGCAGGGAGACAGATCAGATGTGCGACGAACATACTGTCTTTCCCTTGCACCTTAGCTGTGCTGACTCGTGGTCCGCCCCTGGAATGACATGGATTACTTTGCCAGCTTCTTCTCAATGCTGCGGAGATACGGCAGTACTGCAAGCAGTTGGGGCATGTTCTTAATACGCAAGAGAGTTGTCACATAACAGTGTACTTTGTCGACCTCAATTCGCACTGTTCTTTGCTCAAGCAAGGACCGCTTCCTGGTGTTCTTTGGACCTTGTGACGGCTCACTCACTCTGCTATGGGAGCACGTCCCTTTTCCATAGTGTCTCGACTTGATTTTACAGGTCGGCAGAGGGTGAAGCGGCAGATGTGAAGAGGCACTGATGAGGTGACAGGGCATATCTGATTCCATGGGCTGGGCCCTGCAACGTCCAGCCAAGGTGAGTCTTCAGTACTGCAGGCTTCCCTGGAGGGCCGAATCGTACTGGTGTGATGGGGTTGATCAGGTGTGGGCAGTCTGAGCTGATCAAGAGAACAGGGCGTTCCTTTTCGCCTGTTGCAGTGGCAGACTAGCTAGATCCCTGGTATTCAAATCACGGTCCTCGAGGTCCGAGAACTGTTGGTTTTTCACCCTCCTTTTACCTGGGGGTCAGGTATTAAGACAGTCTGGCCAATCAGTAGCACTAAATGTTCAGTTACTTGCCTGGGAGAAAGAAAACCAGAGCCGGATTTGGATTCAAAGTCCAGATTTAAATATCCATGAGCTAGATGATGGTAGTGTTGTTGGAGAACTTAGGAGGAATGAGTGCGCTCAGTGAGGCCCAGCTGTTCAGCTGTGAATGCTCATGACATGTGAAATACCTTATTTGGCTGAGAGGCTGGGGACACCATGAAGGAGAAAATATATGAGAATCACACACTTATCTCCATGCAAAAATAATTTTAATTGTAAGTTACCACCAACATGTTATGGCAATGTGCTTTCATCAGGGTATAGGACACCACTGCCTCGTGGAGGATCTGTATATCTTGCCTCACTGTGCGACGGGTTAAATCTGGCTGACCTCTCAACCCGAGCTCCTGAGCAGCTGCATGTAGGAGAATCGTGCACTCACATGCATCATCTAAAATGACATAGGCCTCCAGTGAGCGCCCACCATTCTGTAACAGGTAGCAGCTCTATGTGGGCCGGTCGATGTAGAGGTAGCGGCTCTCTGTGGGCTGGTCGATGTCGAGGTATCGGCTTTCTGTGGGCCGGTCGATGTAGAAGTAGCGGCTTTCTGTGGGCTGGTCGATGTAGAGGTAACGGCTCTTTGTGGGCTGGCCGATGTGGAGGTAGCAGCTTTCTGTGGGCCAGTCGATGTAGAGGTAGTGGCTCTCTGTGGGCCGGTCGATGTAGAGGTAGCGGCTTTCTGTGAGCCGGTCAATGTGTAAGTAGCGGCTCTCTGTGGGCCGGTCGATGTAGAGCAGTGGTGTCAAACTCATTTTCACCCCGGGCCACATCAGCATTATGGTTGCCCTCAAAGGGCCGGTTGATTTTCGCGGACCTCGATTCTGATTGTTGACGCGGGGGTGCAAGCACCTTTTTTTAACTTTATTTAACGGTTTATTTATTACCGCGGGTGCGTCCGCGTCTGCGTTTGTCTGCTATATCGTAAAAGTAAATCCCCGTTAACCAGCCACGTAGATACACGCGTCAGATAATTAAGTTCTCGCGGGCCACATAAAATGACGTGGCGGGCCAGATTCCACGTCAGATAATTAAGTTCTCGCGGGCCACATAAAATGACGTGGCGGGCCGGATTCGGCCCGCGGGCCTTGTGTTTGACACCTGTGATGTAGAGGTAGTGGCTCTCTGTGGGCCGGTCGATGTAGAGGTAGTGGCTCTCTGTGGGCCGGTCGATGTAGAGGTAGCGGCTCTCTGTGGGCCGGTCGATGTAGAGGTAGCGGCTCTCAGTGAGCCGGTCAATGTGTAAGTAGCGGCTCTCTGTGGGCTGGTCGATGTAGAGGTAGCGGCTCTCTGTGGGCCGGTCGATGTATAAGTAGCAGCTTTCTGTGGGCCGGTCGATGTGGAGGTAGCGGCTCTCTTTTACAGATTTTTAGAAACTTTGAGGAAAAATACAAATGCCATCTGTCATTGTGACAGATAAAAAATATGTCTGCAAATGTGTTAAACACTAACTGACTACAATAGCCTAAAAATTATCTGTGAACAGTCGATTGTAGCGTACTTCTAGCCACGCCTTGCTGTGGTGCTGTCATTGTGATTTGCGCTCCTCCTCCCTTCCCATTAATTCCAGCGTAGATTCTTCTAGTTATTGGAGCATCGCTCTCTTACGTGTCATAAATTTAGCCCTTTTGGTTTATTGAAATAAACACTTTATTTTGAAGACAATTGTTCTCCCCCAATTTTATTTTCAACACTGAGCAAGGACAGTGAATAAAAACCTTTGTTTTTTGAAGAAACATGTTCCGCACTTTGTCGCTGTAAGGGTAACTCATGTCCTGGACTATTCACGTTTCCTCACTTGCACTTCTAATCAGAAAACAATTAGCACGGGAGTGTTATAACCTGGGGTTATTTATACAGGGCATTTAAAATACGTTGGAATCTTTACTGGCATGGGTGTGAACAGTCCGCAAAAGTAACTGACATGCCTGATTCGAACAGGACTAAAATAACAGAGATGCTCCGGTAATTACATTAACCCACATGCCCGTAAAACACGTCCGAATAGGGCTTGAGCGTTTGTGCTTTATTTTTTTGGCTTTCTTAGTCACCTTTGCAGATGGGGCCTTTCTAGGTTAAAAAAATGTTTCACAGGTATGCCCTTACAAAAAGAATACTTAAGGATCCCTATCATACTCTATAGTGAATCCTATGGGCATGAATAATATGTTATATACCCTAATGTATTTTTAACTTAAATTATTTTTTAAATGTATTCCTATAATATTCTATAATAGTCTGAAGTAGCCTTGTTTGTCCTATAGAGTTTGCTATGGGAAATCTTGTAGAAATTGTCCCAAAATCAAAGATAAGATTTCTATAGTAATTTTTCATAAGGGTGAAGACTTGTTTCAGATGGGGTCTAGGGTTGGTGAAAATAAAATAAGCCACCAGCAGCATGTGGCCCAGTGATGGGCAGTTAATCAAAATGCATTTATATAGCACATTTCACAAAGTGCAGACTTGAAGTCCTTAGATTGTGGGACAAGATGCCAGTTTCCTCTTTGTATGGAATATCGTGACGCACTTCCAAGCTGTAAAACAAGTCTCATTCATCCCCCAGTCTGTACAACATTAACTACTAAAATGTAGCAAATTAAAACAGTCTTTTTTTAAATTAATTTTATTTGTTGTAAAAGTCCCTTCCATTGGCTCGGCCATTGTCACATTCTATAAAGCAGACATGCATTACAGCAAAAATAGAATTGCCATCTTCACTATGCAAGTTCAACTGAGCCATCCTTGGAAGCTCCAGTTACAACCACATCAGGTTTTCAACATGGATCACTTGGGGAACATTCTAAGAACCATCAGTTCAGATGGGTGTGCCAGGGCACAGGTGCAGGGTGAGGCACAATTGGAGGGGCAATTGGCCATGGGTACACAAGTGGAATGTTAGGTACACCTGGCCATGGGAGTCCGGGTTGAGCAGGATGTTCATGGAATGGGATGGTTTGCCAAGGTACAACAGGTTTAGGAGGAGGAGGGAACATGGGCCATGGGGGTCCGGGTTGGGCAGGATGTTCATGGAACGGGATGGTTTGCCAAGGTACAACAGGTTTAGGAGGAGGAGGAGGGAACATGGGCCATGGGAATGGAGGTTTAACAGCAGGTTGGTGGACATGAGGGACATTTGGCCAAGGGTCGTGGGCATGTCCAAATGGGTATATAGGGGAAGGTGGAGAGCAGGAAAAAGCCATTTCTGCATCTCCTGAACGGAGTGAGATACTGTGCACATCATCCTGAAAGAGAAACATAGGTTAGGGCTGGGCTTGGATGTGAAGTTTAAACATTAGGGACCTAAACCCTCCTAAATGGACCAAACAGACTATGTAAAGGCCATAACTGAACACAACATTCAAAACCATTGCAAGCTATTTAGAATTTAATACTGTTGGCAGCCAATTTTGACACGGTTCCCATTCCAAAGTAGTGCCAAACCCAGATCAAGGAATGGCTATGAACAGTCATTTAAACCAACAGGTAGTGGAGTCCAGATTTGAGCCATGTGCACTGACAAGGTGAAACAGTATTGTAATAGGCGGTGAGGTCCTGGTCTGTCGGAAGCTGTAAGGCAAACAGCACAGACAGGGGCTCACCTTAGTTTCAGTGCAGGCTCCTTTAAAAGGGGCCTTAAGGGACAGTTCTCCACCACGAAGTTCCACAGAGAGTGCACACCATCTACATACAGCCATCAGTGGATACCAGTTCCCCATCACTGTTTCAGAGGTACAAAAATAATAATAAGTTGGCGCAAACAGAAAGCAAAAAAGGAGTCAATTAATGACTGGATAAAATGGACTACAGCAGGCAAGGGCCAAACTAAGTTTGAAGTCTTAGAAATCCAGTCCTCAGGAATGTGACCCAGTACAGAACATTCATACAACATCTTGAGCTAGAAAGTCACCAGGCTGGGAAGTCATAGCAGTTTGACCTACTAAAAGGTCATGGAATCCAGCAAGCCTTGGTTTACAAAAATGGTCAGATGCCACCAAGTGACGGGCATAGCTAGGATGATAGTGAAAAGGAAGGCGTTGCAGAAATGCCCTCCAAGAACTTTTCACAATTTGGCTCACATTGAGAAACTGGCTTTCCCTGCCCTTTGAGCCTTACTGAGAATACGTACAGGGAACGCACCTTTGATTTTGAGGTCGCCTACATTGACACCACCAAGCCGCAACAGCAGGCCCTCTTTACAGTCAACAGTAGGACTGCGTGGGGGAAATGGGCAGCCAATCACCAGGGGAGTTCCAGCCACCCTCACAGGAAATGTAGCCTGGTCATCCTGACAAGCCACAGAAAAGTAGGAATTTAGCAAGAAAGTACAGCGACTTGACAGAACAGCCCAAACAGGTTAGCATACCTTTTTGGAAATGTCACATCTGTAGACTATTTGCTGCAAGAATGACCTAATTATAATGTGCAGTGCACCTGTGCTAAATTACCAGAATTCCCATTACAGCACACACCTGCACTTCATTGCTGAAACACGCCACTTGGTTATCCTCTTAAGAAAAACAGGCACCAATCAGTGCACTGAAAATTGTGAAAATGGTTTGGTCAATGCAAAGCCAATCAGCATATTTTCACTTCCTCATATGTAAACTGATTGAAATACGTACATCAAATCTGTTAATGCATCAGTGGCGATAGAATCATTTCCTGTTGGTTTGCTAAAATGTTGAAGTCTGGCACACACAAACAGAGAGTTAGAAAAAGGTGAGAAAACAGCAATGGCCAAATATCTTGTGAAAGATGTGGGAGACTGCGCATCAACTCCCAGCCTAGGGCTGTGTCCAAATCAGCACCCTTAATACTATTAGGTAGACTTGTTGACAGGACAAGAAAGTTGTTAAGTAGGCAAACTTTTTTCTAAATATAGTATACTTAAAACCCCCGTATGATACTATATTCGGGAACACACTTTTCAAGAAGTACAAAAACATTTTGGTCGCATAAATATAACGCGCAGCTTAGTTTTAAAAAATGAGGCGCAGCTTCTCAACGTTTTCCTTCAATAACAACAAAAACAAAACGTGACATGGTCGCACAAGGGTAAAATGTCTTACGACACTTCCACAGTACGGTTGGAAAATAGTATGTCGGATATTTTTTGCGTGCTAAACAGTGCACGTTAAAAAGTACACTTCTGCCAGTGCACTGTACGCAAGAGACAGGGCGCAGTAGATAGGGCTCTGATTCGGACACAGCTAGGGCCGTGTACAAATCCGTGCACTTGCCTACTATTGAGTATGCCAGTTGAATATACATTTTTAAAAAGCTGTTAAGTACACGACAATTCTGAAAATTCTGCGTTCTTAATATTCCCGGAGGATATACTTATTTCCGGGTTTTCGCTAATAATAGTATGGAAGGCCGCCGCGGTGGTACAGCGGTAAGCGGTTGTACTCCGAGGATCGGGGTTCGCGCCCCGGTCCTGCCATAGCCGAGCGTGGCCGGTGCCCTGTGGAAGCGGCAATTGGCGGTCGCTTCCGGGTGGGGGGAGGGGCTCGGAGAGAATCGCTGCGCACGGACGACCCAAGAGGAGGCGGGGTCACGGTCAGGAGCTCGAGGAGCCGCGCCCTCTAGAGGACGTGGCGCCCTCCTTCCAACTACTAGTACCGGTTGACGGGGTTGTGTAGCAGTGGTTCTCAAGCGGTTGCTACATGGGGGGGAATTGAATTAGAATAGGGGTTCAATTGGCTACCAAATTGGGAGAAAAAGGGAAAAATCTGAAACAAATTTTTAAAAATAAAATAATAGTATGGAAGATATTTTTGGAATACTGCGTTACTAAACAGTAAGCAATATATAGTATGCTTGTACACGGGACACAGTAGATCGGGCTCTGATTCGGACACAGCCTACTCTAAAGCTGCGCCAAATTTTTTTATACAAAGCTGCATGTTATATTTATGCAACCGAAAAGTTTGCGTAATTCTTGAAAAGTATGATCCCGAATATCGGGTGCGTCCTCCTTTCCCCTACTACCACCTCCTCTCCTCCTTTATTGTTGCTGATTACATATTAATTAATATCTCAACGCAAACCGCAATGTCAGTTAAATTTGTATACTGTACATGCAAACACTCGTACTTGTAATGTACAAGCTGTTTTGCATACTTCCGGGTAGGAGACAAGTGGGGCAGACAATTTTAGGGAAGAATAGGTGAGGTGAAGAATATTGGGACGCACCCATAGACTACTCAGCGACATCCCGGAAGTAAGTATATTATACGGGGCTTTTAAGTATTATACATTCAGAGAAAATTATGCCTACTTTCTCGTCCTGTCTACTCAACAAGCCTACTCAATAGTATGGAAGGGCGCTGATTTGGACACAGCCCGAGCACAGTTCTGTGAGCTCGAGTCTGCACCAGAGCAGACTCCGGGTGCGTCCCAATATACTTCACTTCTCAACTCCTTTTCTCCACTCGTCTCCTACCGTTTCACGTACAAGTAGTTGCATATACAGTATGATATGACAGATTCTGTCTCGGCTGGCGGCGGAAACCTCCCGGTGGCAAATGGAGGAGTGGGCCGTGTGACTCCTGCCCCTCCTGTCCGGGGAGGTGCGATGAGCGGCGCATAGCCTGCCGACAGCCACTATGGCAGAGTTCCGGAACATCAAAAAGGCGGTCCTCGACCGGACGGGTTGTACCCCGGAGGAGCACCAACGACGGTTCCGGGAGTGGGACCCTGGGAAGAGGACCGGCCGTTCGCCTACGCCCAGCGGCTGGCGTACACGGCGAGGCGCAGGCTCTTGGCCGGAAATAAGATCCGCTGCTGGAGTCGTGGAGTAGGTGGTCCTTGAAAGGTTCATCACGGGGTTGCCGGCGGAGACCGCGAGGTGGGTCCAGTGCCATAGACCCACCAACCTGGATATCGCCGTCACCCTGGCGGAGGACCACCTGGCGCAACACCCCTTCACCCAGCAGCAGAAGCCGGAGCAGGCGCCCAGGAAGAAATTTCCCCTTTGTTCCGCCCCCCTTTCTGTTTCCCGTCCCCAGAACCCCTCCTTTCCTGCTGTAGGCCCCTGTAACGTTGCCTATCCCATGCCTCGGGTCGACGACCTATTTGATCGGCTGGGCACAGCTCGTTTCTTTTCGACACTGGATTTGACCAAGGGCTACTGGCAGATTCCCTTGTCTCCAGAGTCCAAGAAAAAGATGGCTTTCTCCGCTCCGGACGGGTTGTACTAATTCCAGACACTTCCGTTTGGGTTATTCGGAGCCCCTGCCACATTTCAACGTCTCATGGACAGGGTGCTGCGTCCGCATGCGGCTTTCGCTGCAGCCTATCTGGATGATATTATTATACACAGTAGCAGCTGGCCTCAGCATGTGCGGCATGTGGGGGCGGTGCTGGAGTCCCTGAGACAGGCGGGACTCACGGCTAACCCAAAGAAGTGTGCGATTGGCAGAGCGGAGGTACGGTATTTGGGGTACCACTTGGGAAGTGGACAGGCGCGACCTCTTGTGGACAAAACCGCAGCGATTGCGACCTGTCCACGACCCAAGACCAAAAAAGAGGTGAGGAAGTTTTTGGGACTGGCCGGGTACTACAGAAGGTTCATCCCGGCTTTCTCGGAGCTGACCAGTCCCCTAACCGACTTGACTCGGAAAGGTGCCTCAGATCCGGTCCAGTGGAAGCTTTGTGTGGGAAACCGCTCTTGTTCACCCCTAACTTCTCTCTCCCCTTTAATTTGCAGACTGACGCATCCAACAGAGGGCTGGGGGCCATTTTAACTCAGCAGGTGGAGGGGGTCGACATGTACATTAGCCGAAAGTTATCACAACGGGAAGCGAAGTACAGCACGGTCGAGAAGGAGTGTCTGGCCATTAGACAGGCGGTCGGATCCCTCCGTTATTATCTACTGGGTCGCTCATTCACCCTCTGCTCGGACCATGCTCCCCTCCAATGGCTTCACCGCATGAAAAATACCAACGCCCGAATCACTCGTTGGTATCTGGCTTTACAACCTTTTAATTTCAAGGTGGTTCATAGGCCGGGAGCGCAGATGGTGGTGGCTGATTTTCTCTCCCGTCCGGTGGAGGAGGAGGAGTGGGGGGGCAGTTGAGCATTGGCCGGATGGCTTCCCGGCCTAAGTCGGGCGGTGGGGGTATGTGGTAGGGAGGCGTGGTTTTAGGCGCAGCTAGCAAGAGAGAGAGTGAACGCGGGTGGTTTTAATTGCCTTGATTGTTCAACAGTGAGCCTGAGAGCCTTGAAAAGGAGCCCTCGGGGAGTGGAGAGGGGAAAAAAGACGGGACATAGAAAATACAATGGGGGAAATAAGTATTGGACACGTCAACAATTTTATTATCAAACATATTTCCAATGTAGCTATTCACATGAGATTTTGACCAGACATTGGTATTAACTCAATACAACTACACAGCTAAAGAAATTGTAACGTTCCAATTCTTTAAAAAAGTTATGTGCAATAAAGTGAAATAACACAGGAAAAAAGTATTGAACACGCTAAATTAAATGTGGTAGAAAAGCCATATTTTTTATATTTGGTTGCATATCCTTTGCATGCCATGACTTTATGATGTCTGTGACCCAACAACATCAAAAGGCTCTTGATATCTTATTTGCTGGTACTCTTACAAGCGATACTATAACAGCTCTGCATTTGAATGGATCTCTATGGGAATTGGGGGGTGAGACAAGATTTAGCTGTAAACTACACTGGAACAATATAGAACACATGGTTGGCTAAGTGGCTCTAAGTCATCAAGGGTCTGATGTATTAAACAAGCCTTTAACCATCACTCTGCTGCCAGAAATACAGTAGATATGGATGGATAACTTGAAGGGTTTCTTCTCCTGACTTATTTTTCCATAGAGTTCAATAGGAAAATCTGTCAGGAGAAACAACCCTTAAAGTGATCCTTCCATATCTACTGTATTTCTGGCAGCAGTGTTGGGTCACAGACATCATAAAGTCATGGCATGCAAAGGATATGCAACCAAATATAAAAAATATGGCTTTTCTACCACATTTAATTTAGCGTGTTCAATACTTTTTTTCTGTGTCATTTCACTTTATTGCACATAACTTTTTTAAACAATTGGAATGTTACAATTTCTTTAGCTATGTAGTTTTATTGAGTTAATACCAATGTCTGGTCAAAATCTCATGTGAATAGCTACATTGGAAATATGTTTGATAATAAAATTGTTGACGTGTCCAATACTTATTTCCCCCATTGTATGTCCAGTGTTTGTGTGTGAAAGAGAAATAAACGGAACATTCTCTTTCAAACGGGACTGCATTGTCTTTATTCACAAGCGGTAAGAGCTCGCTTCGCCACAGTAATGTAATGGATAGTGCTGTGGAATGTGCCTGGCAGTGGACATATGCAGCCTGACAATGGTTAGGTGAGTAGTAGCCACGTCTTGATGAGCTATAGTACCTAAGTCTCTCAATAGGTGGAGTGGGTGGTTCTGTGTGGCATGCTGACGAGGGTGGTGGAGCTTGAGGAGCTGGTGAGCGAGCTAAGTAGGACAGTTTGAGTTGTCTCAGTCACGATCCTACCTCTGCCATCATGTTTAGACTTGGCTGTCGGACATCCCTTGCATAGACGGTGGGGCGTGAGCCTGAGCGTGATGGAGCTACTTGTGGGCTGTAGCTCACTTCCCTTTTTCTGCTTACCCTCTGTGGTACACTGCTGCATTGGCGTGGCTGGCTTCATTGGGGTGGCTGGCTTCCATGAGTAGTACATCTTGGACATAACTGTCAGAGGTTGTCCCTACTTTCCCTTATTTCTGCGGGTGTTCGTTCCTTTTACTTGTTTTAGGCACTCCATAAAATTTTCCGTGTTTCACACTGGGTTTTCGTTTCACTTCGGTACCTAGTGTTTTCACCTGTTCGTTGTTTCCGCCGGGTATTTATACTTTGCGTCTTCTGGGTTTGACGCTTCCATGTTAATTCGCTTAACATTCAGGCCGGTAAGGTATAGGACTCATACTCTCTGTCGACCGCTTTGTTTATGCTTTTGCTTAAACAACACGGGACTTGATTTGTATAGATGGAGAGGTGATAGGAGAGAGAGAGAGCGAGCAAGCGATATATATAGCTAGCTTACAGTTTAGCTTTTTTGAATATTCTAGTAAGTTATAGTAACCTATTTTTGTTATATATTTTTTATAGTTAGCTTGATAGTCCCTTGTTTTTGTGATAGTTTGTTTTTCAGTCTAGCTTAGCAAGCTTAGCAATTAAAAAAAAAATATATATATATATACTTTATTAAAAAATAAATATATAACGCATAGTTGATCCAGGAGTTGTATTATATGCATGCTACACGTTTACCTTTGCAACGTCCCTACAACAGACATTCTCTCTTGGAGAGAGTTCAATACTTTGACCACATGTGATGAAGTGGAAAGCAATATTGTTGATATCTTGCAGGTAACTTGCAGGCCAACAGCCTGTGTAAAATGAGTAGCCCACATGGCATGGGTAACTATTTGTGCAGCGTGTGATTTGTTGTTTGCTGGCCGCATCATTATAAGCCCAACGAAGCTATGCGTGACGCCGTCTACCACTCCAAAACATTGCCGATCCTCTCATTCTCCACCATTGCTTCTACCTCGGCTACTTTGGGCTTGGCAGCAGCAAGAGCTAGCCTGTTTCTTTGTGTGTGTATTAGTGAGAGAGGTAGCAAGGAGAGAGATTGGAACAAAGCAGCTGCTGTGAGTGCTGTCCAGAGTAGAATTGAGCTTTTAGCTACTCATGAAATTGCTGGGGCGTGGTTTGATACCTAGAGCTCAGCCCCTATATTGAGATATGCCATCCTTTTTTTCCACCAATGCCTGTAAATGATCAGGTACAGGTTTGATCAGGTTGGATTAAAATGCGAACAGCACACGTCCTCTCAGCTAAAGAACCGTGGTCATTGAAGCATTTCTGTGAATGCCACGCCCCACTTTGGGGGAATTATTCAGACTCGCTCCCATAGAAAACAATGGTGCAGGAAGAAGACAACAAAGATCGGGAAAAATATAAAATACTAATAAAATTCCCAAAAGCTGTGGCATTGTGAACTGCACAGCCAATGCAATAAAAAAAACGACTTGCATTTTGCACAAATTGCCGTGTCCAATCGGAAATCCCAAAAGACGAGCCCTTGTGGCTACATGCTATTACGAGAGAGCAGGTGGAAGGAAACTACATGGTGTCCTGCATCTCCACATATGTCTGCAGAAAGCACTTTTAGGTAGGTACGCTAAATAAACGTTACATAATATGAATAGAACTACAGGCTTCTACAGTAACCGTCGCCCAAAACTTGAGCTCACTGTTCTGATCGGATCAGTGCGCTTAATATGCCCTCATAAGGCAAAATGTAGCAGGAGATATAGCTAACATTAGTTAACTAAGAAACATCCAGAGGCCAACGGTAAATTTTACATGTTTAGTGATGATAACTGGCATGCGACACAATACCAGCTATTCCTCTCAGGAATCAAAAAGAAACAGTTTTGCTGTTCAAGGTAAGCTACCTATTACGTTAATTCTTACAACTATGGATGCACCGTCCTCTCCTAATGTTTAAATTAACATTTACTCTGGCTGTTTAAATAGTTCAGGAACGTGCACGTAACTTCATTCCCCAAACCTGGCTTTCATCAGGCTTTCATTCGATTAGCTTCAACTCTTGAACTGCAATCTAGCTTTGTGAAATGGAATTTATCCACACTTTTACCTGGCTAATTGAAGCCAGGCATGTTTTAGTAATTTTTGCTTCTTAGTCACCCACCCAGCTACTGTTCGACTGACCCATCAATTAATTCAGTGATTTAATTGAGGATTGTCATTTTAATTAAATAGTGAGGGGTTTTAGCATGCGATACCACTTGTGTTCAGTATTTAGTGTGCTGGATTCAGGAAATACACATTACTTAAATCCTCACTTCCAACATCAACAATTCTAATTTAGCTAGTTAAGTCAAGCGTTTCTCCAACCCCCCTCCCATTTAATTTTAATGGGGCCTTTCTAGGTAAAAAATGTTTCACATGTATGCCCTTACAAAAATACTTAAGGATTCCTATCATACTCTATAGTGAACCCTATAGTCACATATATGTTATATACCCAATAGTTTGCCCAATGTATTTTTTTTTTAAAAGTATTCCTATAAGATTATATAATCTGAGGTAGCCTCATTTGTCCTATAGGGATTGCTATGGGAAATCTTGTAGGAATTGTCCCAAAATAAAAATAAGATTTCTATAGTAATTTTTCATGAGGGTGAAGACTACTTGTTTCAGATGGGGTCTAGCGTCGGTGAAAATAAAATAAGCCACCGGCAGCATGTGGCCCAACGATGGGCAGTTAATCAAAATGCATTTATATAGCACAGTTCACAAAGTGCAGACTTGAAGTCCTTAGATCGTAGAGAGTATTGGGACAAGGTGCCAGTTTCCTTTTTGTATGGAATATTGTGACACACTTCCAAGCTGTAAAACAAGTCTCAATCATACCCCAGGCTGGACAACATCAACTACTCAAAAATGTAGCAAATTAAAACCCCCACACAAGGTCTTTTTTAAAATTAATTTTATTTGTTGTAAAAGTCTCTTCCATTGGCTCGGCCATTGTCACATTGTATAAAGCAGACATGCATTACAGCAAAAATAGAATTGCCATCTTCACTATGCAAGTTCAACTGAGCCATCCTTGGAAGCTCCAGTTACAACCACATCAGGTTTTCAACATGGATCACGTGGGGAACATTCTAAGAACCATCAGTTCAGATGGGTGTGCCAGGGCACAGGTGCAGGGTGAGGCACAATTGGAGGGGCAATTGGCCATGGGAACACAAGTGGAATGTTAGGTACACCTGGCCATGGGAGTCCGGGTTGAGCAGGATGTTCATGGAATGGGATGGTTTGCCAAGGTACAACAGGTTTAGGAGGAGGAGGGAACATGGGCCATGGGAATGGAGGTTTAACAGCAGGTTGGTGGACATGAGGGACATTTGGCCAAGGGTCGTGGGCATGTCCAAATGGGTCTATAGGGGAAGGTGGAGAGCAGGAAAAAGCCATTTCTGCATCTCCTGAACGGAGTGAGATACTGTGCACATCATCCTGAAAGAGAAACATAGGTTAGGGCTGGGCTTGGATGTGAAGTTTAAACATTAGGGACCTAAACCCTCCTAAATGGACCAAACAGACTATGTAAAGGCCATAACTGAACACAACATTCAAAACCATTGCAAGCTATTTAGAATTTAATACTGTTGGCAGCCAATTTTGACACGGTTCCCATTCCAAAGTAGTGCCAAACCCAGATCAAGGAATGGCTATGAACAGTCATTTAAACCAACAGGTAGTGGAGTCCAGATTTGAGCCATGTGCACTGACAAGGTGAAACAGTATTGTAATAGGCGGTGAGGTCCTGGTCTGTCGGAAGCTGTAAGGCAAACAGCACAGACAGGGGCTCACCTTAGTTTCAGTGCAGGCTCCTTTAAAAGGGGCCTTAAGGGACAGTTCTCCACCACGAAGTTCCACAGAGAGTGCACACCATCTACATACAGCCATCAGTGGATACCAGTTCCCCATCACTGTTTCAGAGGTACAAAAATAATAATAAGTTGGAGCAAACAGAAAGCAAAAAAGGAGTCAATTAATAACTGGATAAAATGGACTACAGCAGGCAAGGGCCAAACTAAGTTTGAAGTCTTAGAAATCCAGTCCTCAGGAATGTGACCCAGTACAGAACATTCATACAACATCTTGAGCTAGAAAGTCACCAGGCTGGGAAGTCATAGCAGTTTGACCTACTAAAAGGTCATGGAATCCAGCAAGCCTTGGTTTACAAAAATGGTCAGATGCCACCAAGTGACGGGCATAGCTAGGATGATAGTGAAAAGGAAGGCGTTGCAGAAATGCCCTCCAAGAACTTTTCACAATTTGGCTCACATTGAGAAACTGGCTTTCCCTGCCCTTTGAGCCTTACTGAGAATACGTACAGGGAACGCACCTTTGATTTTGAGGTCGCCTACATTGACACCACCAAGCCGCAACAGCAGGCCCTCTTTACAGTCAACAGTAGGACTGCGTGGGGGAAATGGGCAGCCAATCACCAGGGGAGTTCCAGCCACCCTCACAGGAAATGTAGCCTGGTCATCCTGACAAGCCACAGAAAAGTAGGAATTTAGCAAGAAAGTAGAGCAACTTGACAGAACAGCCCAAACAGGTTAGCATACCTTTTTGGAAATGTCACAGCCAAAGTGGGGAGGCCAGAGAGATCGCCGGCGCCTGGACATTGTACTACTGCACTGTGGCAACTTGTGGAACACCTTCACCCAGGACCCATCTGAACCAAGATGAAAATTTAAGCACAATAGGAACTCTACAACACGACTAAATCTGCAAGACAGGCCTCACCTTGGTTCACAAGCAGAGGAGAGGATCCCAGTCTTGAAATTTGCAGGGTCATGTTCTTGGCTCCACACTGAATTAAAGCATTAGGTTTGGGCCAAGCTGGTAGGAAGAGAATCATGAGCTTCCAATAGTAACTTACAAACCAAATATAGTCAAGTAGCAGTAATTAGGCATACAGCTCACCTGTAGATGAAGAACTATAATATGGAGGTGATCCTTTAGCAAAAAAATGGACATGACCTGTGCTAGGCACAACTTTTTGCTGGGGCTGGTCAATTCTTGGCACAACCCATGTGGAGTCCCAATTGTTCTCAAAAAACTTGCCTTGGAGGGCGTTACCAGGTAACCCATGAGGAGTTGCAGAACTGAGAGTAAGTGCAATAGCACTAAAAACAAAAAACATTTCAGGCATTATTACACATGCACCAGCTGAAGGAGTCTCTCTCTCTCGAGACTTTCTTCAATCTAATAGACTACAAAGCCATGCATAGCACTTTATGTAGGCTACAATAAAGTCACGCTGATTGACAAACCACTAAAATCAGCCAGGATGAGGTGCATCTGTAGACTATTTGCTGCAAGAATGACCTAATTATAATGTGCAGTGCACCTGTGCTAAATTACCAGAATTCCCATTACAGCACACACCTGCACTTCATTGCTGAAACACGCCACTTGGTTATCCTCTTAAGAAAAACAGGCACCAATCAGTGCACTGAAAATTGTGAAAATGGTTTGGTCAATGCAAAGCCAATCAGCATATTTTCACTTCCTCATATGTAAACTGATTGAAATACGTACATCAAATCTGTTAATGCATCAGTGGCGATAGAATCATTTCCTGTTGGTTAGCTAAAATGTTGAAGTCTGGCACACACAAAAAGAGAGTTAGAAAAAGGTGAGAAAACAGCAATGGCCAAATATCTTGTGAAAGATGTGGGAGACTGCGCATCAACTCCCAGCCTAGGGCTGTGTCCAAATCAGCACCCTTAATACTATTAGGTAGACTTGTTGACAGGACAAGAAAGTTGTTAAGTAGGCAAACTTTTTTCTAAATATAGTATACTTAAAACCCCCGTATGATACTATATTCGGGAACACACTTTTCAAGAAGTACAAAAACATTTTGGTCGCATAAATATAACGCGCAGCTTAGTTTTAAAAAATGAGGCGCAGCTTCTCAACGTTTTCCTTCAATAACAACAAAAACAAAACGTGACATGGTCGCACAAGGGTAAAATGTCTTACGACACTTCCACAGTACGGTTGGAAAATAGTATGTCGGATATTTTTTGCGTGCTAAACAGTGCACGTTAAAAAGTACACTTCTGCCAGTGCACTGTACGCAAGAGACAGGGCGCAGTAGATAGGGCTCTGATTCGGACACAGCTAGGGCCGTGTACGAATCCGTGCACTTGCCTACTATTGAGTATGCCAGTTGAATATACATTTTTAAAAAGCTGTTAAGTACACGACAATTCTGAAAATTCTGTGTTCTTAATATTCCCGGAGGATATACTTATTTCCGGGTTTTCGCTAATAATAGTATGGAAGGCCGCCGCGGTGGTACAACGGTAAGAGCGCTGACTTTCAGTCAGCGCAGTTGTACTCCGAGGATCGGGGTTCGCGCCCCGGTCCTGCCATAGCCGAGCGTGGCCGGTGCCCTGTGGAAGCGGCAATTGGCGGTCGCTTCCGGGTGGGGGGAGGGGCTCGGAGAGAATCGCTGCGCACGGACGACCCAAGAGGAGGCGGGGTCACGGTCAGGAGCTCGAGGAGCCGCGCCCTCTAGAGGACGTGGCGCCCTCCTTCCAACTACTAGTACCGGTTGACGGGGTTGTGTAGCAGTGGTTCTCAAGCGGTTGCTACATGGGGGGGAATTGAATTAGAATAGGGGTTCAATTGGCTACCAAATTGGGAGAAAAAGGGAAAAATCTGAAACAAATTTTTAAAAATAAAATAATAGTATGGAAGATATTTTTGGAATACTGCGTTACTAAACAGTAAGCAGTATATAGTATGCTTGTACACGGGACACAGTAGATCGGGCTCTGATTCGGACACAGCCTACTCTAAAGCTGCGCCAAATTTTTTTATACAAAGCTGCATGTTATATTTATGCAACCGAAAAGTTTGCGTAATTCTTGAAAAGTATGATCCCGAATATCGGGTGCGTCCTCCTTTCCCCTACTACCACCTCCTCTCCTCCTTTATTGTTGCTGATTACATATTAATTAATATCTCAACGCAAACCGCAATGTCAGTTAAATTTGTATACTGTACATGCAAACACTCGTACTTGTAATGTACAAGCTGTTTTGCATACTTCCGGGTAGGAGACAAGTGGAGCAGACAATTTTAGGGAAGAATAGGTGAGGTGAAGAATATTGGGACGCACCCATAGACTACTCAGCGACATCCCGGAAGTAAGTATATTATACGGGGCTTTTAAGTATTATACATTCAGAGAAAATTATGCCTACTTTCTCGTCCTGTCTACTCAACAAGCCTACTCAATAGTATGGAAGGGCGCTGATTTGGACACAGCCCGAGCACAGTTCTGTGAGCTCGAGTCTGCACCAGAGCAGACTCCGGGTGCGTCCCAATATACTTCACTTCTCAACTCCTTTTCTCCACTCGTCTCCTACCGTTTCACGTACAAGTAGTTGCATATACAGTATGATATGACAGATTCTGTCTCGGCTGGCGGCGGAAACCTCCCGGTGGCAAATGGAGGAGTGGGCCGTGTGACTCCTGCCCCTCCTGTCCGGGGAGGTGCGATGAGCGGCGCATAGCCTGCCGACAGCCACTATGGCAGAGTTCCGGAACATCAAAAAGGCGGTCCTCGACCGGACGGGTTGTACCCCGGAGGAGCACCAACGACGAGAGGACCGGCCGTTCGCCTACGCCCAGCGGCTGGCGTACACGGCGAGGCGCAGGCTCTTGGCCGGAAATAAGATCTGCTGCTGGAGTCGTGGAGTAGGTGGTCCTTGAAAGGTTCATCACGGGGTTGCCGGCGGAGACCGCGAGGTGGGTCCAGTGCCATAGACCCACCAACCTGGATATCGCCGTCACCCTGGCGGAGGACCACCTGGCGCAACACCCCTTCACCCAGCAGCAGAAGCCGGAGCAGGCGCCCAGGAAGAAATTTCCCCTTTGTTCCGCCCCCCTTTCTGTTTCCCGTCCCCAGAACCCCTCCTTTCCTGCTGTAGGCCCCTGTAACGTTGCCTATCCCATGCCTCGGGTCGACGACCTATTTGATCGGCTGGGCACAGCTCGTTTCTTTTCGACACTGGATTTGACCAAGGGCTACTGGCAGATTCCCTTGTCTCCAGAGTCCAAGAAAAAGATGGCTTTCTCCGCTCCGGACGGGTTGTACTAATTCCAGACACTTCCGTTTGGGTTATTCGGAGCCCCTGCCACATTTCAACGTCTCATGGACAGGGTGCTGCGTCCGCATGCGGCTTTCGCTGCAGCCTATCTGGATGATATTATTATACACAGTAGCAGCTGGCCTCAGCATGTGCGGCATGTGGGGGCGGTGCTGGAGTCCCTGAGACAGGCGGGACTCACGGCTAACCCAAAGAAGTGTGCGATTGGCAGAGCGGAGGTACGGTATTTGGGGTACCACTTGGGAAGTGGACAGGCGCGACCTCTTGTGGACAAAACCGCAGCGATTGCGACCTGTCCACGACCCAAGACCAAAAAAGAGGTGAGGAAGTTTTTGGGACTGGCCGGGTACTACAGAAGGTTCATCCCGGCTTTCTCGGAGCTGACCAGTCCCCTAACCGACTTGACTCGGAAAGGTGCCTCAGATCCGGTCCAGTGGACGGAGCTGTGTCGGCAGGCGTTTGAGAGGGTAAAGGAAGCTTTGTGTGGGAAACCGCTCTTGTTCACCCCTAACTTCTCTCTCCCCTTTAATTTGCAGACTGACGCATCCAACAGAGGGCTGGGGGCCATTTTAACTCAGCAGGTGGAGGG
Organism: Ilyophis sp. 1 JC-2022; assembly: GCA_022702515.1. Taxonomy (NCBI): domain Eukaryota; kingdom Metazoa; phylum Chordata; class Actinopteri; order Anguilliformes; family Synaphobranchidae; genus Ilyophis; species Ilyophis sp. 1 JC-2022. Next base: position 21,743,953 of record CM040396.1, on the reverse strand, counting down.
GGTCGACATGTACATTAGCCGAAAGTTATCACAACGGGAAGCGAAGTACAGCACGGTCGAGAAGGAGTGTCTGGCCATTAGACAGGCGGTCGGATCCCTCCGTTATTATCTACTGGGTCGCTCATTCACCCTCTGCTCGGACCATGCTCCCCTCCAATGGCTTCACCGCATGAAAAATACCAACGCCCGAATCACTCGTTGGTATCTGGCTTTACAACCTTTTAATTTCAAGGTGGTTCATAGGCCAGGAGCGCAGATGGTGGTGGCTGATTTTCTCTCCCGTCCGGTGGAGGAGGAGGAGTGGGGGGGCAGTTGAGCATTGGCCGGATGGCTTCCCGGCCTAAGTCGGGCGGTGGGGGTATGTGGTAGGGAGGCGTGGTTTTAGGCGCAGCTAGCAAGAGAGAGAGTGAACGCGGGTGGTTTTAATTGCCTTGATTGTTCAACAGTGAGCCTGAGAGCCTTGAAAAGGAGCCCTCGGGGAGTGGAGAGGGGAAAAAAGACGGGACATAGAAAATACAATGGGGGAAATAAGTATTGGACACGTCAACAATTTTATTATCAAACATATTTCCAATGTAGCTATTCACATGAGATTTTGACCAGACATTGGTATTAACTCAATACAACTACACAGCTAAAGAAATTGTAACGTTCCAATTCTTTAAAAAAGTTATGTGCAATAAAGTGAAATAACACAGGAAAAAAGTATTGAACACGCTAAATTAAATGTGGTAGAAAAGCCATATTTTTTATATTTGGTTGCATATCCTTTGCATGCCATGACTTTATGATGTCTGTGACCCAACAACATCAAAAGGCTCTTGATATCTTATTTGCTGGTACTCTTACAAGCGATACTATAACAGCTCTGCATTTGAATGGATCTCTATGGGAATTGGGGGGTGAGACAAGATTTAGCTGTAAACTACACTGGAACAATATAGAACACATGGTTGGCTAAGTGGCTCTAAGTCATCAAGGGTCTGTTGTATTAAACAAGCCTTTAACCATCACTCTGCTGCCAGAAATACAGTAGATATGGATGGATAACTTGAAGGGTTTCTTCTCCTGACTTATTTTTCCATAGAGTTCAATAGGAAAATCTGTCAGGAGAAACAACCCTTAAAGTGATCCTTCCATATCTACTGTATTTCTGGCAGCAGTGTTGGGTCACAGACATCATAAAGTCATGGCATGCAAAGGATATGCAACCAAATATAAAAAATATGGCTTTTCTACCACATTTAATTTAGCGTGTTCAATACTTTTTTTCTGTGTCATTTCACTTTATTGCACATAACTTTTTTAAACAATTGGAATGTTACAATTTCTTTAGCTGTGTAGTTTTATTGAGTTAATACCAATGTCTGGTCAAAATCTCATGTGAATAGCTACATTGGAAATATGTTTGATAATAAAATTGTTGACGTGTCCAATACTTATTTCCCCCATTGTATGTCCAGTGTTTGTGTGTGAAAGAGAAATAAACGGAACATTCTCTTTCAAACGGGACTGCATTGTCTTTATTCACAAGCGGTAAGAGCTCGCTTCGCCACAGTAATGTAATGGATAGTGCTGTGGAATGTGCCTGGCAGTGGACATATGCAGCCTGACAATGGTTAGGTGAGTAGTAGCCACGTCTTGATGAGCTATAGTACCTAAGTCTCTCAATAGGTGGAGTGGGTGGTTCTGTGTGGCATGCTGACGAGGGTGGTGGAGCTTGAGGAGCTGGTGAGCGAGCTAAGTAGGACAGTTTGAGTTGTCTCAGTCACGATCCTACCTCTGCCATCATGTTTAGACTTGGCTGTCGGACATCCCTTGCATAGACGGTGGGGCGTGAGCCTGAGCGTGATGGAGCTACTTGTGGGCTGTAGCTCACTTCCCTTTTTCTGCTTACCCTCTGTGGTACACTGCTGCATTGGCGTGGCTGGCTTCATTGGGGTGGCTGGCTTCCATGAGTAGTACATCTTGGACATAACTGTCAGAGGTTGTCCCTACTTTCCCTTATTTCTGCGGGTGTTCGTTCCTTTTACTTGTTTTAGGCACTCCATAAAATTTTCCGTGTTTCACACTGGGTTTTCGTTTCACTTCGGTACCTAGTGTTTTCACCTGTTTGTTGTTTCCGCCGGGTATTTATACTTTGCGTCTTCTGGGTTTGACGCTTCCATGTTAATTCGCTTAACATTCAGGCCGGTAAGGTATAGGACTCATACGCTCTGTCGACCGCTTTGTTTATGCTTTTGCTTAAACAACACGGGACTTGATAGTTGTATAGATGGAGAGGTGATAGGAGAGAGAGAGAGAGCGAGCAAGCGATATATATAGCTAGCTTACAGTTTAGCTTTTTTGAATATTCTAGTAAGTTATAGTAACCTATTTTTGTTATATATTTTTTATAGTTAGCTTGATAGTCCCTTGTTTTTGTGATAGTTTGTTTTTCAGTCTAGCTTAGCAAGCTTAACAATTTAAAAAAAAAAATATATATATATACTTTATTAAAAAATAAATATATAATGCATAGTTGATCCAGGAGTTGTATTATATGCATGCTACACGTTTACCTTTGCAACGTCCCTACAACAGACATTCTCTCTTGGAGAGAGTTCAATACTTTGACCACATGTGATGAAGTGGAAAGCAATATTGTTGATATCTTGCAGGTAACTTGCAGGCCAACAGCCTGTGTAAAATGAGTAGCCCACATGGCATGGGTAACTATTTGTGCAGCGTGTGATTTGTTGTTTGCTGGCCGCATCATTATAAGCCCAACGAAGCTATGCGTGACGCCGCCTACCACTCCAAAACATTGCCGATCCTCTCATTCTCCACCATAGCTTCTGCCTTGGCTACTTTGGGCTTGGCAGCAGCTGGAGCTAGCCTGTTTCTTTGTGTGTGTATTAGTGAGAGAGGTAGCAAGAGAGAGAGAGTGGAACAAAGTAGCTGCTGTGAGTGCTGTCCAGAGTAGAATTGAGCTTTTAGCTACTCATGAAATTGCTGGGGCGTGGTTTGATACCTAGAGCTCAGCCCCTATATTGAGATATGCCATCCTTTTTTTCCACCAATGCCTGTAAATGATCAGGTACAGGTTTGATCAGGTTGGATTAAAATGCGAACAGTACACGTCCTCTCAGCTAAAGAACCGTGGTCATTGAAGCATTTCTGTGAATGCCACGCCCCACTTTGGGGGAATTATTCAGACTCGCTCCCATAGAAAACAATGGTGCAGGAAGAAGACAACAAAGATCGGGAAAAATATAAAATACTAATAAAATTCCCAAAAGCTGTGGCATTGTGAACTGCACAGCCAATGCAATAAAAAAAACGACTTGCATTTTGCACAAATTGCCGTGTCCAATCGGAAATCCCAAAAGACGAGCCCTGTGGCTACATGCTATTATGAGAGAGCAGGTGGAAGGAAACTACATGGTGTCCTGCATCTCCACATATGTCTGCAGAAAGCACTTTTAGGTAGGTACGCTAAATAAACGTCACATAATATGAATAGAACTACAGGCTTCTACAGTAACCGTCGCCCAAAACTTGAGCTCACTGTTCTGATCGGATCAGTGCGCTTAATATGCCCTCATAAGGCAAAATGTAGCAGGAGATATAGCTAACATTAGTTAACTAAGAAACATCCAGAGGCCAACGGTAAATTTTACATGTTTAGTGATGATAACTGGCATGCGACACAATACCAGCTATTCCTCTCAGGAATCAAAAAGAAACAGTTTTGCTGTTCAAGGTAAGCTACCTATTACGTTAATTCTTACAACTATGGATGCACCGTCCTCTCCTAATGTTTAAATTAACATTTACTCTGGCTGTTTAAATAGTTCAGGAACGTGCACGTAACTTCATTCCCCAAACCTGGCTTTCATCAGGCTTTCATTCGATTAGCTTCAACTCTTGAACTGCAATCTAGCTTTGTGAAATGGAATTTATCCACACTTTTACCTGGCTAATTGAAGCCAGGCATGTTTTAGTAATTTTTGCTTCTTAGTCACCCACCCAGCTACTGTTCGACTGACCCATCAATGAATTCAGTGATTTAATTGAGGATTGTCATTTTAATTAAATAGTGAGGGGTTTTAGCATGCGATACCACTTGTGTTCAGTATTTAGTGTGCTGGATTCAGGAAATACACATTACTTAAATCCTCACTTCCAACATCAACAATTCTAATTTAGCTAGTTAAGTCAAGCGTTTCTCCAACCCCCCTCCCATTTAATTTTAATGGGGCCTTTCTAGGTAAAAAATGTTTCACATGTATGCCCTTACAAAAATACTTAAGGATTCCTATCATACTCTATAGTGAACCCTATAGTCACATATATGTTATATACCCAATAGTTTGCCCAATGTATTTTTTTTTAAAAAAGTATTCCTATAAGATTATATAATAATCTGAGGTAGCCTCATTTGTCCTATAGGGATTGCTATGGGAAATCTTGTAGGAATTGTCCCAAAATAAAAATAAGATTTCTATAGTAATTTTTCATGAGGGTGAAGACTACTTGTTTCAGATGGGGTCTAGCGTCGGTGAAAATAAAATAAGCCACCGGCAGCATGTGGCCCAACGATGGGCAGTTAATCAAAATGCATTTATATAGCACAGTTCACAAAGTGCAGACTTGAAGTCCTTAGATCGTAGAGAGTATTGGGACAAGGTGCCAGTTTCCTTTTTGTATGGAATATTGTGACACACTTCCAAGCTGTAAAACAAGTCTCAATCATACCCCAGTCTGGACAACATCAACTACTCAAAAATGTAGCAAATTAAAACCCCCACACAAGGTCTTTTTTAAAATTAATTTTATTTGTTGTAAAAGTCTCTTCCATTGGCTCAGCCATTGTATAAAGCAGACATGCATTACAGCAAAAATAGAATTGCCATCTTCACTATGCAAGTTCAACTGAGCCATCCTTGGAAGCTCCAGTTACAACCACATCAGGTTTTCAACATGGATCACGTGGGGAACATTCTAAGAACCATCAGTTCAGATGGGTGTGCCAGGGCACAGGTGCAGGGTGAGGCACAATTGGAGGGGCAATTGGCCATGGGAACACAAGTGGAATGTTAGGTACACCTGGCCATGGGAGTCCGGGTTGAGCAGGATGTTCATGGAATGGGATGGTTTGCCAAGGTACAACAGGTTTAGGAGGAGGAGGGAACATGGGCCATGGGGGTCCGGGTTGAGCAGGATGTTCATGGAACGGGATGGTTTGCCAAGGTACAACAGGTTTAGGAGGAGGAGGGAACATGGGCCATGGGAATGGAGGTTTAACAGCAGGTTGGTGGACATGAGGGACATTTGGCCAAGGGTCGTGGGCATGTCCAAATGGGTCTATAGGGGAAGGTGGAGAGCAGGAAAAAGCCATTTCTGCATCTCCTGAACGGAGTGAGATACTGTGCACATCATCCTGAAAGAGAAACATAGGTTACGGCTGGGCTTGGATGTGAAGTTTAAACATTAGGGACCTAAACCCTCCTAAATGGACCAAACAGACTATGTAAAGGCCATAACTGAACACAACATTCAAAACCATTGCAAGCTATTTAGAATTTAATACTGTTGGCAGCCAATTTTGACACGGTTCCCATTCCAAAGTAGTGCCAAACCCAGATCAAGGAATGGCTATGAACAGTCATTTAAACCAACAGGTAGTGGAGTCCAGATTTGAGCCATGTGCACTGACAAGGTGAAACAGTATTGTAATAGGCGGTGAGGTCCTGGTCTGTCGGAAGCTGTAAGGCAAACAGCACAGACAGGGGCTCACCTTAGTTTCAGTGCAGGCTCCTTTAAAAGGGGCCTTAAGGGACAGTTCTCCACCACGAAGTTCCACAGAGAGTGCACACCATCTACATACAGCCATCAGTGGATACCAGTTCCCCATCACTGTTTCAGAGGTACAAAAATAATAATAAGTTGGCGCAAACAGAAAGCAAAAAAGGAGTCAATTAATGACTGGATAAAATGGACTACAGCAGGCAAGGGCCAAACTAAGTTTGAAGTCTTAGAAATCCAGTCCTCAGGAATGTGACCCAGTACAGAACATTCATACAACATCTTGAGCTAGAAAGTCACCAGGCTGGGAAGTCATAGCAGTTTGACCTACTAAAAGGTCATGGAATCCAGCAAGCCTTGGTTTACAAAAATGGTCAGATGCCACCAAGTGACGGGCATAGCTAGGATGATAGTGAAAAGGAAGGCGTTGCAGAAATGCCCTCCAAGAACTTTTCACAATTTGGCTCACATTGAGAAACTGGCTTTCCCTGCCCTTTGAGCCTTACTGAGAATACGTACAGGGAACGCACCTTTGATTTTGAGGTCGCCTACATTGACACCACCAAGCCGCAACAGCAGGCCCTCTTTACAGTCAACAGTAGGACTGCGTGGGGGAAATGGGCAGCCAATCACCAGGGGAGTTCCAGCCACCCTCACAGGAAATGTAGCCTGGTCATCCTGACAAGCCACAGAAAAGTAGGAATTTAGCAAGAAAGTAGAGCGACTTGACAGAACAGCCCAAACAGGTTAGCATACCTTTTTGGAAATGTCACAGCCAAAGTGGGGAGGCCAGAGAGATCGCCGGCGCCTGGACATTGTACTACTGCACTGTGGCAACTTGTGGAACACCTTCACCCAGGACCCATCTGAACCAAGATGAAAATTTAAGCACAATAGGAACTCTACAACACGACTAAATCTGCAAGACAGGCCTCACCTTGGTTCACAAGCAGAGGAGAGGATCCCAGTCTTGAAATTTGCAGGGTCATGTTCTTGGCTCCACACTGAATTAAAGCATTAGGTTTGGGCCAAGCTGGTAGGAAGAGAATCATGAGCTTCCAATAGTAACTTACAAACCAAATATAGTCAAGTAGCAGTAATTAGGCATACAGCTCACCTGTAGATGAAGAACTATAATATGGAGGTGATCCTTTAGCAAAAAAATGGACATGACCTGTGCTAGGCACAACTTTTTGCTGGGGCTGGTCAATTCTTGGCACAACCCATGTGGAGTCCCAATTGTTCTCAAAAAACTTGCCTTGGAGGGCGTTACCAGGTAACCCATGAGGAGTTGCAGAACTGAGAGTAAGTGCAATAGCACTAAAAACAAAAAACATTTCAGGCATTATTACACATGCACCAGCTGAAGGAGTCTCTCTCTCTCGAGACTTTCTTCAATCTAATAGACTACAAAGCCATGCATAGCACTTTATGTAGGCTACAATAAAGTCACGCTGATTGACAAACCACTAAAATCAGCCAGGATGAGGTGCATCTGTAGACTATTTGCTGCAAGAATGACCTAATTATAATGTGCAGTGCACCTGTGCTAAATTACCAGAATTCCCATTACAGCACACACCTGCACTTCATTGCTGAAACACGCCACTTGGTTATCCTCTTAAGAAAAACAGGCACCAATCAGTGCACTGAAAATTGTGAAAATGGTTTGGTCAATGCAAAGCCAATCAGCATATTTTCACTTCCTCATATGTAAACTGATTGAAATACGTACATCAAATCTGTTAATGCATCAGTGGCGATAGAATCATTTCCTGTTGGTTAGCTAAAATGTTGAAGTCTGGCACACACAAAAAGAGAGTTAGAAAAAGGTGAGAAAACAGCAATGGCCAAATATCTTGTGAAAGATGTGGGAGACTGCGCATCAACTCCCAGCCTAGGGCTGTGTCCAAATCAGCACCCTTAATACTATTAGGTAGACTTGTTGACAGGACAAGAAAGTTGTTAAGTAGGCAAACTTTTTTCTAAATATAGTATACTTAAAACCCACCCCGTATGATACTATATTCGGGAACACACTTTTCAAGAAGTACAAAAACATTTTGGTCGCATAAATATAACGCGCAGCTTAGTTTTAAAAAATGAGGCGCAGCTTCTCAACGTTTTCCTTCAATAACAACAAAAACAAAACGTGACATGGTCGCACAAGGGTAAAATGTCTTACGACACTTCCACAGTACGGTTGGAAAATAGTATGTCGGATATTTTTTTGCTAAACAGTGCTAAACGTTAAAAAGTACACTTCTGCCAGTGCACTGTACGCAAGAGGAGGCGGGGTCACGGTCAGGAGCTCGAGGAGCCGCGCCCTCTAGAGGACGTGGCGCCCTCCTTCCAACTACTAGTACCGGTTGACGGGGTTGTGTAGCAGTGGTTCTCAAGCGGTTGCTACATGGGGGGGAATTGAATTAGAATAGGGGTTCAATTGGCTACCAAATTGGGAGAAAAAGGGAAAAATCTGAAACAAATTTTTAAAAATAAAATAATAGTATGGAAGATATTTTTGGAAGCAGTATATAGTATGCTTGTACACGGGACACAGTAGATCGGGCTCTGATTCGGACACAGCCTACTCTAAAGCTGCGCCAAATTTTTTTATACAAAGCTGCATGTTATATTTATGCAACCGAAAAGTTTGCGTAATTCTTGAAAAGTATGATCCCGAATATCGGGTGCGTCCTCCTTTCCCCTACTACCACCTCCTCTCCTCCTTTATTGTTGCTGATTACATATTAATTAATATCTCAACGCAAACCGCAATGTCAGTTAAATTTGTATACTGTACATGCAAACACTCGTACTTGTAATGTACAAGCTGTTTTGCATACTTCCGGGTAGGAGACAAGTGGAGCAGACAATTTTAGGGAAGAATAGGTGAGGTGAAGAATATTGGGACGCACCCATAGACTACTCAGCGACATCCCGGAAGTAAGTATATTATACGGGGCTTTTAAGTATTATACATTCAGAGAAAATTATGCCTACTTTCTCGTCCTGTCTACTCAACAAGCCTACTCAATAGTATGGAAGGGCGCTGATTTGGACACAGCCCGAGCACAGTTCTGTGAGCTCGAGTCTGCACCAGAGCAGACTCCGGGTGCGTCCCAATATACTTCACTTCTCAACTCCTTTTCTCCACTCGTCTCCTACCGTTTCACGTACAAGTAGTTGCATATACAGTATGATATGACAGATTCTGTCTCGGCTGGCGGCGGAAACCTCCCGGTGGCAAATGGAGGAGTGGGCCGTGTGACTCCTGCCCCTCCTGTCCGGGGAGGTGCGATGAGCGGCGCATAGCCTGCCGACAGCCACTATGGCGGAGTTCCGGAACATCAAAAAGGCGGTCCTCGACCGGACGGGTTGTACCCCGGAGGAGCACCAACGACGGTTCCGGGAGTGGGACCTGACGGAAGAGGACCGGCCGTTCGCCTACGCCCAGCGGCTGGCGTACACGGCGAGGCGCAGGCTCTTGGCCGGAAATAAGATCCGCTGCTGGAGTCGTGGAGTAGGTGGTCCTTGAAAGGTTCATCACGGGGTTGCCGGCGGAGACCGCGAGGTGGGTCCAGTGCCATAGACCCACCAACCTGGATATCGCCGTCACCCTGGCGGAGGACCACCTGGCGCAACACCCCTTCACCCAGCAGCAGAAGCCGGAGCAGGCGCCCAGGAAGAAATTTCCCCTTTGTTCCGCCCCCCTTTCTGTTTCCCGTCCCCAGAACCCCTCCTTTCCTGCTGTAGGCCCCTGTAACGTTGCCTATCCCATGCCTCGGGTCGACGACCTATTTGATCGGCTGGGCACAGCTCGTTTCTTTTCGACACTGGATTTGACCAAGGGCTACTGGCAGATTCCCTTGTCTCCAGAGTCCAAGAAAAAGATGGCTTTCTCCGCTCCGGACGGGTTGTACTAATTCCAGACACTTCCGTTTGGGTTATTCGGAGCCCCTGCCACATTTCAACGTCTCATGGACAGGGTGCTGCGTCCGCATGCGGCTTTCGCTGCAGCCTATCTGGATGATATTATTATACACAGTAGCAGCTGGCCTCAGCATGTGCGGCATGTGGGGGCGGTGCTGGAGTCCCTGAGACAGGCGGGACTCACGGCTAACCCAAAGAAGTGTGCGATTGGCAGAGCGGAGGTACGGTATTTGGGGTACCACTTGGGAAGTGGACAGGCGCGACCTCTTGTGGACAAAACCGCAGCGATTGCGACCTGTCCACGACCCAAGACCAAAAAAGAGGTGAGGAAGTTTTTGGGACTGGCCGGGTACTACAGAAGGTTCATCCCGGCTTTCTCGGAGCTGACCAGTCCCCTAACCGACTTGACTCGGAAAGGTGCCTCAGATCCGGTCCAGTGGACGGAGCTGTGTCGGCAGGCGTTTGAGAGGGTAAAGGAAGCTTTGTGTGGGAAACCGCTCTTGTTCACCCCTAACTTCTCTCTCCCCTTTAATTTGCAGACTGACGCATCCAACAGAGGGCTGGGGGCCATTTTAACTCAGCAGGTGGAGGGGGTCGACATGTACATTAGCCGAAAGTTATCACAACGGGAAGCGAAGTACAGCACGGTCGAGAAGGAGTGTCTGGCCATTAGACAGGCGGTCGGATCCCTCCGTTATTATCTACTGGGTCGCTCATTCACCCTCTGCTCGGACCATGCTCCCCTCCAATGGCTTCACCGCATGAAAAATACCAACGCCCGAATCACTCGTTGGTATCTGGCTTTACAACCTTTTAATTTCAAGGTGGTTCATAGGCCAGGAGCGCAGATGGTGGTGGCTGATTTTCTCTCCCGTCCGGTGGAGGAGGAGGAGTGGGGGGGCAGTTGAGCATTGGCCGGATGGCTTCCCGGCCTAAGTCGGGCGGTGGGGGTATGTGGTAGGGAGGCGTGGTTTTAGGCGCAGCTAGCAAGAGAGAGAGTGAACGCGGGTGGTTTTAATTGCCTTGATTGTTCAACAGTGAGCCTGAGAGCCTTGAAAAGGAGCCCTCGGGGAGTGGAGAGGGGAAAAAAGACGGGACATAGAAAATACAATGGGGGAAATAAGTATTGGACACGTCAACAATTTTATTATCAAACATATTTCCAATGTAGCTATTCACATGAGATTTTGACCAGACATTGGTATTAACTCAATACAACTACACAGCTAAAGAAATTGTAACGTTCCAATTCTTTAAAAAAGTTATGTGCAATAAAGTGAAATAACACAGGAAAAAAGTATTGAACACGCTAAATTAAATGTGGTAGAAAAGCCATATTTTTTATATTTGGTTGCATATCCTTTGCATGCCATGACTTTATGATGTCTGTGACCCAACAACATCAAAAGGCTCTTGATATCTTATTTGCTGGTACTCTTACAAGCGATACTATAACAGCTCTGCATTTGAATGGATCTCTATGGGAATTGGGGGGTGAGACAAGATTTAGCTGTAAACTACACTGGAACAATATAGAACACATGGTTGGCTAAGTGGCTCTAAGTCATCAAGGGTCTGTTGTATTAAACAAGCCTTTAACCATCACTCTGCTGCCAGAAATACAGTAGATATGGATGGATAACTTGAAGGGTTTCTTCTCCTGACTTATTTTTCCATAGAGTTCAATAGGAAAATCTGTCAGGAGAAACAACCCTTAAAGTGATCCTTCCATATCTACTGTATTTCTGGCAGCAGTGTTGGGTCACAGACATCATAAAGTCATGGCATGCAAAGGATATGCAACCAAATATAAAAAATATGGCTTTTCTACCACATTTAATTTAGCGTGTTCAATACTTTTTTTCTGTGTCATTTCACTTTATTGCACATAACTTTTTTAAACAATTGGAATGTTACAATTTCTTTAGCTGTGTAGTTTTATTGAGTTAATACCAATGTCTGGTCAAAATCTCATGTGAATAGCTACATTGGAAATATGTTTGATAATAAAATTGTTGACGTGTCCAATACTTATTTCCCCCATTGTATGTCCAGTGTTTGTGTGTGAAAGAGAAATAAACGGAACATTCTCTTTCAAACGGGACTGCATTGTCTTTATTCACAAGCGGTAAGAGCTCGCTTCGCCACAGTAATGTAATGGATAGTGCTGTGGAATGTGCCTGGCAGTGGACATATGCAGCCTGACAATGGTTAGGTGAGTAGTAGCCACGTCTTGATGAGCTATAGTACCTAAGTCTCTCAATAGGTGGAGTGGGTGGTTCTGTGTGGCATGCTGACGAGGGTGGTGGAGCTTGAGGAGCTGGTGAGCGAGCTAAGTAGGACAGTTTGAGTTGTCTCAGTCACGATCCTACCTCTGCCATCATGTTTAGACTTGGCTGTCGGACATCCCTTGCATAGACGGTGGGGCGTGAGCCTGAGCGTGATGGAGCTACTTGTGGGCTGTAGCTCACTTCCCTTTTTCTGCTTACCCTCTGTGGTACACTGCTGCATTGGCGTGGCTGGCTTCATTGGGGTGGCTGGCTTCCATGAGTAGTACATCTTGGACATAACTGTCAGAGGTTGTCCCTACTTTCCCTTATTTCTGCGGGTGTTCGTTCCTTTTACTTGTTTTAGGCACTCCATAAAATTTTCCGTGTTTCACACTGGGTTTTCGTTTCACTTCGGTACCTAGTGTTTTCACCTGTTTGTTGTTTCCGCCGGGTATTTATACTTTGCGTCTTCTGGGTTTGACGCTTCCATGTTAATTCGCTTAACATTCAGGCCGGTAAGGTATAGGACTCATACGCTCTGTCGACCGCTTTGTTTATGCTTTTGCTTAAACAACACGGGACTTGATAGTTGTATAGATGGAGAGGTGATAGGAGAGAGAGAGAGAGCGAGCAAGCGATATATATAGCTAGCTTACAGTTTAGCTTTTTTGAATATTCTAGTAAGTTATAGTAACCTATTTTTGTTATATATTTTTTATAGTTAGCTTGATAGTCCCTTGTTTTTGTGATAGTTTGTTTTTCAGTCTAGCTTAGCAAGCTTAACAATTTAAAAAAAATATATATATATATACTTTATTAAAAAATAAATATATAATGCATAGTTGATCCAGGAGTTGTATTATATGCATGCTACACGTTTACCTTTGCAACGTCCCTACAACAGACATTCTCTCTTGGAGAGAGTTCAATACTTTGACCACATGTGATGAAGTGGAAAGCAATATTGTTGATATCTTGCAGGTAACTTGCAGGCCAACAGCCTGTGTAAAATGAGTAGCCCACATGGCATGGGTAACTATTTGTGCAGCGTGTGATTTGTTGTTTGCTGGCCGCATCATTATAAGCCCAACGAAGCTATGCGTGACGCCGCCTACCACTCCAAAACATTGCCGATCCTCTCATTCTCCACCATAGCTTCTGCCTTGGCTACTTTGGGCTTGGCAGCAGCTGGAGCTAGCCTGTTTCTTTGTGTGTGTATTAGTGAGAGAGGTAGCAAGAGAGAGAGAGTGGAACAAAGTAGCTGCTGTGAGTGCTGTCCAGAGTAGAATTGAGCTTTTAGCTACTCATGAAATTGCTGGGGCGTGGTTTGATACCTAGAGCTCAGCCCCTATATTGAGATATGCCATCCTTTTTTTCCACCAATGCCTGTAAATGATCAGGTACAGGTTTGATCAGGTTGGATTAAAATGCGAACAGTACACGTCCTCTCAGCTAAAGAACCGTGGTCATTGAAGCATTTCTGTGAATGCCACGCCCCACTTTGGGGGAATTATTCAGACTCGCTCCCATAGAAAACAATGGTGCAGGAAGAAGACAACAAAGATCGGGAAAAATATAAAATACTAATAAAATTCCCAAAAGCTGTGGCATTGTGAACTGCACAGCCAATGCAATTAAAAAAACGACTTGCATTTTGCACAAATTGCCGTGTCCAATCGGAAATCCCAAAAGACGAGCCCTGTGGCTACATGCTATTATGAGAGAGCAGGTGGAAGGAAACTACATGGTGTCCTGCATCTCCACATATGTCTGCAGAAAGCACTTTTAGGTAGGTACGCTAAATAAACGTCACATAATATGAATAGAACTACAGGCTTCTACAGTAACCGTCGCCCAAAACTTGAGCTCACTGTTCTGATCGGATCAGTGCGCTTAATATGCCCTCATAAGGCAAAATGTAGCAGGAGATATAGCTAACATTAGTTAACTAAGAAACATCCAGAGGCCAACGGTAAATTTTACATGTTTAGTGATGATAACTGGCATGCGACACAATACCAGCTATTCCTCTCAGGAATCAAAAAGAAACAGTTTTGCTGTTCAAGGTAAGCTACCTATTACGTTAATTCTTACAACTATGGATGCACCGTCCTCTCCTAATGTTTAAATTAACATTTACTCTGGCTGTTTAAATAGTTCAGGAACGTGCACGTAACTTCATTCCCCAAACCTGGCTTTCATCAGGCTTTCATTCGATTAGCTTCAACTCTTGAACTGCAATCTAGCTTTGTGAAATGGAATTTATCCACACTTTTACCTGGCTAATTGAAGCCAGGCATGTTTTAGTAATTTTTGCTTCTTAGTCACCCACCCAGCTACTGTTCGACTGACCCATCAATGAATTCAGTGATTTAATTGAGGATTGTCATTTTAATTAAATAGTGAGGGGTTTTAGCATGCGATACCACTTGTGTTCAGTATTTAGTGTGCTGGATTCAGGAAATACACATTACTTAAATCCTCACTTCCAACATCAACAATTCTAATTTAGCTAGTTAAGTCAAGCGTTTCTCCAACCCCCCTCCCATTTAATTTTAATGGGGCCTTTCTAGGTAAAAAATGTTTCACATGTATGCCCTTACAAAAATACTTAAGGATTCCTATCATACTCTATAGTGAACCCTATAGTCACATATATGTTATATACCCAATAGTTTGCCCAATGTATTTTTAAAAAAAAGTATTCCTATAAGATTATATAATAATCTGAGGTAGCCTCATTTGTCCTATAGGGATTGCTATGGGAAATCTTGTAGGAATTGTCCCAAAATAAAAATAAGATTTCTATAGTAATTTTTCATGAGGGTGAAGACTACTTGTTTCAGATGGGGTCTAGCGTCGGTGAAAATAAAATAAGCCACCGGCAGCATGTGGCCCAACGATGGGCAGTTAATCAAAATGCATTTATATAGCACAGTTCACAAAGTGCAGACTTGAAGTCCTTAGATCGTAGAGAGTATTGGGACAAGGTGCCAGTTTCCTTTTTGTATGGAATATTGTGACACACTTCCAAGCTGTAAAACAAGTCTCAATCATACCCCAGTCTGGACAACATCAACTACTCAAAAATGTAGCAAATTAAAACCCCCACACAAGGTCTTTTTTTAAAATTAATTTTATTTGTTGTAAAAGTCTCTTCCATTGGCTCGGCCATTGTCACATTGTATAAAGCAGACATGCATTACAGCAAAAATAGAATTGCCATCTTCACTATGCAAGTTCAACTGAGCCATCCTTGGAAGCTCCAGTTACAACCACATCAGGTTTTCAACATGGATCACGTGGGGAACATTCTAAGAACCATCAGTTCAGATGGGTGTGCCAGGGCACAGGTGCAGGGTGAGGCACAATTGGAGGGGCAATTGGCCATGGGAACACAAGTGGAATGTTAGGTACACCTGGCCATGGGAGTCCGGGTTGAGCAGGATGTTCATGGAATGGGATGGTTTGCCAAGGTACAACAGGTTTAGGAGGAGGAGGGAACATGGGCCATGGGGGTCCGGGTTGAGCAGGATGTTCATGGAACGGGATGGTTTGCCAAGGTACAACAGGTTTAGGAGGAGGAGGGAACATGGGCCATGGGAATGGAGGTTTAACAGCAGGTTGGTGGACATGAGGGACATTTGGCCAAGGGTCGTGGGCATGTCCAAATGGGTCTATAGGGGAAGGTGGAGAGCAGGAAAAAGCCATTTCTGCATCTCCTGAACGGAGTGAGATACTGTGCACATCATCCTGAAAGAGAAACATAGGTTAGGGCTGGGCTTGGATGTGAAGTTTAAACATTAGGGACCTAAACCCTCCTAAATGGACCAAACAGACTATGTAAAGGCCATAACTGAACACAACATTCAAAACCATTGCAAGCTATTTAGAATTTAATACTGTTGGCAGCCAATTTTGACACGGTTCCCATTCCAAAGTAGTGCCAAACCCAGATCAAGGAATGGCTATGAACAGTCATTTAAACCAACAGGTAGTGGAGTCCAGATTTGAGCCATGTGCACTGACAAGGTGAAACAGTATTGTAATAGGCGGTGAGGTCCTGGTCTGTCGGAAGCTGTAAGGCAAACAGCACAGACAGGGGCTCACCTTAGTTTCAGTGCAGGCTCCTTTAAAAGGGGCCTTAAGGGACAGTTCTCCACCACGAAGTTCCACAGAGAGTGCACACCATCTACATACAGCCATCAGTGGATACCAGTTCCCCATCACTGTTTCAGAGGTACAAAAATAATAATAAGTTGGAGCAAACAGAAAGCAAAAAAAGGAGTCAATTAATGACTGGATAAAATGGACTACAGCAGGCAAGGGCCAAACTAAGTTTGAAGTCTTAGAAATCCAGTCCTCAGGAATGTGACCCAGTACAGAACATTCATACAACATCTTGAGCTAGAAAGTCACCAGGCTGGGAAGTCATAGCAGTTTGACCTACTAAAAGGTCATGGAATCCAGCAAGCCTTGGTTTACAAAAATGGTCAGATGCCACCAAGTGACGGGCATAGCTAGGATGATAGTGAAAAGGAAGGCGTTGCAGAAATGCCCTCCAAGAACTTTTCACAATTTGGCTCACATTGAGAAACTGGCTTTCCCTGCCCTTTGAGCCTTACTGAGAATACGTACAGGGAACGCACCTTTGATTTTGAGGTCGCCTACATTGACACCACCAAGCCGCAACAGCAGGCCCTCTTTACAGTCAACAGTAGGACTGCGTGGGGGAAATGGGCAGCCAATCACCAGGGGAGTTCCAGCCACCCTCACAGGAAATGTAGCCTGGTCATCCTGACAAGCCACAGAAAAGTAGGAATTTAGCAAGAAAGTAGAGCGACTTGACAGAACAGCCCAAACAGGTTAGCATACCTTTTTGGAAATGTCACAGCCAAAGTGGGGAGGCCAGAGAGATCGCCGGCGCCTGGACATTGTACTACTGCACTGTGGCAACTTGTGGAACACCTTCACCCAGGACCCATCTGAACCAAGATGAAAATTTAAGCACAATAGGAACTCTACAACACGACTAAATCTGCAAGACAGGCCTCACCTTGGTTCACAAGCAGAGGAGAGGATCCCAGTCTTGAAATTTGCAGGGTCATGTTCTTGGCTCCACACTGAATTAAAGCATTAGGTTTGGGCCAAGCTGGTAGGAAGAGAATCATGAGCTTCCAATAGTAACTTACAAACCAAATATAGTCAAGTAGCAGTAATTAGGCATACAGCTCACCTGTAGATGAAGAACTATAATATGGAGGTGATCCTTTAGCAAAAAAATGGACATGACCTGTGCTAGGCACAACTTTTTGCTGGGGCTGGTCAATTCTTGGCACAACCCATGTGGAGTCCCAATTGTTCTCAAAAAACTTGCCTTGGAGGGCGTTACCAGGTAACCCATGAGGAGTTGCAGAACTGAGAGTAAGTGCAATAGCACTAAAAACAAAAAACATTTCAGGCATTATTACACATGCACCAGCTGAAGGAGTCTCTCTCTCTCGAGACTTTCTTCAATCTAATAGACTACAAAGCCATGCATAGCACTTTATGTAGGCTACAATAAAGTCACGCTGATTGACAAACCACTAAAATCAGCCAGGATGAGGTGCATCTGTAGACTATTTGCTGCAAGAATGACCTAATTATAATGTGCAGTGCACCTGTGCTAAATTACCAGAATTCCCATTACAGCACACACCTGCACTTCATTGCTGAAACACGCCACTTGGTTATCCTCTTAAGAAAAACAGGCACCAATCAGTGCACTGAAAATTGTGAAAATGGTTTGGTCAATGCAAAGCCAATCAGCATATTTTCACTTCCTCATATGTAAACTGATTGAAATACGTACATCAAATCTGTTAATGCATCAGTGGCGATAGAATCATTTCCTGTTGGTTAGCTAAAATGTTGAAGTCTGGCACACACAAAAAGAGAGTTAGAAAAAGGTGAGAAAACAGCAATGGCCAAATATCTTGTGAAAGATGTGGGAGACTGCGCATCAACTCCCAGCCTAGGGCTGTGTCCAAATCAGCACCCTTAATACTATTAGGTAGACTTGTTGACAGGACAAGAAAGTTGTTAAGTAGGCAAACTTTTTTCTAAATATAGTATACTTAAAACCCCCGTATGATACTATATTCGGGAACACACTTTTCAAGAAGTACAAAAACATTTTGGTCGCATAAATATAACGCGCAGCTTAGTTTTAAAAAATGAGGCGCAGCTTCTCAACGTTTTCCTTCAATAACAACAAAAACAAAACGTGACATGGTCGCACAAGGGTAAAATGTCTTACGACACTTCCACAGTACGGTTGGAAAATAGTATGTCGGATATTTTTTGCGTGCTAAACAGTGCACGTTAAAAAGTACACTTCTGCCAGTGCACTGTACGCAAGAGACAGGGCGCAGTAGATAGGGCTCTGATTCGGACACAGCTAGGGCCGTGTACGAATCCGTGCACTTGCCTACTATTGAGTATGCCAGTTGAATATACATTTTTAAAAAGCTGTTAAGTACACGACAATTCTGAAAATTCTGTGTTCTTAATATTCCCGGAGGATATACTTATTTCCGGGTTTTCGCTAATAATAGTATGGAAGGCCGCCGCGGTGGTACAACGGTAAGAGCGCTGACTTTCAGTCAGCGCAGTTGTACTCCGAGGATCGGGGTTCGCGCCCCGGTCCTGCCATAGCCGAGCGTGGCCGGTGCCCTGTGGAAGCGGCAATTGGCGGTCGCTTCCGGGTGGGGGGAGGGGCTCGGAGAGAATCGCTGCGCACGGACGACCCAAGAGGAGGCGGGGTCACGGTCAGGAGCTCGAGGAGCCGCGCCCTCTAGAGGACGTGGCGCCCTCCTTCCAACTACTAGTACCGGTTGACGGGGTTGTGTAGCAGTGGTTCTCAAGCGGTTGCTACATGGGGGGGAATTGAATTAGAATAGGGGTTCAATTGGCTACCAAATTGGGAGAAAAAGGGAAAAATCTGAAACAAATTTAAAAAAAAAATAATAATAGTATGGAAGATATTTTTGGAATACTGCGTTACTAAACAGTAAGCAGTATATAGTATGCTTGTACACGGGACACAGTAGATCGGGCTCTGATTCGGACACAGCCTACTCTAAAGCTGCGCCAAATTTTTTTATACAAAGCTGCATGTTATATTTATGCAACCGAAAAGTTTGCGTAATTCTTGAAAAGTATGATCCCGAATATCGGGTGCGTCCTCCTTTCCCCTACTACCACCTCCTCTCCTCCTTTATTGTTGCTGATTACATATTAATTAATATCTCAACGCAAACCGCAATGTCAGTTAAATTTGTATACTGTACATGCAAACACTCGTACTTGTAATGTACAAGCTGTTTTGCATACTTCCGGGTAGGAGACAAGTGGAGCAGACAATTTTAGGGAAGAATAGGTGAGGTGAAGAATATTGGGACGCACCCATAGACTACTCAGCGACATCCCGGAAGTAAGTATATTATACGGGGCTTTTAAGTATTATACATTCAGAGAAAATTATGCCTACTTTCTCGTCCTGTCTACTCAACAAGCCTACTCAATAGTATGGAAGGGCGCTGATTTGGACACAGCCCGAGCACAGTTCTGTGAGCTCGAGTCTGCACCAGAGCAGACTCCGGGTGCGTCCCAATATACTTCACTTCTCAACTCCTTTTCTCCACTCGTCTCCTACCGTTTCACGTACAAGTAGTTGCATATACAGTATGATATGACAGATTCTGTCTCGGCTGGCGGCGGAAACCTCCCGGTGGCAAATGGAGGAGTGGGCCGTGTGACTCCTGCCCCTCCTGTCCGGGGAGGTGCGATGAGCGGCGCATAGCCTGCCGACAGCCACTATGGCGGAGTTCCGGAACATCAAAAAGGCGGTCCTCGACCGGACGGGTTGTACCCCGGAGGAGCACCAACGACGGTTCCGGGAGTGGGACCTGACGGAAGAGGACCGGCCGTTCGCCTACGCCCAGCGGCTGGCGTACACGGCGAGGCGCAGGCTCTTGGCCGGAAATAAGATCCGCTGCTGGAGTCGTGGAGTAGGTGGTCCTTGAAAGGTTCATCACGGGGTTGCCGGCGGAGACCGCGAGGTGGGTCCAGTGCCATAGACCCACCAACCTGGATATCGCCGTCACCCTGGCGGAGGACCACCTGGCGCAACACCCCTTCACCCAGCAGCAGAAGCCGGAGCAGGCGCCCAGGAAGAAATTTCCCCTTTGTTCCGCCCCCCTTTCTGTTTCCCGTCCCCAGAACCCCTCCTTTCCTGCTGTAGGCCCCTGTAACGTTGCCTATCCCATGCCTCGGGTCGACGACCTATTTGATCGGCTGGGCACAGCTCGTTTCTTTTCGACACTGGATTTGACCAAGGGCTACTGGCAGATTCCCTTGTCTCCAGAGTCCAAGAAAAAGATGGCTTTCTCCGCTCCGGACGGGTTGTACTAATTCCAGACACTTCCGTTTGGGTTATTCGGAGCCCCTGCCACATTTCAACGTCTCATGGACAGGGTGCTGCGTCCGCATGCGGCTTTCGCTGCAGCCTATCTGGATGATATTATTATACACAGTAGCAGCTGGCCTCAGCATGTGCGGCATGTGGGGGCGGTGCTGGAGTCCCTGAGACAGGCGGGACTCACGGCTAACCCAAAGAAGTGTGCGATTGGCAGAGCGGAGGTACGGTATTTGGGGTACCACTTGGGAAGTGGACAGGCGCGACCTCTTGTGGACAAAACCGCAGCGATTGCGACCTGTCCACGACCCAAGACCAAAAAAGAGGTGAGGAAGTTTTTGGGACTGGCCGGGTACTACAGAAGGTTCATCCCGGCTTTCTCGGAGCTGACCAGTCCCCTAACCGACTTGACTCGGAAAGGTGCCTCAGATCCGGTCCAGTGGACGGAGCTGTGTCGGCAGGCGTTTGAGAGGGTAAAGGAAGCTTTGTGTGGGAAACCGCTCTTGTTCACCCCTAACTTCTCTCTCCCCTTTAATTTGCAGACTGACGCATCCAACAGAGGGCTGGGGGCCATTTTAACTCAGCAGGTGGAGGGGGTCGACATGTACATTAGCCGAAAGTTATCACAACGGGAAGCGAAGTACAGCACGGTCGAGAAGGAGTGTCTGGCCATTAGACAGGCGGTCGGATCCCTCCGTTATTATCTACTGGGTCGCTCATTCACCCTCTGCTCGGACCATGCTCCCCTCCAATGGCTTCACCGCATGAAAAATACCAACGCCCGAATCACTCGTTGGTATCTGGCTTTACAACCTTTTAATTTCAAGGTGGTTCATAGGCCAGGAGCGCAGATGGTGGTGGCTGATTTTCTCTCCCGTCCGGTGGAGGAGGAGGAGTGGGGGGGCAGTTGAGCATTGGCCGGATGGCTTCCCGGCCTAAGTCGGGCGGTGGGGGTATGTGGTAGGGAGGCGTGGTTTTAGGCGCAGCTAGCAAGAGAGAGAGTGAACGCGGGTGGTTTTAATTGCCTTGATTGTTCAACAGTGAGCCTGAGAGCCTTGAAAAGGAGCCCTCGGGGAGTGGAGAGGGGAAAAAAGACGGGACATAGAAAATACAATGGGGGAAATAAGTATTGGACACGTCAACAATTTTATTATCAAACATATTTCCAATGTAGCTATTCACATGAGATTTTGACCAGACATTGGTATTAACTCAATACAACTACACAGCTAAAGAAATTGTAACGTTCCAATTCTTTAAAAAAGTTATGTGCAATAAAGTGAAATAACACAGGAAAAAAGTATTGAACACGCTAAATTAAATGTGGTAGAAAAGCCATATTTTTTATATTTGGTTGCATATCCTTTGCATGCCATGACTTTATGATGTCTGTGACCCAACAACATCAAAAGGCTCTTGATATCTTATTTGCTGGTACTCTTACAAGCGATACTATAACAGCTCTGCATTTGAATGGATCTCTATGGGAATTGGGGGGTGAGACAAGATTTAGCTGTAAACTACACTGGAACAATATAGAACACATGGTTGGCTAAGTGGCTCTAAGTCATCAAGGGTCTGTTGTATTAAACAAGCCTTTAACCATCACTCTGCTGCCAGAAATACAGTAGATATGGATGGATAACTTGAAGGGTTTCTTCTCCTGACTTATTTTTCCATAGAGTTCAATAGGAAAATCTGTCAGGAGAAACAACCCTTAAAGTGATCCTTCCATATCTACTGTATTTCTGGCAGCAGTGTTGGGTCACAGACATCATAAAGTCATGGCATGCAAAGGATATGCAACCAAATATAAAAAATATGGCTTTTCTACCACATTTAATTTAGCGTGTTCAATACTTTTTTTCTGTGTCATTTCACTTTATTGCACATAACTTTTTTAAACAATTGGAATGTTACAATTTCTTTAGCTGTGTAGTTTTATTGAGTTAATACCAATGTCTGGTCAAAATCTCATGTGAATAGCTACATTGGAAATATGTTTGATAATAAAATTGTTGACGTGTCCAATACTTATTTCCCCCATTGTATGTCCAGTGTTTGTGTGTGAAAGAGAAATAAACGGAACATTCTCTTTCAAACGGGACTGCATTGTCTTTATTCACAAGCGGTAAGAGCTCGCTTCGCCACAGTAATGTAATGGATAGTGCTGTGGAATGTGCCTGGCAGTGGACATATGCAGCCTGACAATGGTTAGGTGAGTAGTAGCCACGTCTTGATGAGCTATAGTACCTAAGTCTCTCAATAGGTGGAGTGGGTGGTTCTGTGTGGCATGCTGACGAGGGTGGTGGAGCTTGAGGAGCTGGTGAGCGAGCTAAGTAGGACAGTTTGAGTTGTCTCAGTCACGATCCTACCTCTGCCATCATGTTTAGACTTGGCTGTCGGACATCCCTTGCATAGACGGTGGGGCGTGAGCCTGAGCGTGATGGAGCTACTTGTGGGCTGTAGCTCACTTCCCTTTTTCTGCTTACCCTCTGTGGTACACTGCTGCATTGGCGTGGCTGGCTTCATTGGGGTGGCTGGCTTCCATGAGTAGTACATCTTGGACATAACTGTCAGAGGTTGTCCCTACTTTCCCTTATTTCTGCGGGTGTTCGTTCCTTTTACTTGTTTTAGGCACTCCATAAAATTTTCCGTGTTTCACACTGGGTTTTCGTTTCACTTCGGTACCTAGTGTTTTCACCTGTTTGTTGTTTCCGCCGGGTATTTATACTTTGCGTCTTCTGGGTTTGACGCTTCCATGTTAATTCGCTTAACATTCAGGCCGGTAAGGTATAGGACTCATACGCTCTGTCGACCGCTTTGTTTATGCTTTTGCTTAAACAACACGGGACTTGATAGTTGTATAGATGGAGAGGTGATAGGAGAGAGAGAGAGAGCGAGCAAGCGATATATATAGCTAGCTTACAGTTTAGCTTTTTTGAATATTCTAGTAAGTTATAGTAACCTATTTTTGTTATATATTTTTTATAGTTAGCTTGATAGTCCCTTGTTTTTGTGATAGTTTGTTTTTCAGTCTAGCTTAGCAAGCTTAACAATTTAAAAAAATATATATATATATATACTTTATTAAAAAATAAATATATAATGCATAGTTGATCCAGGAGTTGTATTATATGCATGCTACACGTTTACCTTTGCAACGTCCCTACAACAGACATTCTCTCTTGGAGAGAGTTCAATACTTTGACCACATGTGATGAAGTGGAAAGCAATATTGTTGATATCTTGCAGGTAACTTGCAGGCCAACAGCCTGTGTAAAATGAGTAGCCCACATGGCATGGGTAACTATTTGTGCAGCGTGTGATTTGTTGTTTGCTGGCCGCATCATTATAAGCCCAACGAAGCTATGCGTGACGCCGCCTACCACTCCAAAACATTGCCGATCCTCTCATTCTCCACCATAGCTTCTGCCTTGGCTACTTTGGGCTTGGCAGCAGCTGGAGCTAGCCTGTTTCTTTGTGTGTGTATTAGTGAGAGAGGTAGCAAGAGAGAGAGAGTGGAACAAAGTAGCTGCTGTGAGTGCTGTCCAGAGTAGAATTGAGCTTTTAGCTACTCATGAAATTGCTGGGGCGTGGTTTGATACCTAGAGCTCAGCCCCTATATTGAGATATGCCATCCTTTTTTTCCACCAATGCCTGTAAATGATCAGGTACAGGTTTGATCAGGTTGGATTAAAATGCGAACAGTACACGTCCTCTCAGCTAAAGAACCGTGGTCATTGAAGCATTTCTGTGAATGCCACGCCCCACTTTGGGGGAATTATTCAGACTCGCTCCCATAGAAAACAATGGTGCAGGAAGAAGACAACAAAGATCGGGAAAAATATAAAATACTAATAAAATTCCCAAAAGCTGTGGCATTGTGAACTGCACAGCCAATGCAATTAAAAAAACGACTTGCATTTTGCACAAATTGCCGTGTCCAATCGGAAATCCCAAAAGACGAGCCCTGTGGCTACATGCTATTATGAGAGAGCAGGTGGAAGGAAACTACATGGTGTCCTGCATCTCCACATATGTCTGCAGAAAGCACTTTTAGGTAGGTACGCTAAATAAACGTCACATAATATGAATAGAACTACAGGCTTCTACAGTAACCGTCGCCCAAAACTTGAGCTCACTGTTCTGATCGGATCAGTGCGCTTAATATGCCCTCATAAGGCAAAATGTAGCAGGAGATATAGCTAACATTAGTTAACTAAGAAACATCCAGAGGCCAACGGTAAATTGTACATGTTTAGTGATGATAACTGGCATGCGACACAATACCAGCTATTCCTCTCAGGAATCAAAAAGAAACAGTTTTGCTGTTCAAGGTAAGCTACCTATTACGTTAATTCTTACAACTATGGATGCACCGTCCTCTCCTAATGTTTAAATTAACATTTACTCTGGCTGTTTAAATAGTTCAGGAACGTGCACGTAACTTCATTCCCCAAACCTGGCTTTCATCAGGCTTTCATTCGATTAGCTTCAACTCTTGAACTGCAATCTAGCTTTGTGAAATGGAATTTATCCACACTTTTACCTGGCTAATTGAAGCCAGGCATGTTTTAGTAATTTTTGCTTCTTAGTCACCCACCCAGCTACTGTTCGACTGACCCATCAATGAATTCAGTGATTTAATTGAGGATTGTCATTTTAATTAAATAGTGAGGGGTTTTAGCATGCGATACCACTTGTGTTCAGTATTTAGTGTGCTGGATTCAGGAAATACACATTACTTAAATCCTCACTTCCAACATCAACAATTCTAATTTAGCTAGTTAAGTCAAGCGTTTCTCCAACCCCCCTCCCATTTAATTTTAATGGGGCCTTTCTAGGTAAAAAATGTTTCACATGTATGCCCTTACAAAAATACTTAAGGATTCCTATCATACTCTATAGTGAACCCTATAGTCACATATATGTTATATACCCAATAGTTTGCCCAATGTATTTTTTTTTTAAAAGTATTCCTATAAGATTATATAATAATCTGAGGTAGCCTCATTTGTCCTATAGGGATTGCTATGGGAAATCTTGTAGGAATTGTCCCAAAATAAAAATAAGATTTCTATAGTAATTTTTCATGAGGGTGAAGACTACTTGTTTCAGATGGGGTCTAGCGTCGGTGAAAATAAAATAAGCCACCGGCAGCATGTGGCCCAACGATGGGCAGTTAATCAAAATGCATTTATATAGCACAGTTCACAAAGTGCAGACTTGAAGTCCTTAGATCGTAGAGAGTATTGGGACAAGGTGCCAGTTTCCTTTTTGTATGGAATATTGTGACACACTTCCAAGCTGTAAAACAAGTCTCAATCATACCCCAGTCTGGACAACATCAACTACTCAAAAATGTAGCAAATTAAAACCCCCACACAAGGTCTTTTTTTAAATTAATTTTATTTGTTGTAAAAGTCTCTTCCATTGGCTCGGCCATTGTCACATTGTATAAAGCAGACATGCATTACAGCAAAAATAGAATTGCCATCTTCACTATGCAAGTTCAACTGAGCCATCCTTGGAAGCTCCAGTTACAACCACATCAGGTTTTCAACATGGATCACGTGGGGAACATTCTAAGAACCATCAGTTCAGATGGGTGTGCCAGGGCACAGGTGCAGGGTGAGGCACAATTGGAGGGGCAATTGGCCATGGGAACACAAGTGGAATGTTAGGTACACCTGGCCATGGGAGTCCGGGTTGAGCAGGATGTTCATGGAATGGGATGGTTTGCCAAGGTACAACAGGTTTAGGAGGAGGAGGGAACATGGGCCATGGGGGTCCGGGTTGAGCAGGATGTTCATGGAACGGGATGGTTTGCCAAGGTACAACAGGTTTAGGAGGAGGAGGGAACATGGGCCATGGGAATGGAGGTTTAACAGCAGGTTGGTGGACATGAGGGACATTTGGCCAAGGGTCGTGGGCATGTCCAAATGGGTCTATAGGGGAAGGTGGAGAGCAGGAAAAAGCCATTTCTGCATCTCCTGAACGGAGTGAGATACTGTGCACATCATCCTGAAAGAGAAACATAGGTTAGGGCTGGGCTTGGATGTGAAGTTTAAACATTAGGGACCTAAACCCTCCTAAATGGACCAAACAGACTATGTAAAGGCCATAACTGAACACAACATTCAAAACCATTGCAAGCTATTTAGAATTTAATACTGTTGGCAGCCAATTTTGACACGGTTCCCATTCCAAAGTAGTGCCAAACCCAGATCAAGGAATGGCTATGAACAGTCATTTAAACCAACAGGTAGTGGAGTCCAGATTTGAGCCATGTGCACTGACAAGGTGAAACAGTATTGTAATAGGCGGTGAGGTCCTGGTCTGTCGGAAGCTGTAAGGCAAACAGCACAGACAGGGGCTCACCTTAGTTTCAGTGCAGGCTCCTTTAAAAGGGGCCTTAAGGGACAGTTCTCCACCACGAAGTTCCACAGAGAGTGCACACCATCTACATACAGCCATCAGTGGATACCAGTTCCCCATCACTGTTTCAGAGGTACAAAAATAATAATAAGTTGGAGCAAACAGAAAGCAAAAAAGGAGTCAATTAATGACTGGATAAAATGGACTACAGCAGGCAAGGGCCAAACTAAGTTTGAAGTCTTAGAAATCCAGTCCTCAGGAATGTGACCCAGTACAGAACATTCATACAACATCTTGAGCTAGAAAGTCACCAGGCTGGGAAGTCATAGCAGTTTGACCTACTAAAAGGTCATGGAATCCAGCAAGCCTTGGTTTACAAAAATGGTCAGATGCCACCAAGTGACGGGCATAGCTAGGATGATAGTGAAAAGGAAGGCGTTGCAGAAATGCCCTCCAAGAACTTTTCACAATTTGGCTCACATTGAGAAACTGGCTTTCCCTGCCCTTTGAGCCTTACTGAGAATATGTACAGGGAACGCACCTTTGATTTTGAGGTCGCCTACATTGACACCACCAAGCCGCAACAGCAGGCCCTCTTTACAGTCAACAGTAGGACTGCGTGGGGGAAATGGGCAGCCAATCACCAGGGGAGTTCCAGCCACCCTCACAGGAAATGTAGCCTGGTCATCCTGACAAGCCACAGAAAAGTAGGAATTTAGCAAGAAAGTAGAGCGACTTGACAGAACAGCCCAAACAGGTTAGCATACCTTTTTGGAAATGTCACAGCCAAAGTGGGGAGGCCAGAGAGATCGCCGGCGCCTGGACATTGTACTACTGCACTGTGGCAACTTGTGGAACACCTTCACCCAGGACCCATCTGAACCAAGATGAAAATTTAAGCACAATAGGAACTCTACAACACGACTAAATCTGCAAGACAGGCCTCACCTTGGTTCACAAGCAGAGGAGAGGATCCCAGTCTTGAAATTTGCAGGGTCATGTTCTTGGCTCCACACTGAATTAAAGCATTAGGTTTGGGCCAAGCTGGTAGGAAGAGAATCATGAGCTTCCAATAGTAACTTACAAACCAAATATAGTCAAGTAGCAGTAATTAGGCATACAGCTCACCTGTAGATGAAGAACTATAATATGGAGGTGATCCTTTAGCAAAAAAATGGACATGACCTGTGCTAGGCACAACTTTTTGCTGGGGCTGGTCAATTCTTGGCACAACCCATGTGGAGTCCCAATTGTTCTCAAAAAACTTGCCTTGGAGGGCGTTACCAGGTAACCCATGAGGAGTTGCAGAACTGAGAGTAAGTGCAATAGCACTAAAAACAAAAAACATTTCAGGCATTATTACACATGCACCAGCTGAAGGAGTCTCTCTCTCTCGAGACTTTCTTCAATCTAATAGACTACAAAGCCATGCATAGCACTTTATGTAGGCTACAATAAAGTCACGCTGATTGACAAACCACTAAAATCAGCCAGGATGAGGTGCATCTGTAGACTATTTGCTGCAAGAATGACCTAATTATAATGTGCAGTGCACCTGTGCTAAATTACCAGAATTCCCATTACAGCACACACCTGCACTTCATTGCTGAAACACGCCACTTGGTTATCCTCTTAAGAAAAACAGGCACCAATCAGTGCACTGAAAATTGTGAAAATGGTTTGGTCAATGCAAAGCCAATCAGCATATTTTCACTTCCTCATATGTAAACTGATTGAAATACGTACATCAAATCTGTTAATGCATCAGTGGCGATAGAATCATTTCCTGTTGGTTAGCTAAAATGTTGAAGTCTGGCACACACAAACAGAGAGTTAGAAAAAGGTGAGAAAACAGCAATGGCCAAATATCTTGTGAAAGATGTGGGAGACTGCGCATCAACTCCCAGCCTAGGGCTGTGTCCAAATCAGCACCCTTAATACTATTAGGTAGACTTGTTGACAGGACAAGAAAGTTGTTAAGTAGGCAAACTTTTTTCTAAATATAGTATACTTAAAACCCCCGTATGATACTATATTCGGGAACACACTTTTCAAGAAGTACAAAAACATTTTGGTCGCATAAATATAATGCGCAGCTTAGTTTTAAAAAATGAGGCGCAGCTTCTCAACGTTTTCCTTCAATAACAACAAAAACAAAACGTGACATGGTCGCACAAGGGTAAAATGTCTTACGACACTTCCACAGTACGGTTGGAAAATAGTATGTCGGATATTTTTTGCGTGCTAAACAGTGCACGTTAAAAAGTACACTTCTGCCAGTGCACTGTACGCAAGAGACAGGGCGCAGTAGATAGGGCTCTGATTCGGACACAGCTAGGGCCGTGTACGAATCCGTGCACTTGCCTACTATTGAGTATGCCAGTTGAATATACATTTTTAAAAAGCTGTTAAGTACACGACAATTCTGAAAATTCTGTGTTCTTAATATTCCCGGAGGATATACTTATTTCCGGGTTTTCGCTAATAATAGTATGGAAGATATTTTTGGAATACTGCGTTACTAAACAGTAAGCAGTATATAGTATGCTTGTACACGGGACACAGTAGATCGGGCTCTGATTCGGACACAGCCTACTCTAAAGCTGCGCCAAATTTTTTTATACAAAGCTGCATGTTATATTTATGCAACCGAAAAGTTTGCGTAATTCTTGAAAAGTATGATCCCGAATATCGGGTGCGTCCTCCTTTCCCCTACTACCACCTCCTCTCCTCCTTTATTGTTGCTGATTACATATTAATTAATATCTCAACGCAAACCGCAATGTCAGTTAAATTTGTATACTGTACATGCAAACACTCGTACTTGTAATGTACAAGCTGTTTTGCATACTTCCGGGTAGGAGACAAGTGGAGCAGACAATTTTAGGGAAGAATAGGTGAGGTGAAGAATATTGGGACGCACCCATAGACTACTCAGCGACATCCCGGAAGTAAGTATATTATACGGGGCTTTTAAGTATTATACATTCAGAGAAAATTATGCCTACTTTCTCGTCCTGTCTACTCAACAAGCCTACTCAATAGTATGGAAGGGCGCTGATTTGGACACAGCCCGAGCACAGTTCTGTGAGCTCGAGTCTGCACCAGAGCAGACTCCGGGTGCGTCCCAATATACTTCACTTCTCAACTCCTTTTCTCCACTCGTCTCCTACCGTTTCACGTACAAGTAGTTGCATATACAGTATGATATGACAGATTCTGTCTCGGCTGGCGGCGGAAACCTCCCGGCCTAAGTCGGGCGGTGGGGGTATGTGGTAGGGAGGCGTGGTTTTAGGCGCAGCTAGCAAGAGAGAGAGTGAACGCGGGTGGTTTTAATTGCCTTGATTGTTCAACAGTGAGCCTGAGAGCCTTGAAAAGGAGCCCTCGGGGAGTGGAGAGGGGAAAAAAGACGGGACATAGAAAATACAATGGGGGAAATAAGTATTGGACACGTCAACAATTTTATTATCAAACATATTTCCAATGTAGCTATTCACATGAGATTTTGACCAGACATTGGTATTAACTCAATAAAACTACACAGCTAAAGAAATTGTAACGTTCCAATTCTTTAAAAAAGTTATGTGCAATAAAGTGAAATAACACAGGAAAAAAGTATTGAACACGCTAAATTAAATGTGGTAGAAAAGCCATATTTTTTATATTTGGTTGCATATCCTTTGCATGCCATGACTTTATGATGTCTGTGACCCAACAACATCAAAAGGCTCTTGATATCTTATTTGCTGGTACTCTTACAAGCGATACAATAACAGCTCTGCATTTGAATGGATCTCTATGGGAATTGGGGGGTGAGACAAGATTTAGCTGTAAATTACACTGGAACAATATAGAACACATGGTTGGCTAAGTGGCTCTAAGTCATCAAGGGTCTGATGTATTAAACAAGCCTTTAACCATCACTCTGCTGCCAGAAATACAGTAGATATGGATGGATAACTTGAAGGGTTTCTTCTCCTGACTTATTTTTCCATAGAGTTCAATAGGAAAATCTGTCAGGAGAAACAACCCTTAAAGTGATCCTTCCATATCTACTGTATTTCTGGCAGCAGAGTGTTGGGTCACAGACATCATAAAGTCATGGCATGCAAAGGATATGCAACCAAATATAAAAAATATGGCTTTTCTACCACATTTAATTTAGCGTGTTCAATACTTTTTTCCTGTGTCATTTCACTTTATTGCACATAACTTTTTTAAACAATTGGAATGTTACAATTTCTTTAGCTGTGTAGTTTTATTGAGTTAATACCAATGTCTGGTCAAAATCTCATGTGAATAGCTACATTGGAAATATGTTTGATAATAAAATTGTTGACGTGTCCAATACTTATTTCCCCCATTGTATGTCCAGTGTTTGTGTGTGAAAGAGAAATAAACGGAACATTCTCTTTCAAACGGGACTGCATTGTCTTTATTCACGAGCGGTAAGAGCTCGCTTCGCCACAGTAATGTAATGGATAGTGCTGTGGAATGTGCCTGGCAGTGGACATATGCAGCCTGACAATGGTTAGGTGAGTAGTAGCCACGTCTTGATGAGCTATAGTACCTAAGTCTCTCAATAGGTGGAGTGGGTGGTTCTGTGTGGCATGCTGACGAGGGTGGTGGAGCTTGAGGAGCTGGTGGAGCTTGAGGAGCTGGTGAGCGAGCTAAGTAGGACAGTTTGAGTTGTCTCAGTCACGATCCTACCTCTGCCATCATGTTTAGACTTGGCTGTCGGACATCCCTTGCATAGACTGTGGGGCGTGAGCCTGAGCGTGATGGAGCTACTTGTGAGCTGTAGCTCACTTCCCTTTTTCTGCTTACCCTCTGTGGTACACTGCTGCATTGGCGTGGCTGGCTTCATTGGGGTGGCTGGCTTCCATGAGTAGTACATCTTGGACATAACTGTCAGAGGTTGTCCCTACTTTCCCTTATTTCTGCGGGTGTTCATTCCTTTTACTTGTTTTAGGCACTCCATAAAATTTTCCGTGTTTCACACTGGGTTTTCGTTTCACTTCGGTACCTAGTGTTTTCACCTGTTCGTTGTTTCCGCCGGGTATTTATACTTTGCGTCTTCTGGGTTTGACGCTTCCATGTTAATTCGCTTAACATTCAGGCCGGTAAGGTATAGGACTCATACTCTCTGTCGACCGCTTTGTTTATGCTTTTGCTTAAACAACACGGGACTTGATTTGTATAGATGGAGAGGTGATAGGAGAGAGAGAGAGCGAGCAAGCGATATATATAGCTAGCTTACAGTTTAGCTTTTTTGAATATTCTAGTAAGTTATAGTAACCTATTTTTGTTATATATTTTTTATAGTTAGCTTGATAGTCCCTTGTTTTTGTGATAGTTTGTTTTTCAGTCTAGCTTAGCAAGCTTAGCAATTAAAAAAAAAATATATATATACAGATGAACCTCGATCCAACGGACACCGATGCAACGGATTCCGGATCCAACGGACACAATCCGCGAGTGAATATCTGGTCCGAACGTTTAAAACTCCCGGGTGAAGCGAACCGAGACCGCTACTTGAGTAAGCGTCCGCGAACCGAGACCGTTACTTGAGTACGTGTCCGCTTGGCGGCGCGCACGTGTTGTTTACAAGCGTACAAGCATCGGTTTGCCTGGTTGTTGTGCGCTACATATCTCTTGTTATAGTGATTTCGTCGCTGCAACGGACAAACGGCTTTAACGGACAACTGATCCCCCCTATTAGTCCGTTGGATCGAGGTTCAACTGTATATACTTTATTAAAAAATAAATATATAACGCATAGTTGATCCAGGAGTTGTATTATATGCATGCTACACGTTTACCTTTGCAACGTCCCTACAACAGACATTCTCTCTTGGAGAGAGTTCAATACTTTGACCACATGTGATGAAGTGGAAAGCAATATTGTTGATATCTTGCAGGTAACTTGCAGGCCAACAGCCTGTGTAAAATGAGTAGCCCACATGGCATGGGTAACTATTTGTGCAGCGTGTGATTTGTTGTTTGCTGGCCGCATCATTATAAGCCCAACGAAGCTATGCGTGACGCCGTCTACCACTCCAAAACATTGCCGATCCTCTCATTCTCCACCATTGCTTCTACCTCGGCTACTTTGGGCTTGGCAGCAGCAAGAGCTAGCCTGTTTCTTTGTGTGTGTATTAGTGAGAGAGGTAGCGAGAGAGATTGGAACAAAGCAGCTGCTGTGAGTGCTGTCCAGAGTAGAATTGAGCTTTTAGCTACTCATGAAATTGCTGGGGCGTGGTTTGATACCTAGAGCTCAGCCCCTATATTGAGATATGCCATCCTTTTTTTCCACCAATGCCTGTAAATGATCAGGTACAGGTTTGATCAGGTTGGATTAAAATGCGAACAGCACACGTCCTCTCAGCTAAAGAACCGTGGTCATTGAAGCATTTCTGTGAATGCCACGCCCCACTTTGGGGGAATTATTCAGACTCGCTCCCATAGAAAACAATGGTGCAGGAAGAAGACAACAAAGATCGGGAAAAATATAAAATACTAATAAAATTCCCAAAAGCTGTGGCATTGTGAACTGCACAGCCAATGCAATAAAAAAAACGACTTGCATTTTGCACAAATTGCCGTGTCCAATCGGAAATCCCAAAAGACGAGCCCTTGTGGCTACATGCTATTACGAGAGAGCAGGTGGAAGGAAACTACATGGTGTCCTGCATCTCCACATATGTCTGCAGAAAGCACTTTTAGGTAGGTACGCTAAATAAACGTCACATAATATGAATAGAACTACAGGCTTCTACAGTAACCGTCGCCCAAAACTTGAGCTCACTGTTCTGATCGGATCAGTGCGCTTAATATGCCCTCATAAGGCAAAATGTAGCAGGAGATATAGCTAACATTAGTTAACTAAGAAACATCCAGAGGCCAACGGTAAATTGTACATGTTTAGTGATGATAACTGGCATGCGACACAATACCAGCTATTCCTCTCAGGAATCAAAAAGAAACAGTTTTGCTGTTCAAGGTAAGCTACCTATTACGTTAATTCTTACAACTATGGATGCACCGTCCTCTCCTAATGTTTAAATTAACATTTACTCTGGCTGTTTAAATAGTTCAGGAACGTGCACGTAACTTCATTCCCCAAACCTGGCTTTCATCAGGCTTTCATTCGATTAGCTTCAACTCTTGAACTGCAATCTAGCTTTGTGAAATGGAATTTATCCACACTTTTACCTGGCTAATTGAAGCCAGGCATGTTTTAGTAATTTTTGCTTCTTAGTCACCCACCCAGCTACTGTTCGACTGACCCATCAATGAATTCAGTGATTTAATTGAGGATTGTCATTTTAATTAAATAGTGAGGGGTTTTAGCATGCGATACCACTTGTGTTCAGTATTTAGTGTGCTGGATTCAGGAAATACACATTACTTAAATCCTCACTTCCAACATCAACAATTCTAATTTAGCTAGTTAAGTCAAGCGTTTCTCCAACCCCCCTCCCATTTAATTTTAATGGGGCCTTTCTAGGTAAAAAATGTTTCACATGTATGCCCTTACAAAAATACTTAAGGATTCCTATCATACTCTATAGTGAACCCTATAGTCACATATATGTTATATACCCAATAGTTTGCCCAATGTATTTTTTTTAAAAAAGTATTCCTATAAGATTATATAATAATCTGAGGTAGCCTCATTTGTCCTATAGGGATTGCTATGGGAAATCTTGTAGGAATTGTCCCAAAATAAAAATAAGATTTCTATAGTAATTTTTCATGAGGGTGAAGACTACTTGTTTCAGATGGGGTCTAGCGTCGGTGAAAATAAAATAAGCCACCGGCAGCATGTGGCCCAACGATGGGCAGTTAATCAAAATGCATTTATATAGCACAGTTCACAAAGTGCAGACTTGAAGTCCTTAGATCGTAGAGAGTATTGGGACAAGGTGCCAGTTTCCTTTTTGTATGGAATATTGTGACACACTTCCAAGCTGTAAAACAAGTCTCAATCATACCCCAGTCTGGACAACATCAACTACTCAAAAATGTAGCAAATTAAAACCCCCACACAAGGTCTTTTTTAAAATTAATTTTATTTGTTGTAAAAGTCTCTTCCATTGGCTCGGCCATTGTCACATTGTATAAAGCAGACATGCATTACAGCAAAAATAGAATTGCCATCTTCACTATGCAAGTTCAACTGAGCCATCCTTGGAAGCGCCAGTTACAACCACATCAGGTTTTCAACATGGATCACGTGGGGAACATTCTAAGAACCATCAGTTCAGATGGGTGTGCCAGGGCACAGGTGCAGGGTGAGGCACAATTGGAGGGGCAATTGGCCATGGGAACACAAGTGGAATGTTAGGTACACCTGGCCATGGGAGTCCGGGTTGAGCAGGATGTTCATGGAATGGGATGGTTTGCCAAGGTACAACAGGTTTAGGAGGAGGAGGGAACATGGGCCATGGGGGTCCGGGTTGAGCAGGATGTTCATGGAACGGGATGGTTTGCCAAGGTACAACAGGTTTAGGAGGAGGAGGGAACATGGGCCATGGGAATGGAGGTTTAACAGCAGGTTGGTGGACATGAGGGACATTTGGCCAAGGGTCGTGGGCATGTCCAAATGGGTCTATAGGGGAAGGTGGAGAGCAGGAAAAAGCCATTTCTGCATCTCCTGAACGGAGTGAGATACTGTGCACATCATCCTGAAAGAGAAACATAGGTTAGGGCTGGGCTTGGATGTGAAGTTTAAACATTAGGGACCTAAACCCTCCTAAATGGACCAAACAGACTATGTAAAGGCCATAACTGAACACAACATTCAAAACCATTGCAAGCTATTTAGAATTTAATACTGTTGGCAGCCAATTTTGACACGGTTCCCATTCCAAAGTAGTGCCAAACCCAGATCAAGGAATGGCTATGAACAGTCATTTAAACCAACAGGTAGTGGAGTCCAGATTTGAGCCATGTGCACTGACAAGGTGAAACAGTATTGTAATAGGCGGTGAGGTCCTGGTCTGTCGGAAGCTGTAAGGCAAACAGCACAGACAGGGGCTCACCTTAGTTTCAGTGCAGGCTCCTTTAAAAGGGGCCTTAAGGGACAGTTCTCCACCACGAAGTTCCACAGAGAGTGCACACCATCTACATACAGCCATCAGTGGATACCAGTTCCCCATCACTGTTTCAGAGGTACAAAAATAATAATAAGTTGGAGCAAACAGAAAGCAAAAAAGGAGTCAATTAATGACTGGATAAAATGGACTACAGCAGGCAAGGGCCAAACTAAGTTTGAAGTCTTAGAAATCCAGTCCTCAGGAATGTGACCCAGTACAGAACATTCATACAACATCTTGAGCTAGAAAGTCACCAGGCTGGGAAGTCATAGCAGTTTGACCTACTAAAAGGTCATGGAATCCAGCAAGCCTTGGTTTACAAAAATGGTCAGATGCCACCAAGTGATGGGCATAGCTAGGATGATAGTGAAAAGGAAGGCGTTGCAGAAATGCCCTCCAAGAACTTTTCACAATTTGGCTCACATTGAGAAACTGGCTTTCCCTGCCCTTTGAGCCTTACTGAGAATACGTACAGGGAACGCACCTTTGATTTTGAGGTCGCCTACATTGACACCACCAAGCCGCAACAGCAGGCCCTCTTTACAGTCAACAGTAGGACTGCGTGGGGGAAATGGGCAGCCAATCACCAGGGGAGTTCCAGCCACCCTCACAGGAAATGTAGCCTGGTCATCCTGACAAGCCACAGAAAAGTAGGAATTTAGCAAGAAAGTAGAGCGACTTGACAGAACAGCCCAAACAGGTTAGCATACCTTTTTGGAAATGTCACAGCCAAAGTGGGGAGGCCAGAGAGATCGCCGGCGCCTGGACATTGTACTACTGCACTGTGGCAACTTGTGGAACACCTTCACCCAGGACCCATCTGAACCAAGATGAAAATTTAAGCACAATAGGAACTCTACAACACGACTAAATCTGCAAGACAGGCCTCACCTTGGTTCACAAGCAGAGGAGAGGATCCCAGTCTTGAAATTTGCAGGGTCATGTTCTTGGCTCCACACTGAATTAAAGCATTAGGTTTGGGCCAAGCTGGTAGGAAGAGAATCATGAGCTTCCAATAGTAACTTACAAACCAAATATAGTCAAGTAGCAGTAATTAGGCATACAGCTCACCTGTAGATGAAGAACTATAATATGGAGGTGATCCTTTAGCAAAAAAATGGACATGACCTGTGCTAGGCACAACTTTTTGCTGGGGCTGGTCAATTCTTGGCACAACCCATGTGGAGTCCCAATTGTTCTCAAAAAACTTGCCTTGGAGGGCGTTACCAGGTAACCCATGAGGAGTTGCAGAACTGAGAGTAAGTGCAATAGCACTAAAAACTAAAAACATTTCAGGCATTATTACACATGCACCAGCTGAAGGAGTCTCTCTCTCGAGACTTTCTTCAATGTAATAGACTACAGAGCCGTGCATAGCACTTTATGTAGGCTACAATAAAGTCACGCTGATTTACAAACCACTAAAATGAGTTGCATCTGTAGACAATGTGCTGCAAGAATTACCTAATTATAATGTGCACCTGTGCTAAATTACTAAAATTCCCATTACAGCACACACCTGCACATCATTGCTGAAACACGCCACTTGGTTATCCTCTTAAAAAAAACAGGCACCAATCAGCGCACTGAAAATTGTGAAAATGGTTTGGTCAATGCAAAGCCAATCAGCATATTTTCACTTACATATTTTCACGTATGCCAGTTGAGTATACTTTATTATAAAGCTGTTAAGTACACGACAATTCTGAAAATCTTGTGTTCTTAATATTCCCGGAGGATATACTTATTTCCGGGTTTTCGCTGATAATAGTATGGAGGATATTTTTTCAATACTGCATGTCACTAAACAGTATGCAGTAAGCAGTATACAGTATGCTAGTACATGGGACACAGTAGATCGGGCTCTGATTCGGACACAGCCTACTCTAAAGCTGCGCCTAATTTTTTTCAACGAAGCTGCATGTCATATTTATGCAACAGAAAGGTTTTCGTGCTTCTTGAAAAGTATGCCCGATTTTTATTTTTTAATTTATTGTACATGCAAACACTCGTACTTGTAATGTACAAGCTGTTTGCCATACTTCCGGGTAGGAGACAAGTGGAGCAGACAATTTTACGAGGTGAGGTGAAAAATATTGGGACGCACCCATAGACTACTGAGCGACATCCCGGAAGTAAATATATCATACGGGGGTTTTAAATATCCTACATTTAGAGAAAATTTTGCCTACTTTCTCGTCTTGTCTACTCAACAAGCCTACTCAATAGTATGGAAAGGTTCTGATTTGGACACAGCCCGAGCACAGTTCTCAGAGCAGACTCGGGGTGCATCCCAATATTCTTCATTTCTCAACTCCTTTCCTCCACTCGTCTCCTACCTGGAAGTATGCAAAACTGCCTGTACGTTTCACGAACAATTCGTTGCATATACAGTATGATATGACAGATTCTGTCCCGGCCGCGTGATTTTTTTTCCCAACGCAGTTCTGCCATACTTCTGCCATAACCACGCCCCCACGAGTTTTCATTGGATGACGAACGCCAACACGTAAGTTACTGCTTCTAGCTAACGTTAGCCATGTACAGCCCGAAAATGTTATGTTAAACGAGAGAGAATGCGTTGCCAATCTGTGGTTAAACAAAGATAACTAGCTAGCTAATGTTACCCGGCCTGATAAAGTCATGGGATTCCTAACAGGGACTGTGTTCTTGCAAACATAAGGACCATGAATTAAGTCATGTAGGATGCAATTAACAGCTTCTTACTTCTATCTAACAACATGTGAGGTTACATATTTGGCAGCAGTCCTTGGGCAAAAACCAGGCCTGAACCCCCAAACAGCAAATAAAGTAAAAACTCCCCGGTGGAAAGAAATACACTGAAACGGTGGCGAGAAAATGACTCCCCTATGGGAAGAAATTTCGGAAGGAACCCTGCCATAGAGGGAGAGCCCATCCTTCGTTTGCCGGCCCGGTTTAAACTAAAGGTGGAATGGATGGTAACAGAAATGTAATGAGGGATCTAACACAGGAAATAATCAAGTGGGTTGAACATGTTACAGTCTGAGATATTAAACTAGCTGGTAAGTAGAAAGTCCAATGAAGAGATGTATAATGTGCGATTCAGTCTGCAACAAGTGCACATACAAAATAGTAACAGAAAAACAACCACTACAGGGAGGATCATTTTAAGGATGTCAAAACCCCAGGACATTAAATGTAACAATTTTGTTAGTGTATCAGAAGCGTCCCTGGGAAACTATCATATAATCTAAAGCCATTCGGTGATGCATAAGAACTATGTGAGTATTTCTCAGTTCTCTAGTGTATAAGTGATGGTGTCAATAAAAAATTATGTTCAGCTAGATGTGCTACCCCATACCAAGGAAACAAGACAATGTCTAACTTTTCTCCTAAACTGGTTCTAAAATGTATAGCTCCAGGGGTGAGACTTGCAATCTCACTTTTCTTCCGATGAGAAGGAGTGGAGGAGACAGTACTAATTGGGTATATATCATAAGTACACAACGGGTCTGGTTCTTTGTAAGTGAAACAGAAATTAGAGAAAACACATTACCAGCAGAGAAGAGCAGTTTAGGTTTAGTGGTTTTAGGATGGATCATAGACACAAGCTGCTTATACCATAAGTTGTCAGGAAGATTTGAAATAGCAAGCTTCATTCAAAAACATTGAAGGTATAGACAGTACTGATTAACTAAGGAAGCGTCACTCTGCGTTACATCAGGTATATGAGTACTATTAGCTAGCTTTTAATATGACATCCGGGAAGAAGAGTCAGAACTCCAGCTCCGACCTGGAGGAAGAGGCAGCAAATCATCAGGGTACCACATCCGGAGGGGCATCATCTCAAGCGGTGGGGTTGAAGGCCAGATGACGTCTTTAAGGGTTGGGTTGGCCGCTCTGGTCACCATAGTTCGTATGGTCTGCTGGGGTGGGGCAACATCTGCACCTGGTGCCGTGAACCCACACAGGCTTTCCTTCCACCGTTACAGCTGTCCTGGTGGTCAGCAACACCTGGGGCCAAATGTATAAACTAGGGATGCAAATTTTACGGAATTTCCTTAATCGATAGTTGTTAATCTTAACAAACAATCGTCGATTAATTGATAACATAAAAGCTAAATATAGCTTATGATAGACAGAATACAAAATGCATGTTATATTCCTCAATCAAAGATTTATTGTAACATTTTAGAAACAGGCATTATTGTAGCATAACAAAAATAGAATATGAAGGCGTGTATAGGCTACTTTAACAGAAAAGAAATTGCACTCCGTCTCATCTGTTGCAAGCGAAACCGTTGCTCCGCTAGGCACTTGCAGCATTAACATAGTCGCTCTTGAAACTGAAAGGCGACAGTTAAACTAGTAGACCTAGTCTAGAACAGTCAACTTAAAACATAGGCTATTATGTTTTGAATAGGCTCCTCATATGCATACTAGATAGACCTACGTATTTTTATTCAAGAACATTTAAGCATATCTACGTGGTCGGGAGTGAGTCGTGTGCGCAGCCTGTTTATTAGCTCTCGAAATCCCTCACCGTCAACGGTGCTTATTGCCATCATACCCTCTGAGTCATAGCCTACTCTCCGCTCGTCTATCGTCACACACCCTCTTTGGCAACACTGAGGTGATGGTAGGTCGCGATCCACTTTGCCCTGGCCTACTACTGACTCTCCAGAGTGCCAGCTATCAATAAGACATAGTTCGCTTGAGGTAATGTGATGTTGACTCCACAAAATGTTGACGTGAGAGAGAGATACACATAAAGAGAGAAAGGAGAGGGAGGGGGATAGAGTGAAAGACAGGGATCCACTTGACTGCCTCCCTGAAGTGTAACATATATTTTAAAATATATTTACATTGAATGATCTCTCTGACGTTACATTTGATTTAATATACAGTGAGCACCATAATTCATTGGATAGCGACATATTTTTATTTATTTTTGGTTCTGTACTCTAACACTTTGAATTTGAAAAGATAAAATGACAATGAGGTTGAATTGCAGACTGTCAGCTTGAAGGGTATTTTCATCCATATCGGATAAACCGTTTAGAAATTATAGAACCTTTTGTACGTAGTCCCCCCCCCCCCCCCATTTTCAGGCATCAAAAAATATTGGACAGTTTGACATAATGTAGAATAAAGCAATTATTTTTAATATTTGGTTGCATATCCTTTGCATGCCATGACTTCCTGATGCCTGTGACACAACAATATCAAAAGACTGATATCTTATTTTCTGGTACTCTTACAAGCGATACTATAACTTCTCTGCATTTGAAAGGATTTCTATGGGAATTGGGGGGTGGGACTAGATTTAGCTGTAAATTATGCTGGAACAGTATGGAATACATGGTTGGTGAAATGGTTTTAAGTCATCAAGGGTCTGATGTATCAAACAAGCTCAAACCATCTGCTGCCAGATATGCGGTAGATATGGATGGATCACTTTAAGGGTTGTTTCTCATGACACATTTTCCTCTTGAACTCTATGGAAACATAAGTCAGGAGAAGAAGCTGTAAGACTGGAATTGTGATCCTAGGGCACCTGGACACACAACACAACATGGTATAGATTGCTTTTGTCCTCAAAAAGCTTAAAAACATACAGATGTGATTGATACTTTTGCTACATTGTACAGTATACACTGGAACTAGTCTGGGCACTGGAACATACATTATACACTCTTTCCAGAGAGATAATCATGTATTGTTCAGTTTTTGAGTGTTACATTAGTAAATACATCCAGTTAACGTACCTGAATTAACAGGGACAACTAGGGTGTAAATGTAATATTCTCAACAGGAATTCTGGGACCTTTGTGGCATTAATATCAATCACATCTGAAAAACTATATAGAGATGGAGATTCTCATGGCAACACAAACTTAGACCTACTCATGTTTGATATCATTTTGATGGTCTCGGTGTGAGTGGTGCAATGGTCTACATGTCCTAAATGTGCAACATGGATGGAATGTATATTTCATAACACAGGCGTAAGCTGCCGTTGTGAAATTGCCCTTACAGAAAACCATTCTGTGAAACCCCCTAGAAGGGGGGATGAAAAGTGCTGACCAGTTTATGGTTTTACGACCGTCTGCAGCCAGATCAAACCCAGAATTTGAGCATTTAAGCAAAGGGAACAAAGCCATTGGGGAAGCTGTAATTCAGACTTTCCCACACATCTAACCTCAGGTCACTGTGTGTAGCGATTGCCAGGTATGACAAAGTATTTTTC
Organism: Ilyophis sp. 1 JC-2022; assembly: GCA_022702515.1. NCBI lineage: Eukaryota > Metazoa > Chordata > Actinopteri > Anguilliformes > Synaphobranchidae > Ilyophis > Ilyophis sp. 1 JC-2022. The sequence goes on along the minus strand of CM040396.1, from coordinate 21,701,785 downwards.
TTCTGTACTGTATTTGAATTCGGACTGTTTAATCTGTAACTGTGTATTGATGATTTAAGTAAGTAACCTACCTGGTAATAAATTAGTTAAACTTGATTTGTGTGGCTTCTCTGAAAATTGACGTACTATCTCTGTTCACCGGTAATGGGTTGATTAATTTCCTCAGTCATAGTTATCCCCTCAGCTGGTCTAGGGAGGTTGACTATTTAAGCTTAATGTATCACGGAGTATTGCACCCGTAGAACTATGTCTTAAAGTAGATCACCTCCGCCTGGCGGTTATACATGTTGAGAACGGTGGGCGCCAATATTCCTTTCGTCGGTCCCTGAGTCTTAACCATAGAGTATACCGCACGAAATGGCTTCTTCCGCAACCTCTGAGATAACCGCAAATATCTAGTCAGCTGTGAGTCGTGTACATTAAGGGCCCAATGTAAAGCGCGGTGTTAACAGACAGATCCAGTTCAGAGGACCGTCTTAAAAGTATGGGAGTCCTTTAGCAAATCAAGTGGAAATTGTACATACTAAATTATAATATTAAATGGAGTCAGATAAACAAATACAGAATCAGCGTTGGTGGCTGATGATTTACTGGAATGCACACAGGCTGTTTTTTGGATAAACTGGGGTCAAGGTAGACCAGACTTAAAGCGGAAGGTAACGTGGTACGAGTACCTTTGATATGTGGTCCCTTATTAGCTGATCCCGTGAATCCAAAGAGCAGTCTAACCCGGTTGCAAGAACATTAATATTTCTTTATGAACTTTAATAATTTTCCCTTTTCCCACAGCAATAGCGGAATACATCACGCTTAAACCTTCGCTCCGAGCTATTCTATGGAGGTAGATTTCTATCAAAAATAAACAAGCACAAAAGTATAATCCACAATTGTATTTACCATCCACACACACACACCTTTCAATTTGTGTTCGTAGATATAATCCACAATTGTATTTACCATCCACACACACACACCTCTCAATTTGTGTTTCGTAAAAATAATCCACAAGTATGTGTTTTCCATCCACACACAAACACCTCTCAACTTGTGTTTCGTAAATCATCATTTGGATGAATGCAAAAATGAAATTCACAAATGCAAATAACATTTACAGATATGTTTCCAATGTTCACATGTACAAATCAAAAGCTTGGCTTGCGAACTGGCGAATCTACATTTGCCGATCGAAGGACATGCTTGATCTTCTTGGATTTACGGACAGAATTTTGAGACAAATATTCCGCTGTTTTTCACCGTGTCGATTCACGCTCGCATAACTTGCAATTCGTAAACTAAACTTTTTCTTCTTTGGTGCTACATAACACGGCGGTGTGTGTGTCGGCTCATCAGCGCCACTTTTAGAACAAGTGGCCAAAATTGCACATTATCTTTAAGAAGTGGATTCATGGTCAATTTAATTAAAACAACCGAGTTTTGAGTTTATTTAGGTTGTAAAGTTAACCCCACGCTAATCTTGCTATGGGAAGTTTTTTTTAAACAGTCATTGCACAAAACTCAGATCAGATTGCATGTAGCTAGCTAGCTAGATTACATTACACAGGGGTAGGTCCGTACATTGATGGGAACTAGGAAGTCCAACACTATGAGCTAAAATAAGGAGAGCACTCCATGCAATATGAATTATCATTTTCATTTTGGTGTCTTATCTACTAGCTAGCTAGCTGAACAAATAAAAGATGTACATTACTGAACCCCTCTGTAATGTAATCTAGCTAGCTAGCTACATGCAATCTGATAGGAGTTTTGTGCAATGACTGTTTAAAAAACTTCCCACCGCAAGATTAGCGTGGGGTTAACTTTACAACCTAAATAAACTCAAAACTCGGTTGTTTTAATTAAATTTACCATGAATCCACTTCTTAAAGATAATGTGCAATTTTGGCCACTTGTTCTAAGAGTGGCGCTGATGAGCCGACACACACACCGCCGTGTTATGTAGCACCAAAGAAGAAGAAGTTTAGTTTACGAATTGCAAGCTAAGCGAGCGTGAATCGACACGGTGAAAAACAGCGGATATTTGTCTCAAAATTCTGTCCGTAAATCCAAGCAGATCAAGCGTGTCCTTCGATCGGCAAATGTGGATTCGCCAGTTCGCAAGCCAAGCTTTTGATTTGTACATGTGAACATTGGAAACATATCTGTAAATGTTATTTGCATTTGTGAATATAATTTTTGCATTCATCCAAATGATGATTTACGAAACACAAGTTGAGAGGTGTTTGTGTGTGGATGGAAAACACATACTTGTGGATTATTTTTACGAAACACAAATTGAGAGGTGTGTGTGTGTGTGTGTGTGTGTGGATGGTAAATACAATTGTGGATTATACTTTTGTGCTTGTTTATTTTTGATAGAAATCTGCCTCCATACTATTCCCTCATTGGTCTAGCCGCGCGGAGTTTTACAATTAGGAGAACTCGACGTGATTTCAGTTGCTGTTTCCAGATTTACAAAACCCTTCAAGTTATCCATCCATATCTACTGTATTTCTGGCAACAGTGTTAAGAAGCTGGCAAAGTAATCCATGTCATTCCAGGGGCGGACCACGAGTCAGCACGGCCAAGGTGCAAGGGAAAGACAGTATGTTCGTCCAGTCGCACGTCTCATCTGTCTCCCTGCTCTGCCAGATGAAGATTAGCCCCCTTGATCGCAGTTATCTCTTAGCCTTTTCCAAGGTATAAATTCACCTAGTATTCGGGGGCGGCTGTGAAAAAGACCTGTTAAATTGCTGCTTTCATCTTTAATTCAGTCTGTTCTTGTGGCTAACTCAATTCGACCAATCGGAGGGCCCGTTTAAAGCCGCAGCTCAGCCAATTACAGAATTCCAGACCTGTGCATAGTTCACATGCATTTTACAGAGACGAGGACTGATAGTCAATGCATGTGAAGTTTTACATTGTTAATCAATATTTTATTTGATCAAATTAATATTTATTTATATACGCATTTCACAACCAGTTGTCACAATACTCTACACAAAAAAACCCAGCCTTGACCCCCCACAAGAGCAAGCCAAAGGTAACAGTGGCAAGGAAAAACTCAGTTTGCTCGTAGTGTTATGTGCGTGCATTGAACTGTACTGTTTATTTGGTCATTGTTGTCAGGAGTGTTTTGTGTGCTGTAGCGAAGTGAAAATGCTATGCTCTGAATTGCTTATTTGACGATGTAATTGCTAGCTAGTCAGACTGTTAGTTAAGCTGCGAACTTGAACTCATAGAATAGCACATGTTCAGGATGCATTCATGTTGGCAACAATATACAGTGCCCTCCACTATTATTGGCACCCATGGTAAAGATGAGTAAAAATGGTTATAAAAAATTCACTGTTTTGTGAATTAGCTTAATCTCACATTGAAAAAATGAGAGAAATCCAACCTTTAATTGAAGTAAATGTATTATGAGAAAAAAAAATCCCTAATCAAGAAATATTTATTTTTTAACAAAACCACATGTGCCACAATTATTGGCACCCCTGCATTTATATATAGAATGAAGTAATCATTTTTAATATTTGGTCGCATATCGTTTGCGTGCCATGACTTCTGGACGTCTGTGACCCAACAACATCAAAAGACTCTTGATATCTTATTTTCTGGTATTCTTACAAGCGATACTATAACGGCTCTGCATTTGAATGGATCTCTATGGGAATTGGGGGGTGGGACTAGATTTAGCTGTAAATTATGCTGGAACAGTATGGAACACATGGTTGGTAAAATGGCTGTAAATCAACAAGGGTCTGAGGTATGAAACGAGCCTCAAACTATCACTCTGCTGCCAGATATGCAGTAGATATGGATGGATCACTTTAAGGGTTGTTTCTCCTGGCAAATTTTCCTATTGAACTCTATGGAAAAATAAGTCAGGAGAAGAAACCCTTCAAGTTATCCATCCATATCTACTGTATTTCTGGCAACAGTGTGATTTTTATGTTCTGAGATTTGAGTTCTGTCTGTTTTTGTATTTTTTCATTATTATTCAGATGATTACTTTTCATTCATACCATTCCCCTCTGTTCGTGTGTTTGTTTACCCTGTCTCGCGTATGCACTGTTTGGGTGACTTCGGGATTTTCCGAGGGTTCACGCTGTATTTCCGAAGTTTCATTTTCTGTTTACTTCCTGCTTTACGTTTGGCATGTTTATATTGTTTATATTATTAACTCGTGCTTACAATCACTCGGGTGTTTATTAGTTAGATGCACATTACTAAAACCATTAACTTAAATGTTTACTAACATACTAATTGTCTGTATTTAGTTAGAACTAATAATTAACAAGTTTCCTCGCTGTATCTTTTCTATCTGCGATACTAAGCTGTCCTTGAGATACTAGTTAACTAGTTTCAGCTGTCTCTCCTTTGAGACCACGCCTCTTTAATTCTAGTCACGTTCCGCTCCTACTTGTTTGTAATGCTTGTTTCCGAATCCCTTCCATGTTTTCGTGATTTCCTTGTTATCAAGTTATTGTCTCCTAATGTGTTCACCTTACGTTGTTTGTAACTAAAATAAGCCTGGCTTCAATTAGCCAGGTAAGACATTGTGGATAAGTTCCATTTCACAAAGCTAGATTGCAGTTCAAGAGTTGAAGCTAATTCAAGCTTGATGAAAGCCAAGTTTGGGGAATGAAGTTACGTGCATTATTCATGGACTATTTAAACAGCCAGAGTAAATGTTTATTTAAACAGGAGAGGAGGTGGTAGTGGAGGAAAGGAGGGTGCATTTTTCGCACCCAGGGTGTTCCATAGTTGTAAGAATGAAGCTAATCGGTAGCTTACCTTGAACAGCAAAACTGTATTTCTGTTGGATTCTTGAGAGGAATAGCTGGTATTGTGTTGTTGATCATTTCATATTATGTGATGTTTATTTAGCCTACCTACCTAAAAGTGCTTTCTGCAGACATATGTGGAGATGCAGGACACCATGTAGTTTCCTTCCACCTGCTCTCTCATAATAGCATGTAGCCACAGGGCTCGTCTTTTGGGATTTCCGATTGGACACGGCAATTTGTGCAAAATGCAAGTAGTTTTTGTCAATTGCATTGGCTGTGCAGTTCACAATGCAACAGCTTTTGGGAATTTTATTAGAATTTTATATTTTTCCTGATCTTTGTTGTCTTATTCCTGCACCATTGTTTTCTATGGGAGCGAGTCTGAATAATTCCCCCAAAGTGGGGCGTGGCATTCACAGAAATGCTTCAATGCCGTATGACCGTGGTTCTCTAGCTGAGAGGACTTGATGACGTGTACTGTTCGCATTTGAATCCAGCCTGAACCAATGACTAAGAAGGAGAGAACCCACCACGAGAGCCGACAGGCACCTCCCTCCCCACGTCACCCATAAGTCAGGCTTCAAGTCCAGATTTCTATCAACAGGTGACAGAAGAGCAGTGGGATTTGGTATTCGAGGACATGCAGCAGGAAAATTGTACTCTCCATCGCAATGTAAGTAAGTCAACTTCATGACATCAAGTCTGCATGGAGACAGACAACATCAGAAAACCAAGAGCTGCATCGAAAACTTGAACAGTTCCCAGAGGCTGCAGACCGTTTAAGACCTTAAGACCGTTATTGTAAGGGAGTGAGTTGGTTGAGAACTAAACGCGACAGAAGGGGTTTCAGACAAGCGACCCCGGAGGGACACCAATGAAACGAAGTGAACTCCATAGGAAGGAGAGGGAAAAAAGGAAAACAGAAAAGCTTGAGCTCCCAGTAAGAGGGAGTGTGAAAGGAGACTTAAAAAGGGGAGAAAAGGAAAACGACCTAACAAATCGGGCAAACTGACTAAACGTCAGGTAGAGCAAATACACGGAAAGAAAAACCTCTGCTCTCAAGAACAGAGAGGAATCTAAAGAGGTACCAGAAACAAACAATAAGGTAAACAATCCGGGAGTATCTGACGAAACGCTCGTAGGCTAGAGCGAAAAAATTGAAAAACAAAAAATAGACTACTGAAATAGAAGCTACTTTTCTAAACGTACAACTATCAAGTCCCGCGTTGTTTAAGCAAAAGTAGAAACAAAGTGGTCGACAGAGAGTATGAGTCCTATACCTTACCGGCCTGAATGTTAAGCAAATTAACATGGAAGCATCAAACCCGGAAGACGCAAAGTATAAATAGCCGGCGGAAACAACGAACAGGTGAAAACACTAGGTACCGAAACAAAAACCCAGCGTGGAACACGGAAAATTTGATAGAGTGCCGAAAAGAAGTAAAAGGAACGAACACCCGCAGAAATAAGGGAAAGCAGGGACAACCTATGACAGTTATGTCCAAGATGTACTACTCATCAAAGCCAGCCACCCCAATGCAGCCAGCCACCCCAATGCAGCAGTGTACCACAGAGGGTAAGCAGAAAAGGGAAAGAGAGCTACAGCCCACAAGTAGCTCCATCCCGCTCGTCTGTTTATTAGGAGCATCACGGTTTATTAGGAGCACAGTAAAAAAAAAAAATAATAATGTTTTGTTACTAATTATATTCCCTTATAGTGAGGCATTGTTATTGCACTGTTTATTATTTTCCTTTATTATGCGTATATAAGTAATGTATGTACGTATGCATGTATTTGCTTTATTGCAGAACCACTATAACACTATAAGTCCATTTCTGTCACTGGAGACCGCTCAGTTGATAATGTGTTTTGTGTACATGGTTTACCTCTAGATATTGTTTCTGACCGTGGCCCTCAGTTTGTCGCCAGGTTCTGGCGTTCTTTGTGCGCTCAGTTGGGCGCATTGGTTAGTCTTTCCTCTGGCTTACACCCGCAAACTAATGGGCAAACAGAAAGAACTAACCAGACTATGGAGAACACTCTTCGCTGCTAGGCATCGGCCAACCCTACTTTGTGGAGTCGTTATCTCCCTTGGGCTGAGTATGCACATAATACTCTGCGCAATGCCACCAGTGGCCTATCTCCTTTTGAGGCTCAAGTAGGTTACATGCCTCCACTCTTCCCTGAACTGGAGAAGAATGTGGAGGTTCCATCGGCTGGTTCTTTTGTTCAGAGGTGTCGTTTGGTTTGGAAACAAGTTTGCGCGTCGCTGTTACGAGCGTCGGCGTCCCAAAAGATTTCGGGCGACAGATATCGCTGGACAGCTCCTTCTTATAGGGTCGGTCAGCGAGTCTGGCTCTCATCGCGTGATTTGCCCTTGAGGGTCGAGTCACGGAAACTTGCTCCACGGTACATTGGACCATTTAAAATCATTCGTAAGATAAACCCAGTTACAGTCCGGCTTCAGTTGCTACGATCCATGTGGATTCATCCTACATTCCATGTTTCGCGGTTGAAGCCGCTGCTTATCAGTCCGTTGTCTCCTGCTGAGAGACCCCCTTCTCCTCCTCGGTTCGTGGATGGAGGTCCTGTGTATACCGTCCGCCGTATTGTGGCGGAAAGACGGGTGGTCAGGTATGGAGGTAGATTTCTATCAAAAATAAACAAGCACAAAAGTATAATCCACAATTGTATTTACCATCCACACACACACACACACCTCTTAATTTGTGTTCGTAGATATAATCCACAATTGTATTTACCATCCACACACACACACCTCTCAATTTGTGTTTCGTAAATCCTCATTTGGATGAATGCAAAAATTATATTCACAAATGCAAATAACATTTACAGATATGTTTCCAATGTTCACATGTACAAATCAAAAGCTTGGCTTGCGAACTGGCGAATCTACATTTGCCGATCGAAGGACACGCTTGATCTGCTTGGATTTACGGACAGAATTTTGAGACAAATATTCCGCTGTTTTTCACCGTGTCGATTCACGCTCGCTTAACTTGCAATTCGTAAACTAAACTTCTTCTTCTTTGGTGCTACATAACACGGTGGTTTGTGTGTTCGGCTCATCAGCGCCACCTTTAGAACAAGTGGCCAAAATTGCACATTATCTTTAAGAAGTGGATTCATGGTACATTTAATTAAAACCGAGTTTTGAGTTTATTTAGGTTGTAAAGTTAACCCCATGCTAATCTTGCGATGGCAAGTTTTTTAAACAGTCATTGCACAAAACACCTATCAGATTGCATGTAGCTAGCTAGCTAGATTACATTACACAGGGGTAGGTCCGTACATTGATAGGAACTAGGAAGTACAACACTATGAGCTAAAATAAGGAGAGCACTCCATGCAATTTGAATGATCATTTTCATTTAGGTGTCTTATCTACTAGCTAGCTAGCTGAACAAATAAAAGATTTCATAGGAGACATCGGTATCAGTGAGAATAGCGGTCAAATTAATTTAATTGGCTACAATACTTCACATGGTTGAGTTTGTTTTACATAATCTTTTCCATGAGGGGCGAAAGAGTTATGTAGCTACTGTGTACGGACCTACCCCTGTGTAATGAAGATGCGGACCTATAAGACAGCTGGACGCCGTCAGCGCGTCAGACACGTCTTTTCATCTGCTACTGAAAGCCACGCTCGACATCGCGCTGTTTTTGAGAACACAACCTACCCTTTTTAAAACTAGCTAATAGGTTTAGTTTAGTCGTGCTGTTACTGGCAGTTCAGTTCCTGACCAGCAGAGGACGACAGACATCGTGGGGCCCTGCTTTTGAACTTCTTTGGAAGGACTGGTCACACGGAAGACCTGGACCACTGTGCTTGCTGCTTGGTGCGGCACTGATAGGCTAATTAGTCTTGGTGACTCGGAAAACTGTTTTAGGGCTGAGGAGGTCAGTTAATGGCGAGGCGACCTTCGAGAAGTTTTTGCAAAAACTGCGGTAGTAACCAACCATCCCCAAGAACCTCCACAGCTCGCGGCGAGTTTTGGGAGCTGGGAATGCGATCACAGACTCCACCTTCGAGTCTACTGGACGTACCTGTCCCCGACCCACAAGTACGTAACAGTTGCTTGGCCAAACTCGCATTTTGCCAAGTTCACTGTTAAGTTAGCAGCAGACAAACGATCGAAAAGTTCTCCCATCTGACGCAAAGGTATCGCCTCTGGAAAATGGGTAGCCACGCACATTATGGTAAGCAAGTACTGATTACCAGACCTAGTCCGTGGCAGCGGGCCCACACAATCCACAATAACCCTCTCAAACGCCTCCCCAACCGCTGGAATGGGGTACAGTGGAGCCGGCGGAATCTTTTGGTTCGGCTTCCCAGTAATCTGACACACTGAACACGTTTTGCAGTACCGAGTGATGTCTCTTTTCAACCCCAGCCAAAAGAAGTGCCTCAGGACACGGTCATGTGTTTTATTGATTGTTGTTTATGTCCAGCAAGGCAGCTATCATGAGCAAGGCAAAGTATCTCCTTGCGATATACTGTCGGGACTACGACCTGGTGAATGATACGCCAGTCATCCTGGACTGAAGCGTCTACAGGTCTCCACTTACGCATAAGTACATCATCCCTTAAAAAATACGCCGTCGGCACTAAAACAACCTCCTCTTCAGGAATTGCCTTTACAAAGAGAGAAGAAAGCTCTGAGTCCTTTCTCTGCTCATCAACAAACTGCTCTCGGGCTAGAGACAATTTGCCAAATCCCTCACCACATTCAGCCCATTTCTCCCCTGCCGCAGGGGGTTCGTACTTCATGTCCTGGCTTCTCAGCGAACAAATCGCTTAGACCGAGATCGCCAGCCGCCCAATCCATCTTCGACTCACCGCTAGTCGTAGCGGAGTCGGGACTACCCACCAGGCACGAGTGACAGCACACGTAGGAAATACGTCTGGGTATTCCTGTGCGAGCTCATCAGGGCGATCAACAATAGGGACTGGTGTCACCTCAGGGCTAACCAGAACACGGACACCAGCTAAATCATTCCCCAGAATGAAAGATACTCTGTCCACCGGAAGACTGGGTCGCACACCCACTACGACGTCACCCATCACTAGGTTGGACTCCAAATAAACAGCATGCAGTGGCACGTTAGTAAAACCCATCTCAAAACCCTGCATAAGGACACTAGTGCCTAATGAAGATTCCTCAGACAGAGGTAAGGTATCCTCCAACATCAAAGACTGCGCCGCACCCGTATCCCTCAATATCTTAACTGGCCTCTGAGAACCAAGCTCACCAGATAAGCGCACAAAACCATCCATGATGAATGGAGCATAGTCCCGAAAAGCACTACCCTTCTCAAGTAGTGAAGTCTCACCGAGTCCAAGCACCGGCGAGGACGTTTTCACCAAGGAGACCCCTTTTGAGAAGTTATTTTTCTTCTTAAAGGCATAGCAGTTAACCATAATATGGCCAGGCTTCTTGCAAAAGTGGCACAATACCTTTCCCTTGTTTCCCGACGTCTCCTGCCCCGCACCGGAAACAGGAGCACTGGCCTTTAACGGACCGGCCGAGCTACCAGGGAACTCCCTCTGAGGAGTGACGTCGTTATGACGTAGGGGTGGTTTCCCAACAGACAAGCTTGCATGCGTGAGAGAAAACTTGTCCACTAAAACTGCAGCCTTTGCGACTTGAGTCACCTTCTGCTCGTTCAAATAAGTGGCGACAATTAGGCAAACAATTTTAGAATTCCTCCATGATCATCAGATCGCGGAGTTGTTCAAATTGTTTAACCCCTTGTGCAGCACACCACTGGTCAAACATACTCTCTTTCTCACGGGCGAACTCAACAAAAGTCTGGCTATCGGCTTTCCGAAAACGGCAAAATTTTTGGCGATAAGCCTCTGGCACAAGTTCATATGCCCGGAGCACCGCAGCCTTTGCTTCCTCGTAGTCAAGGCTTTGTTCCAAGGACAGTGATGAATACGCGTCCGGAGCTTTACCCACCAGCACGCACTGTAGCAGCAGTGACCAGGCGTCTTTGGGCCACTTGAGCGTGATAGCGACCCGCTCAAACAGGGAAAAATACTTTTCCACTTCCGCCTCACGAAATGGGGGAACCATTCTGATGTGTCTGCTAACGTAAAATTCGGCCTGCTGCTTGTTGGAGCCGCCGCTAACCCGAACGGTTTCCAACTCCATCTCTTTTAAATGCAGATTCATCTCCATCTCCCTCTCCCTCTCCTTCAGACGCACCTGAGCCTCCAACTCTCTCTCTCTCTCTCTCGCCTGGGCCTCCAGCTCTCTCTCTCTCTCTTTCTCGCCTGGACCTCCAACTCTTTCTCTCTCAGTGCCGTCTGAGCCTCCAACTCCAAATGCCTCATATCCAACTAAAATTTCTGCTGAGCCGCAGTAACAGGACACTCTGTCTTGACTGGGGACGACTCAGCCTTACCAAGAACCGATTCCCGGTGTCAGCACCGACAAGCATCTGCTGCTCCAGCAACACCTCCTTCACCCTGTCCTTAATAACCTGCTTCCTCCCCGAGCGGGTTACATCAATAGCGAAATGGTCCGCTATTAACAAGAGGTCAGCTTTCCCACAGCTGTCCAACTGTTCCAAGGTAGGAGCTTCAGCGAACGCATCGAGGTTAAACTCCATGGTAACTGTCACCCAAAACGCTAAATTCGAAACTTCAGTTACGAAGCGAAAGCCACGTAAGAAAACAAAGCACGTCAACGTCAACAAACAATTAGACAGATGGTTGTGGCAATACAAGCGCTACAAAATGCCAAAAGTAGCGCAACTCAAAGTGACAAAATGACACACAAAGCTATTACTACAGGCGGGACCCAACGTAGTGCTAAGCAACACAGTAACACAGTTACGAACCAAAAAGCTAGTAGTAACCTACTTAGCAACAAAGTAACCGTGCTACAAAACACAAAGCTGGCACCACGTAGCCCCCAAGGTAGCGTCGCATCAAAGTCAGAATAAATCTGCACAAATATGTTCACTGTCACGGACGAGCCCCCAATTATTACGGATCGAAAACCCAACAATGTTGCAATAACAAGGAGGGTGGAAATAACCATAATATTAAACCACCACAACCACAACACAAAGACGCAACCAACACGCTGTAGATTTTAAAGAGAAAACAATTATTTATTATTTACAGCTTAATGATTTCCTAGCACTAGCAGTGATTGTTCAGCTAAAATGTCAGAGTCACCAAGACTAATTAGCCTATCAGTGCCTCACCAAGCAGCCAGCACAGCGGTCCAGGTCTTCCGTGTGACCAGTCCTTCCAAAGAAGTTCAACAGCAGGGCCCCACGATGTCTGTCGTCCTCTGCTGGTCAGGAACTGAACTGCCGGTAACAGCACGACTAAACTAAACCTATTAGCTAGTTTTAAAAAGGGTAGGTTGTGTTCTCAAAAACAGCGCGATGTCGAGCGTGGCTTTCAGTAGCAGATGATGAGACGTGTCTGGCGCGCTGACGGCGTCCAGCTGTCTTATAGGTCCGCATCTTCTCCGCGTGCGTTGCTCCGCGGCGGTCTCTGGCGTCCCCAGCAACAGCCGCATCTGGTCCGGTCTCCAAGCGACGACAATGCATCCTCACTTCCACCTGTATAGGGGAACACAAACAAACGGCAGTACCCAGCCAAAACCCAAAACAGTAACATCCCTCAATAATAAATGTGTTCTATAATACACTGGGATGTAACAGGCTGTCATTGATGTGCTTATCAAGAAATGTAGATAAAATTTCAGATGGCGTAAATGTTCGGGCTAATTAAATAATTAAGGCCAGAAGTTGGCATAAAATCCAGAAACGGATACGGCCCTCATTGCCCACCTCTGGCCTATGGATTATGCAATCAGGATTATGCAATCAGTCATAAAGGAATGACGAATAACACCCGTGATAAATCCACAAATCAGTCCAGGCTATTACGAAGCAGGATTACTGAGTTAGCTGGATAACCGCACTAAGTAATACCCGGAGCCCTCTGAAATCTGGGACATGGACTGAAGTAAAAAGAGCTGTTCCGGGTTTTAGTCAGTGCAGTTATCTAGCTCAGTAATCCTGCCTCGTAGTAGGTTCATACCCCCCTGATCTATCTATGTCAGATAACCATGACAATCTAAACACAGCTTTGGTTTTCTAAGATAAAGATGATTACGGGTGTGTCCCAATACTTGAAAAATGCACCATCCCTTCCTCCACTACCACCTCCTCTCCTTTTAATTAATGTCTCGATGCAAACCGCAATGTCCGGTACATTGTATACTGTCCATGTAAATACTTGGACTCAAAATGTTCAGGCAGTTTTGTATACTTCCGCGTAGGAGGGGAGTGGTAGTGGGGGAGTGGAGGAAAGGAGGTGGGGAGTGAAGAATATTGGGACGCACCCCTAATTTGATACTTCGGGCAAAGTTACTACTAGTTTGGAATTATTATTTCAATTAAGTAGCCTTTGTGCTTCAGTTCAGAGTGCAGATTGGGGCCTTTTTTCTTTAAGAGGATAACTAAGTGTCGAGTTTCAGCAATGAAGTGCAGGTGCGTGCTGTGAATTTTTATGTAAATCCTGGTAATTTAGCGCAGGTGCACTGTGCACATTATAATTAGGTGATTCATGCAGCACATAGTCTACAGATGCACCTCATCCTGGCTGATTTTTGTGGTTTGTCAATCAGCGTGACTTTATTGTAGCCTACATAAAGTGCTACGCACAACTTTGCGCTCTATTATATTGCAGAACGTCTTGAGAGTGACTACTTCAGCCAGTGAATGTGTAATAATGCCTAAAATGTTTTTGGTTTTTTGTGCTATTGCACTTACTCTCAGTTCTGTAACTCATGGGTTCCACAGTAACGCCCACCAACGCAAGTCTTTTGAGAATATTTGGGACCCCACATGGGTTGTGCCAAGACTAAGCCAGCCCCAGCAAACTGTTGTGCCTAGCACAGATCATGTCCATGTTCTTGCTAAAGGATCTCCTCAATATTTTAGTTCTCCATCCATAGGTGAGCTGTGTGCCTAATTACTGCTACTTGACTATCCATTTTGTTTGTAAGCTACTATTGGAAGCTCATGATTCTCTTCCTACCAGCTTGGCCCAAACCTAATGCTTTAATTCAGTGTGGAGCCAAGAACATGACCCTGCAAATTTCAAGACTGGGATCCTCTCCTCTGCATGTGAACCAAGGTGAGGCCTGTCCTGCAGATTTGATCGTGTTGTAGAGTTCCTATTGTGCTTAAATTTTTATCTTGGTTCAGATGGGTCCTGGGTGAAGGTGTTTCACAAGTTGCCACAGTGCAGTAGCACAATGTCCAGGCACCGGCGATCTCTCTGGCCTCCCTACTTTGGCTGTGACATTTCCAAAAAGGTATGCTAACCTGTTTGGGCTGTTCTGTCAAGTCGCTCTACTTTCTTGCTAAATTCTTACTTTTCTGTGGCTTGTCAGGATGGCCAGGCTACATTTCCTGTGAGGGTGGCTGGAACTCCCCTGGTGATTGGCTGCCCATTTCCCCCACGCAGTCCTATAGTTGACTGTAAAGAGGGCCTGCTGTTGCGGCTTGGTGGTGTCTCTGTAGTCGACCTCAAAATCAAAGGTGCATTCCCTGTACATATTCTCAGTAAGGCTCAAAGGGCAGGGAAAGCCAGTTTCTCAATGAGAAATTGTGAAAAGGGAATTTCTGCAACACCTTCCTTTTCACTATTATCCTAACCATGCCAGTCATTTGGCAGCATCTGACCATTTTTGTAAACTAAGGCTTGCTTGGATTCCATGACCTTTTGGTAGGTCAAACTCTTATGACTTACCAGCCTCAAGATGTTGTATGAATGTACTATAGCTTCAGTTCTGTACTGGGTTACATTCCTGAGGACTGGATTTCTAAGACTTCAAACTTAGTTTGGCCCTTGCCTGCTGTAGTCCATTTTATCCAGTCATTAATTGACTCCTTTTTTGCTTTGTTTGCTCCAACTTATTATTTTTTTGTACCTCTGAAACAGTGATGGGGAACTGGTATCCACTGATGGCTGTATGTAGATGGTGTGCACTCTCTGTGGAACTTCGTGGTGGAGAACTGTCCCTTAAGGCCCCCTTTAAAGGAGCCTGCACTGAAACTAAGGTGAGCCCCTGTCTGTGCTGTTTGCCTTTCAGCTTCCGACAGACCAGGACCTCAACGCCTATTACAATACTGTTTCACCTTGTCAGTGCACATGGCTCAAATCTGGACTCCACTACCTGTTGGTTTAAATGACTGTTCATAGCCATTCCTTGATCTGGGTTTGGCACTTCCTTTAGTTTGGAATGGGAACTGTCAAAATTGACTGCCAACAGTATTAAATTCTAAATTGCTTGCAATGGTTTTGAAGGTTGTTACATTACATTAGTTATTTTGCAGACTTTTATCCACAGCGACATACAATAAATGCATTTTGACGGTTATTGACACAACTACAAAGTAAATCCAACAAAGCACAACTTTCTCACAACGTTGTAGCTATCGCTAGTAGTCAACATGGAATACAGTCGGCTATACAATCTAAGCTATAAAATGGCAAAAAACCAAATGGAAAATAAACAAAGTACGTACGATACAATTGGACCTATATGTAGTTAGTCAAGGTGGAGTCAGTGTTTTCATACCATGACGGAGGTGTTCAGTTATGGTCTTTACATAGTCTGTTTGGTCCATTTAGGAGGGTTTAGGTCCCTAATGTTTAGACTTCACAGCTAAGCCCAAACCTAACCTATGTTTCTCTTTCAGGATGGTGTGCACAGTATCTCACTCCGTTCAGGAGATGCAGAAATTGCTTTTTCCTGCTCTCCACCTTCCCCTATATACCCCCCCTACCCATTTGGACATGCCCACGACCCTTGGCCAAATGTCCCTCATGTCCACCAACCTGCTGTTAAACCTCCATTCCCATGGCCCATGTTCCCTCCTCCTCCTAAACCTGTTGTACCTTGGCAAACCATCCCGTTCCATGAACATCCTGCTCAACCCGGACTCCCATGGCCCATGTTCCCTCCTCCTCCTAAACCTGTTGTACCTTGGCAAACCATCCCGTTCCATGAACATCCTGCTCAACCCGGACTCCCATGGCCCATGTTCCCTCCTCCTAAACCTGTTGTACCTTGGCAAACCATCCCATTCCATGAACATCCTGCTCAACCCAGACTCCCATGGCCAGGTGTACCTACCATTCCAGCTGTACACCCCTGCCCAAATGCCCCTCCCACTCTATCTATGCCTCACCCTGCACCTGTGCCCTTAAGCTGGCACAGACATACAGAAACCTATGGTTCTCAGAATGTACCCCAATATGTTGAAAAACCTGATGTTACACAGGGTGATAATGGACAAGTGCCCGCAACTTCCAAGGGTGGCTGCGAGTTCAACTTTCATAATGGTAATTCTATTTTTGCTGTAATGCATGTGCTTTGGAGAATTGTATTTGTAGAATTTCCTAAATGGTTACCTCTTGCCTTTCAGACCAGAGGTGACAATGGCAGAGCCAAAGGAAGATGCACTTGTTTTTTTCCATGTACAGCAAATAAAAAAGATTTTTTAAATACATTGTGTGGGGGTTTTAATTTTGTAAATTTAATAAATTCAGTATTTGATGTTGAGACTTGTGTTATTGCTTTATAGCATTGTACCATATTCCATACAAAAGGGAACCTGAGGCTTTGTCCCAATACTTGCCCTACCAACTTCTAGTCTGCGCTGATTTATTTCCGAGGTTAGCCAAAGCTGTTTAAGGGCACTGTAAGGGTGTCTAGATGCAAAAAAAGATGTGACACCCTTGCATTACATTGGGAGGACTTGTTGGGCTATCCTGTGACACAAGCGAGAGAGGAACTGTTGGAGTTGAGTAGGTTGTAAAGGGGTGCCTTAATTGGCAGCAAATTAGCAACTCAAAAGATCCAAAAATTATCATTGCTCATTTTGGCATTTCACATCATTCACAAGTGCTTCACTGACTTTGCCTATAGTTTCTAGCAGGCAGCGCAGCGACGCCCGACTGCTGTATTTTCTGCAGAACATGCCCACTCGGCCTCCCACATAGTCACTGTGGTTACACATGCATCGCCATGTTTCTCTGCTGTATAAAATTAGGCATTTTATTTATAAAACCTACCCACTGAACCAAATCGTGTCCGTTCGTCATCCCTGGAATGTCGGCGTCATTGGCTGTTGTCTGGGACATCCCCACTAGCTGCCAGACAAAGTTTGTCGCCACCGTCTGGGCCCATTTCATGTCAAGCGGTCAGTAAACCTAAACTATATTTTTTAAATAGCCTAGGCTACAGTGGATTCGCTGTGCATAAGGTTAAAAAAACAAATGTCACCATGTTAACTGAATTTGAACCTTATTCTTCGTCTATATTTTTAAAATTGGTGACAAGGTTTCTATACTCAGCTTATTAAACCCCCGCTGATTTCACCTGCTATTCCATAACTGAACAAAACTATTTAAAAAAACTAAGCATCTAATTGGAAACAAACAAATTTGCAGCACGTTACACAATTCACAATTTGAATGTCATTCTCTGCATGTGCGCTTTAACTTCAGACAGGAGCAGGTCTGTTTTCCTTGCTGTAACTCACACTTCATGGTCTTCCTTGGAAAGTGGATTGTTTTAAAGCATTACGCTACCAATAAAACAGGTTGGTCACATTTCCATAAGCAGAACATTATAAAAACAAGGGAAAATGTGCGTGAACCTATGGATTGCCAACCTGACAGCTTTATTGTCTTTAGTGTCATTAAGGCAAAATAACGGTATTTGTTATTAATATTAGAATACAGGTAATGAAGTTTAGAGAAAGCGCTAAGATCGCCAAGATGGAGCCCTAGGTGTCACTTTCCTGCAGCTAGACTAGCTCGGATATACAGGGGGTGGACAAAATATTGAAAACGCCTACAAAAACAGAATATAAAATCACTGAGTAGGCCCACCATTTGTATTAATGATGACTCATCAGACAATATCACTTTTCTTCATTGCTCAGCGGTCCAGGTTTTGTTTCCTTACACCATGTTATGCGCTTTTGTGCATTAGCGTTGGATACAAATGGTTTCCGAATTGCGGCCCTGCAATAAATACCAGCTTTGTGAAGCTCACAATGTACTGTTTTTGTTGAGACTGGTTCAGATATGGATTGATTAAATTCTATGGTGATTTTTAGAGCTGTAATTCTGTGGTTAACAACTATCTTACCAAGTGCCCGTCTGTCCCTGTCAGAGAGCTTTGACTTGTGGCCACAGTTCTTTTTTGCTGATGCTGTTTTTTGGTGTTGGGCATATGTTGTCAGAATTTTTGACACGTTTCCCCTTGCCAATAATTTTGCCGTGCAAATGCAGGCACCAACTATTTGGACTTTTGTTCATTTCCTTATCTTGCTTTGGAGACTTACCTAGCAAAGTGCTGCTGATTAGACCTCTTTTAATCAGGCACGTGATTACCAAATGCTCATGCATGTTTAGTGCGATCAAGGAATAGGCTATATGGATCAATAGTATGATCAATATTATTTGGACTAACCATTATGAGTTCCGGGTAATTCCCGACAGTACTGTTATTTTACAAAATATATGCGGTTCAATTTTGTTAAAAGCACCTGCAACAGCTGAGAATAAGACACCAATGGCTTCTATCTCACCTTAGAAAATTCCAAATTAGCCTGCTTGTTTCACAAATTTAGTTTGATTATGCAATAAAACATTGTCAAACATCAATTCCATGAGGCTGTTCTCATGGAGTTCTCAGGGAAGCTTAATCCGAAGTTCATTACCTGCATTCTAATATTGATTAATAACATCATTGTCGTGCTGCATCGTCCTATAGAGTTGGATAGCGGGTTTGGCTCACTACTCGTGATCTCCCATTGCGGGTCGAGTCCCGTAAACTCGCCCCTCGTTTTGTGGGACCTATTATTAAAAAGATCGACCCAGTTACCTTTCGACTACAACTGCCGCGCTCCATGCGCATCCACCCTATGTTTCACATCTCCCGTCTAAAACCGGTACTCATCAGCCCGCTCGCGCCGGGGGAAAGACCACCTCCGCCTCCCCGACTCATAGAAGGGGTTCCAGCTTATACCGTTCACCGCATTGTGGCCGAGAGACGTGTGGGCAGAGGGTGGCAGTTCCTTGTGGACTGGGAGGGCTACGGCCCGGAGGAACATTGCTGGGTTCCATCGAGGAACATCCTGGACGCTCAGTTAATCACAGACTTCCGCAGAAATAAGGTTATGGAAACATCTGGTGCCGTTCCTTAGAGGTGGGGTCCTGTCATGGATCGCGCCTTCCTTCCCTTATCTCCACGCTTAGTATTCCGTTTTTTCATCTACCTGTAAATCTATCAGATTTTTCTGTGTTCCGCTACGGGTTTTGCTTTCGCCTCGGTGATTAGTGAGTTTACCTGTCCTGCATTTCCTCTCACTATTTATACCCCGCTTCCTCCATTTCTCGTCGCTTCCATGTTATTTCACATAACATTCTAGCCAGTAAAGGTATAGGAAGTTGTACTCCTATCGACCGCTTTGCTTCTCAATGCGGGACTTGTTAGCGGTGCAATTTTGAAAAACTTTAGTGCGCTCTTTCGCTCTTATGTCAGAGCAGAGGTTTTGGGTTCTTTGTTTTCCACTCATACCTACGAGTGTTCTTTTGTTTTTCTCCTTCCTTTCGTGCATGCTATCGACCGCTTTGCTGCTCTACGCGGTTCTTGTTAGCAGTACAATTTAGAATATTTAAGGTGCGCTCTTTTATTTCAGTGCAGAGGTTTTGGTTTCTTTGTTTTCCACTCATACCTACGAGTGTTCTTTTGTTTTTCTCCTTCCTTTCGTGCGTGCTATCGACCGCTTTGCTGCTCTACGCGGTTCTTGTTAGCAGTACAATTTAGAATATTTAAGGTGCGCTCTTTTATTTTATTTTAGGTTTCTTTGTTTTCCACTCATACCTACGAGCGTTCTCACTTTAAGGGTTAGGGTTATTTTTATTTCTCTCCTTCCTTTCTTTTTGTTCACTCTACTACGGGAGTTAAATAAGCGTGACTGCTTATTTCTTTTGTTTTGCTCGGATATCGAGCTCCTCACTTTTTATCGCAAGGTTATTTGTGTTCTCCTTATTTTCCCCATCCACTACGGATTATTGTCCGTCTTAGTGGTGTTCGTTGAACACTTTAAGATTCCTTATCTGTCGCACCTGGACCTCCAATATTTTCTCCGTGTCTCTGGCATAGAGAACCCCGACAGATACAGTGCAACAAGGTGTTTTGGGACACAGCTCACACAAATCATGGAACATGGCAAAAGCCTCATTAAAATGAATGTTTGAATAGAGAAATCACAATACATAAAATGTACAATATGATGGAACAACTAAAAAATTAACACTAAACACAGTGCAATCAAAACAATAAATAGCCACTCCATCAAAACATTCAGGGAAATTGCAGAGAAACTGATGACATATTACAACCCCGCTGCACTCAGAAGAAACCACATTTCTTTCAACAAGTAAACATTTCTTGAGGCAGTTAGGGTTTTTGAACCCAAGCAAGTCTGCACGCTTGACTTCATAGACTCCCTCTAGCTCAATAAAAAAAAACGTGTAAGTTAAAAATGACGTTCACACAAAAACAGCACTGCTGTGGCACTGAGGGAGTTCCGAGACAGAGGTGAGAAAATCTGTCCAACTACTGCACAGAAAGCAAAATTATACTGGTCCATTCCAACCAATTCCACTGATGTATCTCTTCACATGGGCAAGCTTAAACCATGCATCATCAAGCACTGCCAGGTGGTAGTGTTAAAAATTTACCATGATTAAATTCAATCACAAGGTGAATCCGGATATTTTCATTTAATTTCAGTCCACCATTTTTTATATATTTAATAACATGCCCTTGGTGCACACCATTTAATTATTATGAATAGCCCAGTTATAATTTTCTGTGCAGATGATATCAGTTCACTTGTATTTATGTAGGCTACTTCCCACAGATTTAACAATGACATAGCATAGCATTATAAAAATATACTGCCACATGTCTGCAGTTCTATAACCACATTGAATGCAGCTTACTTTCAATGTATTCACTTACTTTCAAGATGCAATTGGCTTATCAATAGACTTTATCCATAATAGAACACCCTTGTTTGTCTAACCAGTTGTAGGCTACTCATTTATCCTACGTCTTACGTATACAAGGCGCTCTGACGTCATGGGAGTGGTCTGCCCGGAGAAACCTCTCTGCTGTCCTGTAAGTGTGTTCATGTGTAGGTATCTAACGTTAGCATCTTCACCATTTTCATAAATTTTACTTTGATTTCTGCCGTGGTTGTGGAACGTTTATATTTCAATTCGTGAGGACGGGGGTGTAAGATGCGAGCTGCGACTGGGCGACTTTACTGTAGCTGTGCCGCTTCCGACCTTATTCCAAGCTTTGTATATGCCTGCTATTGGGTTGAGCCGCCAGCCCGCCACTGTACGCATACTGTAGCTAAAATGCCTGAATACAGTTAACCAAGCTAACAGGCATGACATTATCTTTTTAACACCACCGGCTACCGACCTCAGGCCTGAAGTTGTATTTATCTTTGCCAGTTAGTTGGTCTCTCAGAACCGCGCCGGCCGGACGGGATGCTGCACTTTCCGGCATCTGTGCGAGTGTGTGTGTGTGTCTGTGTTTGCCCGGATGAGTAAAATTTCCTCCCTTGCTGTCACTTCGGAATATGTTTGCCTTCCAGATAGTTCGCTCGCTATGCAACATCATCTTAATTTATAATCGTGAACAGTTTTAAAATTATGAACGGATTGGTCAATGCGGTAGCCTAATCGGATTAGCTACCTCGCGTGAGACAGCATTCGGTGGTCACTTCGTTAGCAATCGACAAATATCTGGGCAATCGTTGAGCGATGTATTTTATGCAATAGGCTACCCGTGATATAAGATGTAGCCTATAAGTTAGCTGGTAACACATGCAGCTATATTAATTGTAATTTGTAACCACAATGGAACATCATTTCTGGACGTCTCTAAATGCAGTGATGCCGTATTGAAAGGTTATTTGCACTGACTGACACTGAAAAACCTAGCATCCCTCCAAAACACAAGATTGAAGCTTCCAGCCAAGAAGATCTATTTTAGGTTAACATAGTAACTGCTCTGATAGCCTACATGTCCATATGTCCAACGGGTCATGCATTTAGGATGGTTCATATTTGTCCGTGAACGTTAATTTAAGAAAACATAATGTATTAAATATTTCTTGGTGGAACTATGATCAAAGTAGCAAGTGCTTATTTGGCTTGGGCTATAGCACTGCCTCGAGGCGCTAACATTTTTTGTCTATAAATTTAAGTCAAGTAGCCTACCACAGGTGAATTTGGGTTTTGTGTTTCATATATAATCATAAATAATAGTCACACGTAGTTATTTTTTATTTACCACCTCCACATAGCAATAAATTATCTTTTAACAGCCATTTTCTCAAAATGACATAGCCCCATACCGGACAGTTTATCTTAACTTTAAAAGTGGGTACACATACGCTTATTTTGATATTGTGCAATTTGAATTTTACGCTTTTGAATATTTACGTAAAAATATTTCATGGATTTTGAATATGTAGGCTATGTAAAAAACAATATTTTGTCTCTGTAGATTACCAAGTATTGAGTTATTTGTCACATTAAATTTTTAAAAATGATTTAGACTTAATCCATTCATGACTAGATAGCTGCTACGTTATGATTGAAATATGACCTGTTTTGCAGTTGCTTCAATGACCTTCAATGTGCACTTATTAGGCTATACGTCGCTTTGGATAAAACCTTCTGCCAAATTAACGTAACGTAATCCATTGAGTCCAAAAGGTGATTAGAGTAATACGCAAATTACTGCATAGTTAACTATATATTACCTACTTTGTTTGCCTTAATAACCAAAAAAGTAATACTACAAAAATATCTTGTATTTTAGTGAGTATTCAACTGGAAAAACATTTCTGATGGGACAAAGGGAATTGTTTTCCTGTTCACCTGTGGTAGTATGTACCCTTAAGCATGTACCCGTGGGTGGAAAAGTTACAGTGTACATTAAGTTCTGTGGTAGAGAAGTTTAAACCTGAGGTTTTAACTCTGATGTCAGCATGCTGTGGGGATGTGTAGTCAATTGGTTTTGTGGGGTCAGATCTTGTTTGATACTACACACAACCTCCACACAGTTAGCTGCTCTTACCTTCACTTTTTGGAAATATATTCCTTTCCTTAGCACCCAAGCAGTATTTAGGCAACCCAAACTAATTAAATAGGCATTTGACGTATCAGCTTGTGAATAAGCTAAATTTAATAGAACAGCTGCATCACTGAAAGGTCCCGTCAATTGTGGAGTGCACATACGAGTATGTACTCTTCTCAAATGTGCATGCTGTCAGTCAATGCTTCTTTTCACTTCTGAGCTGTGGAATCTTTTAATTTAGAAAATGTCATACACAGCTAGGGTAGGCAGAAAACAGGTGCCTGAATGGACAAGAAGGGCTGCCCTTAAAGGGTAAGTAAACCCTAAAACCACTTTTAAAAAACTGATTACTGATGTATTTGAACATCCAGGTTCTAGAGATTGATCATGTTGCAAATTGTGACATTTCATTGCAATGCGTAGCATCATATCGGAAGAGTAGTGTATTTTAGCTAACTAGTGACACGGTGGTGAAACGTAGGCTATTGCAGTTGTAATTTACTTTTGGCTGTTGTACAGTATATGTGACGTGCCAGTACATGTGATGTCACACCAACTGGGTGGATCTGGCTACGCCCTTCCACCATACACTATAATTTAGTTTTCTTATAACACACATTCTCTCTGGGAGATAGCTGGGTGCAGTGACCACAGGTGCACCTGTTGAAAAAGAAAGTTCTGCTTGCATGTACTTAATGATAGCATGTAGGTGTCAACCCATAGGGTTTGCCCGTATGAACTATATGAAATATGTTCTCATTTTTTCGAAGGCATGCGGGCATATAAGGTTATGATACGGGAAATCTAGTCCAATAATTTTTATTTTTTTACGTTTTCCAACATAATTAAATCCCAGCAAACACATTTTCTTTCTCCCTCTCCCGCTCTTTTCTCGATTTCTGAGGCCGTGGGAAAAGCAAGTAGCAGGACTGATCTAATAGCCTAATGCACTTTATGACAACGAACCACAGACACAGTAACTTAGCCCACAAGATACCTAACAACTATCTAACATTAGTTAACTTAATAACATGGTTATGACTGGACAATGTTCATGTTTATGCAGTTTTGACCGAAATTGGAGAACGCTCTGTGACATTTTAATGTTTCTATATGACTCAATTTAGTGAAGTTACTACAAGTTTCATTGTAAATTAATTAATGTTTAACTTAGCAGTCTTTAATAACGTTAACTGAAAAGTGGGGAAAAAACTAGGGTGTGGTTTGATACCTCGAGCCTAATCCTTTCATGAGTACCTTTCCCACCCGATTTGGCCTTTTTTGAACTACAAACGGAGGCGTGGTCGCTCTGAAACAGCTCGTTTAGTTGCCCTTTAAGCAATGAGACAAGGAGAAACCTGTAGACCAAAACCATCCCTGGGTGACACATTGTGCAATGTTGAAATTATGGGTTTTTTTCATGCGTTGAAAAGTGGAACTGAAGTCTTGTAATATTACAGTGTTTGTCACATCAGTATTACTCAAACAGGCAATATTATTTTATTAATTGCTGCTTCACTCTTTTGCTTTGAGTAACCTCAATATATGTTCTTTTTGGAGGGAGGAGAGCTGTCAGAACCACTCCACTTGGGGATGTGGACTCCTCTTCCTCCTCCTCTGACATCCACAACACGATTGGACAATTCAAATATGGGAGGAGTACCAAAATCCTGTCCAGAACAGACACTGACAGTCAAGCAGGTTGTAAAGAGTCTCATATTGTACAAGTATAAGAATTGTGATAATGGGGGAGTGAATGGGAGAATGCATTAAGGCAGGGTGATTGGGAAACTAAGGCGCTGTGATTGGATCCTTAATAATCATTGAGCATGACACAGCCTTAATATTGACCTTGCACGTTCTGTTCCTGCAGGCAGCATTAGGCAACAGTCATGTATGATTTTGTGTATCAGATTTCATAATTTTTTAAGAAATTATTTGTGGGATGGCACTGTGTGTGCCAAATGAACAGGTGTGTTATTGTAGCATTGTACATGATGGGGTATGACGGTTAACACACAGACACGCACACCTTTGTTTTCTTTGGGCAAGTGTTTCAAACACCATACCTAACGCTCAGGCAGTTTCATTGCTTAATTATGGGATTAAAGTGTGGCCACTGAGGAATAGAAGTTGTCGAGGAGAGGAGGGGTGCGTCCCAATACTCGAAAAGTGCGTCCTCCTTTCCTCCACTACCACCTTGTCTCCTCCGTGCCCCAGAAACCAATCTTTGTGTCCTCCCTCCCTCCAATGTCCTAATATTGGAGGAGACAAGTGAAGCAGCTTCAAACTCGGCTTCTCATCTCCTCCGGCCAAAGATACATTAATGTATCCTATCGCGGAAGTCTACATTTTTGGGTGATATCATCGTGCTCACACCCACAGAGATTGAAAGATGGCTGATGGCTTCAGCAATAATATGAATTTCCCCAAGATAATGCTTGCCCAATGCAAGGTATTTAGCCTAAATTATGTGTCCTTCAGTCGGTTATGATCACACGTAGGACATGGCATCCTACCCGAAGGCTAGATTGCCTACAACGGATAACAAAATGCACACAAAATGTTTGTAGTTCAACTTTCTGATACCTTCAAGTAGTTTTGTGTATTAAAAACCTTGATTAACCCCCCCCCCTTCATTTTGTTAAGACTGAATAGGTCAAAAGCCTTAAGTCTATCCTCATAATATAACAATTACATTTCAAACTGGTAGCCAAATTTGGTTGCCCTTCACTGTACTTTCTCCAGTGCCTCTATATCTTCCTTATAATGTGGTGCCCAAAAGTGCACACAGTACTCCAGGTGAGGTCTGACCAGTGCATTATATAGTGTCAATATTACTTCCTTAGATTTGTATTCTATACTTCTTGCAATATATCCCAGCATCCTGTTGGCCTTATTTACTGCTACAACACAATGCTTAGTTCCTGATAGACTTTGGTCTATTATTCCTAAATCTTTCTCAAATTGAGCACTTTCTAATGTTACACCTCCCAAGAAATATTCCTGTTTAAAATATCCCCCCCCCCCACATGTAGAACTTTACATTTGTCTATATTGAATGACATCTGCCATGTATCAGCCCACTTCTGGATTTTGTTCAGATCTTCTTGAATTATCAAGAATTAGTTATCCTAGTAGATTCCAGATTATCTGCCAGACCTCCAATTTTTGTGTTATCTGCAAATGTAACTATTTTGCTACTGTCCTTTGTAGCAAGGTCATTTATGTAAATGAGGAACAGTAAAGGTCCCAAAACCAATCTCTGCAGGACTCCACTTCGTACTGGACCATGCTCTGATACTATTCCTCCTACCATGACACATGAGTCCGGCCATGCAACCAATTCTGAACCCACTCTGCTATGACTCCTGTAATTCCTCCTGATTTAATTTTCATTATGAACCTTTCATGCGACACTTTATAAAAAATAATTTATTTTTACATAAAGTTTTTGCAGTCTTTTTTAGTACGTCTTCCTCTGCTATATCAATTTTATCTGACATTCTGTGTGTGGGATGCCCCTATTGGCATATCTGTTAACACTTCACTTTAGAATTTTCTGTATATAAATTTGATCTAAAATGTGATCACATCTTCATCTAAGTCCTAAAACTTGATAAAGTGAACCCAGCTCAACAAAAAACATTATTCTTTTATAATTTATTTATTGAGCAAAATTATCCAACATTAAATGCTTTGTTGGAAAAAGTATGTGAACCCCGAGGATTATCAGTTAATTTAAAGGGTAATTGGAGTCAGGTGTTTCAATCAATAGGATGACAATCAGGTGTGAGTTAAGTGGTCCCTGCCCTATTGAAAAAACATAAATCTGGGTCTTCACTATCAAAGTCTGACAACAGATAGTCTCCACTAACTGCATTGTGGTCACATGTCCCGATTGGCTGGATTATTACAAAAAAACCAGATCAAGAATTACTTTCTCATGTTGGTTGAGTAACAAACTGAGCCAAGTTGCAGTAAATTGTTGTTTGCCTATACTACAAGATGTTTACTTTTATATAATGTTGTTGATTACATATTAGGGCCTCGAGCCAAACCGCAATGTCAGGTACATGTTTATACTGTACATGCAATTACTTGAAACTTAAAAGATATGCAGCTATTGCCGCTTGAAATGGGCTGATCATGTGTAAGATCTGTGATTGGCTACAGAACTATTTGTGGGCTATGCATCAGTGAAAGTTATAAGGCAGGTTCATCAATAGTCAACGTTGACTTTGATGACGGAGAAGCAGATAAGCTGTCCCAATAGTCTTCATGCCTCCTCGTCCTGAACTATAGGATTGACTCGAGGTATGTTTTTAGCCTACACTTAGACAGAAAGCATGTCTGAAGCCCAAACATACATAGGAAGATTGTTCCATAAGAAAGAAGCTCTGTAAGAGAAGGCTCTGCCACCCATTGTAATTGTAGATATAGTAGGAATAAGTCAAGATATTCTGGAGCCAAACCATTTAAAGCTTTAAACACTAAAAGTAAAATCTTCATGATGACATGTTGTGGCAGGAACAATTTTTTTGGTTTGGCTTGCCCATTTGAATTTTCATTAATTCAGCACAGGTACCCGTTGCCCTTAAAACTACTTTAAGGTTGGAGCAAACTCTCCTTTTCTCCTTAAATACTGAAGTACCTCACTTTTAACCTGTAGCCTGAAAGGCACTCTAAAAATAAAGTGTGTTATTATGATGATAAAGATTGAAGAGGGTGTATTCCCTGCATGCGCTTCCCCTGAGCTTTCCCCATTTTTGCCCCACCCCCCCGGTCCCCTCCGTATGCAGTGGCATCCCCTGATGGAGAGAGAGTCAGAGGAGGGGGGCGTGGGCAGCCGCAGTGTGGAATCTGAACATGGCCGCTCCAAAATCACCCACAATGCTCTAGAGAACATGGGTGCCCTGGGCCAGGGTTTCAAGCACCTCTTTAACCACCAGCGGCGCCGCTCGTCTGCCGCGCCACATGACACTGGCTTTGCCCTTTCCACGGCTTCAACAGGAAGCCCTGCCCTCGAGCCTCTGGAGGCAGGGCTGGAGGCTGGGGATGCTCCGCCCCTTCCCAACACTGACTCACACCCTGCCCCTCTGAGCCGTGTGCTGCAGCAGGTGATGAAGCGGGGCGCCAGCCTACAGAGCCGTCGCCAGCCGACCTCTGAAACCCACAGGGCTGGCCCCCAGCCCCGCCCACGCTCCGCCTCCACCACCGACAGCCCCTGCAGCGTTGCCCTGCTAGAGGTGTCTGCGTATCCCTCCACCCAGGACTATGACCGGGTAAGTACTGTACTCTTACAATAATAGTGTTATAGTACTACAGTACAACAGTTTGCAGTAATACTCTGTTATATTACTCAGGTTTGTAGTAAATACTGAGCTTTACACTAATGGGTCCGTTTTTCCAGTAATCCTCTTCCTTTTTAAAGTAGTTGCCACTATTTGGATCCCCATTAGCTGTTGCATATGAAACAAACTCTTGCAGGGGTCCATACAAAACATAAAACGTTGTCCTAGTACAGAGCAGCAACAGACAAAAACAGTAGTAGACAATTAAACACAAATATGAAAATGACATTGAATTGTAATTTAAAGTCATTTACACTGACAAGACACTTAACTTTATATACACTGCTCAAAAAAATGAAGGGAACACTTAATCATCACAGTATAACACCAAGTCAATTAAACCAAACCGGTCATGCTGGATGATGTTGCAGGCAGCATAACATTCGCCACGGCATCTTCAGACTCTTACACGCCTGTCAAATGTGCTCAGTGTGAACCTGCTCTCATCTGTGAAGAGAACTGCCAATTCTGGTGTTCTCTGGCAAATGCCAATGGAGCTGGGCTGTGAGCACAGGTCCCACAACAGGACATCGGGCCCTCATGCCACCCTCATGGAGTCTGTTTCTGACAGTTTGGTCAGAAACATGCACATGAGTAGCCCGCTGGAGGTCAGCTCCTCCTGTTCCTCCTCGCACAAAGGAGCAGATACCGGTCCTGCCGCTGGGTTGTTGCCCTTCTATGGCCCTGTCCAGCTCTCCTCGTGTAATGGCCTGTCTCCCGGTATCTCCTTCACGCTCTTGAGACTGTGCTGGGAGACACAGCAAACCTTCTTGCGACAGCCCGTATGGATGTGCCATCCTGGAGGAGCTGGACTACCTGTGCAACCTGAATGGGCTGCAGGTACCACCTCTTGGTACCAGTAGTGACAAGGGCACTAGCAAAATGCTAAACTAGAGACAAATCAGTCAGGAAGGATAAGGAGAAATGGTCTGTGGCCACCACCTGCAAAACCATTTACTTTTGGGGGGTTGTCTTGCTGTTGCCTCTCCTGTCCATCTGTTGTCACTTTCATTTGCACCAAAGCAGGTGAAATTGATTCACAATCGTTTCCTAACTGGACAGATCGATGTCCCAGAAGTTTAATTGACTTGGTGTTATACTGTGTTGATTAAGTGTTCCCTTCATTTCTTTGAGCAGTGTATATACAGTGGGTTGAAAAAGTATGCAGCCCCCTTAGACTTTTTCATATTTTGTTGTGTCTGAACAGTTGATAAAAAATTATTTAATCAGGCTTTTTGCTGGTATTCAACATAGAAAACATCATTGTTAAAAGTAAAATCTACAATTTGTTCCAAATTATTTACAAATATAAAACAGAAAACAATAAATTCCTTAAGTATTCAGCTCCCCAATGCTTAATTGTACTTTAACAGCCATAGGCCTCATGTTTAGATTGTATTTAAACACTTGAACAATATTTTCTTTTAAAATGTGTGTTAATACCATCTTTCTTGGTAACAAAGCCAAGACCAGATCCCTTCAATGCATTTTAATGACTCTTAATGGGATTTTAGTAAGTACAATGGACGTTACATCACAATACTGAAACAGGTTGCCATTTGAGACCAGTCAAATCATCACCTCTCCATCACTATATGCAAAAATATGCAAGGTTCAGTAACTTTTTTCAAAGGTGCAAGTTCAATAAGCCTGTTTATATGTAAGGTATGTAGCCTAATATGGGTATCTGTTCACATGTTTTGACACAATCAAATTAATCTAACTTTTCACATGCACAATGTAGGCTAAACCTTCTTTTTCTTTTATTTGTAATCAAAACACACCTCAGTTCTCCTCAAAAGTCCAGTTTTGTTTATTTGTCTTTTTCTCAGCTTTCGGCATTTTCTCAGCTATCGTTTTAGTGAAAATAATTATTATTCTGCCCAAGGGGTTTAAATACAGAAACCATTTGACCGCCACATTTAGTATTGGATGAATGTGGAGCGCAAGCATGTGCAGTCTAACAGGGGTAGAATGACCCAATTAACATATGGGGGTATTATTGTCTCAAAAATAAATAAATAAATAAATGTAACTGATCCACAAATAAATGCACATGATCCTCAAATAAATGCATCTGATCCACAAATAAATTAAACTGAGCCACAAATAACGTGTGGAATCACGTGCATTTATGTGCGTATTTTTGATACACAGTAAGATTCGTGAAAAAATCAATAAATATGCGTTTTTTTTTAACTGAGTCTACTCCAGCCAATCAGATTTTAAGACATCCTTTCGCTAACGCCCCATTACTCCGATGAATCACAGCAGGTTTCAGGCCACAGTTTTGTGAACCTCTCGCCCAAGGTACTGTCTAGTGTTGGGCAGTACGTGAACAAACAAATCTTTAAAGTGAACTGAGTGTACCAGATCATCATTCTCAATTATTTGTTCATATGCTTGTGTGTGTGTCAGCTATAGCGAAAGGCAGGCCTGGTCGTCGGAATGAAACATCGAGATAAATAATGAAAGGAAAACTTGCTGGTTGTCATGAGGAAGCCTATCACAATTCAGTGAGAACAGGGGTGGGATTTTCAAAGGAACTGTACCGAATTGTAGGTATACGGCTACTGACCATAGACTGTTGTAACTTGTAGTCCTACTAGTACTACCACAGTTCAGTCCTGAACTGAACTGACTATAGCTATGAACTTCTGACTACTAGGCTACTGATGAACTGGTTAAATCAATACCCGCACCGCAGTACATAATTGTCAACCGAATCAGTTACTCTCCTCATAAGCTACGTGCTACTCTCAAGTGCAGTAGCCTAATAAATTAGTTAGCAACAAATGGCGGGAGTATTAGTAAAATAATATAGCTTGGTTAACTGTTTTTAGGTACAGTTTCACATTTAAAGAATAGCCTACAATATTATGATCGGAACCTATAGCCTACCTGTAGGTCTACTGGCTGGCATCTGAGGTCCACCCAACGTAACGTTACCGAACGCAAAACAGTTCAAGCATTTCTAATCAAAATTACAGTGTATATCGTACATTTTCCATGTATTCTGTGACTATCAATAAACTAAAAGAGTTAATAAAAGTCTGTCCATTATTAAACCATTTCAAAACTGTAATAATGGTATTGATTAAATCGTGTTTTCATTTGTATCAAAATAGCACAATAACTGTAGGCTATTTTAGGTAATATGCTATAACCTGATGTTATAGGCTACACAATTATAATCAATATGAGGCTATATTTTTTTCTTTACACTTGATATTCAATAAGAAGTCTAGCTAAAGTGTACCCTGTGTATAAGGCCCCCCCAAGCTACATACGGCAAAGGGTAACAGCATGCAATGCAACACACACACACACACACACACACACACAGTGCTGCTCAAAAGATTGTGAACCCTTTAGAATTTTCTGTATATCTGCATAAATTTGATCTAAAATGTGATCTAGTCCTAAAACTTGATAAAGTGAACCCAGCTCAACAAAAACATTATTTTATAATTTATTGATTGAGCAAAATTATCCAACATTAAATGCTTTGTTGGCAAAAGTATGTGAACTTTTGGATCATACGTATTTTTAAAGACTCTCGATATCTTATTTTCAGGTACTGTTACAAGCGATAGTATAACCTCTCTGCATTTGAATGGATCTCTATTGGAATTGGGGGGTGAGACTAGATTCAGCTGTAAATTACGCTGGTACAGTATGGAACACATGACTGGCTTAATGGCAGTAAGTCATCCAGGGTCTAAGGTATCAAACAAGCCCCAAACCATCACTCTGTGGCCAGATATGGAGTAGATGTGGATGGATCACTTTAAGGGCTTTTTCTCTTTACTTTTTACCCCATAGAGTTCTATAGGAAAATGAGTCAGAAGAAATAACCCTTTCAGTGATCCATCCACATCTACTCCATATCTGGCCACAGAGTGACGGTTTGGGGCTCGTTTGATACCTTAGACCATAGGTGTCAAACTCCCGGCCCGCCACGTCATTTTATGTGGCCCGCGAGAACTTAATTATCTGACGCGTGTATCTACGTGGCTGGTTAACGGGGATTTACTTTTACGATATAACAGACAAACGCAGACGCGGACGCACACCCGCGGTACATACGTTAAATAAAACGTTAAATGAAGTTTGTATAAAAAATTTTAAAAAGGCGATTGAGTTATTTCTGATGTTGAGACTGCCTGGGCATTCTTTCATGATGGCTTTTTGCAAAATATGAATAAACATGCCCTCTTCTGTAGGTACAGAGTGAACGGTAGGCATAACCCCTGGTTTTCCTCTGAGCCATCAGGTATATTTCATGAACGAAATTCAGTCTGGGCTAAGGCTACACTGTAAAATATTACCAGGATTTCACAAGATATAACAGTAATATTTCACAGTTAAATACTGTATTCAGAATTTTATTGTGAAATCAATGCATGTGAAATTTGAATTTAACTGGAGCGCGCAGCATTGTGGGATATGACAGCATCGGAAACACATGAAGTTGATTGGATCACCTCCTTTTTCAGCGCCACACTGGATCAGATATGGCAAGTGCTAGGCCTAAGTAGCCCAATTCAGTGTTCAATTTTGTCAACTTATGTTAACAATGGCTTCCCCGTTATGGCTATACTGAGATAGTCGTGCTTTCATTTTTAAGGCTTTGTAGCCGTAGTGTGTTCTTATGGAGACACAACCACCAAGGCTAAGTGTGATTGCTCATACTTTCAAAATAAATACCGTACGTCCTTAGCTAGGTAAAGTTAATTGCGAAATATTTGTCCTTAAGATATGTTTTCGGAACAGTTTAATTCTGTGCATTTCGCCCCTCATCTGTTAATGTATTCCTCTATGATCCTAAGTTTCCCTCGCAATTGTTCCAAACCTGTAACGTTACGAAAACTGCTGGCAAGTACGTTAGGCTACGGAGGTAACGTAAAGTTAATGTAACGTTAGTCTCTAAAATCATGAAGTGAATGAGTGAACGAATGATATTTTGGGACAAGGTATTTTATCCTTTTTTATTTTGAGGTACGAGGCTTAGTGAGCCAGTATAAATTACTGTGAATTTACAGCCATATTTTTTACAGTGTAGGAAATCAGGGTCTGATGCTGATTGGCTTCTTTTTAGGCATAATGCTCCTCTCTTATTAAGAAGGCCAAGTCAGAATTTTATTTATCTGTTACTACTGAAAATCTATATGATCCTAGAAAGTTTTGAAAGTCTATTAAATCCATGCCTGGAAACTGTAAGTCTGCAGATTTACCATCATGTGTAATGAAAAACTCCTGTATAGTTCATATAAAGTTCCTGTATATGACAAATCTGAAATACTGAATTGTTTTAATGAGCACTTTGTATCTTCCGGCTCTCTATTTGACTCTGCTCCCTCTGTCTCTGTAACACCCTGTGCTGATGAAACGATAAGTGGTGGTCAGACTTTCAGCTTTACACCATTTTCAGTGCTGGAGGTACACAAAGCCCTGAAATCACTAGATGCTATAAAACCTGCAGGTCCTGATGTTCTTGACCCCTGCTTCTTGATTTAGCAGCTGATTTTATAGCAGAACCACTCACATATATTTTCAACCTGTCTTTGGAATGTAATGAAATTCCTAGGATTTGGAAATCAGCACATGTTCTCCCACTATTAAAAGGGGGAGATCCAACGCTCTTAAATAATTACAGACCTATTTCGAAGCTCTGGAAAAAATACTTGAATCTCTTGTCAGTGAACAGCTTCCAGCATCTTTATACACTAATTCCTTTTTATCTACGTTCCAATCAGGTTTTAGAAAAAAACATAGCACTTTTTACAAAGCCTCTGCCTAAAATCTCTTGGCCAACTGAATTTCAGGAATCCTCAATCTTTACGTGGCCATCAAATTCTGGTGGAGGATCTTTAACATCACTAACTGGAAGACACATATTTCAAGTCATTAATTGAAGTAGCCAAAGTTCAAAGACAGAACAGAATGTATACTCACAAGGCATGCTGAACACCCCTTTCTTATGGAGGTCCATAATAACAACTGGAGGGTGATGGCCACAGTGCACACATGAAAACATGTAATCATGTGCAGTTAGGGCCTCAAAATTAAGGTCTCCATGTAGTATAGCATCATGGTTAGGGAAATTTTGATTATTCGTTGATTTGAGCGCATCCTCGTCCAATTGCTGTGATTCTGTAATTATATATATTTTTTAAAAGGGCAGGTTTCACATTTAAATGAAATATACAGAGGGAGGACATAAAATGTATTATCATTATTATCAAAGGAGATTACCTGTAAGGAGTTCCTTAAATATAGGCAGAGGTGGAGCGTCATTATTATGCTATCATTGAAATTATGCCACCCCTCTCTCCATTCCTGGTATCGGTAGAAACATCCGACGCAGTTTGCTCATCTTGTGACTTGTGAGCCATTGTGATCTTCTGATTTAAACATTCCAGACACTTGGGTCTCTGCACTCCTAACCTTTCTAAAAAGGTCAGCATGTGTCTGAAACAAATGCCACTTTGCCACAGATTTGTGCAAACACGAATTTGTAGGCTTTGAACATGGGCAGTGCCAAGTATTCCA
The DNA here is from genome assembly GCA_022702515.1 of Ilyophis sp. 1 JC-2022. Lineage (NCBI taxonomy): Eukaryota > Metazoa > Chordata > Actinopteri > Anguilliformes > Synaphobranchidae > Ilyophis > Ilyophis sp. 1 JC-2022. The sequence goes on along the minus strand of CM040396.1, from coordinate 21,666,834 downwards.
TTTTTTGTCATAACACACCATGACTCTGCCAATCCTAGAATAATAGGAAATACGTGGTTCCCATACTGACACATACAGTTGTGATTTCCCATTGGATTGATCTTCTCCAAAAACCTCTTTGCTTAATGGGGCTCCCTCTGCCTCACACGCCCACTTTTGCATTAGGCACCGATTTTTCGTGTCCTCGCTGAACCATTTGGTCTTGACCATTTCCATTAAAATGTCTTCATTTAGAAATACATCTGTCCTTTTTCAGTTGATGCATACTGATGGAAGATGTGAGTGAGCAGTGATGTCCGGATTTGAAGATTAATGTTTTCGCTTTATGTGCATTTTAAGTTTTTTTTTATTCAAACGCAAATTACAAAAACAGCAGGTGGTTTGGGTTTGCCTTGATCGGAGCACCTTTAAAGAAGAACAATGGCTGGGGGCTGCAGGGAGGTTGGAGGTTGTAGAGAAGCTTGGGGTTGCAGGACAGCTGGACGTTGGAGGCAATATTACTGTTGAGGGGCTTGGGGTTGCAGGACAGCGGGAGGTTGCAGGCATGGTCATTGTGAAGGGGCTTGGGGTTGCAGGCAGGTTAATGGTTGGAGGCAAAGTTACTGTAGAGGGGCTTGGGGTTGCAGGCAGGTTGATGGTTGGAGGCAAGGTTACTGGAGAGGGGCTTGGGGTTGCAGGCAGGTTGATGGTTGAAGAGAGGCTGGGGGTTGTAGAAGGGCTGGTGACTGTAGGGGGGCTGGAGAGGGATTTATCAAGATGTGCAATAAAACCTTTCTTGGTGATAATTATTTTGGGGCAATAACAGCAGTGGTAGTGGCTGCTGCCCACACAGCTTAGACTGCACTTGTATATGGAATAGCCTTAAAAACAAAAACAAAATATCACATATACATGAACAGAATACATACTGTATACATATACATATCACATATACATGAACCGAATACATGAATATTTTAAGATAAATAAAATAAACAAAACAAAATCAAATAGGCACAAGAAAATTCAGTAGTATTAAAGAAACGAAAATAAGCATATTGGCATTGGTTTGCATAACACATTGTTGCACACAAATAATGTCTATGAGCTGTTAAGTTATTGTGTGATATTATAGTAATAGTCGTATCAAAAACAATTAAACATTCAGATGGTAAAGACAGGCTTTCTACACAATCTATAAAAGGGGACCAACTAATTATAACTTTTTCCGAGACCTGATATTGTTATGTTTTAGCTCTTCTAACGGCAATAATAAAAGCACATCTGTTCACTGGAGAACAATGAGTCTATGGGCCACAAGTGATGCAAATGCTACAGCATTCACATGGAGACTTACAAGTAGACACACCAAATATATCTATTATGGGATTGGGCTCACTTGTTTTCCCACACATAAGAAAATGGCTCATAAATGCCTCCCATGAACTACTCATAGTCAGTGTCCTAGAGTGTAAAATATAATTTATAAATTAATGCTTTGGTTAAACTGACGATAAGCCATTTCCTCCTCAACACTTCAACAAGGAGCCCATCAAATGCAGTGATTTGTTGACTTTATAATATCAGAAATCAAATGAGATATTCCACAATGTAATACACAAAATATTAAGGTTACCTCCATGTTTGACTGAAGACTTGTGGGTCTGTAGGTGGGCCACCATATTAGGGTATTCCCACACCTTCGAACAAAAAGGGCATTTGCAGCCATGATGATCCGTCTTCAGCAATTCTGGATGACATGCAGTGACATGGAGCAAAAGTAGCAATAGCATAATAACGTTATTCAAGCAATTATATGTTACATTAGCTAGTTATACATATAACATAATCCTACTACCCAACTATAAAATGAGCAACTCTGTCCCGGACTCCCGGCGGTCCTGTGAATAAGTCGTTACATCGAACACGAAGTATCAAACGGATTCTCCGCCATTAACTAACGTTAACGTTAGGCGTTGTCCGCCATTATCTAGGCTAACAGCTACTAGCTAACCCCCAAGCTCCACTGTGGCCATCGAGCGTTGCGTAATGTGCGTTGCGTCAGCAATTGCCATCAGTCAGGGAATGTTGCTTTTGTAATCAATGAAAGGTGCTACATTGCGTTGCGTCCGATGGCTGCATCCAAGCTAAACAAACGGCGAGGTTCGATTTTTGATGGCGAACGCATGCGTCCGCTCACATCTAGTGCGTTAAAATAATTATATAAATTGTTTATTGTACAATAATATAATTGTATATTGGTTGTTTTCTGGTGTAGGCCATTCGTTCACGGCATGAAATGAAATTCACATAGGCTATTAAATTTATGAATTAATTCATTAATTTACAAAAGAGTGACGTACTTAACTTTCATTCACTAGTAAGTAGTGTACATTAATGGTTATAGTTACATTACCTCACATTAACTCGCTGTCACTATTCAAGGGTAGCAGTTGGTTACAGTATGCATTTTTCGTAATTCGTAGCACTAGCCTACTGAACGAAAGTTTCTTTACGTATCGTCATAACTTACGTACGCTCTGGAGCAGGTAGAACGTGACGTTGACGCAACGCAATGCTATTGGTGGAGCTGGCTTGGTGTTCCAATAGAAGGGGCGTTCCCTAAGCGCCTACACCCTTCTCGTTGGTGCCGCTCGCTTCAACCGTTAAACGAGCATCAATTCTGAAGACGGTAATTTAGCGGTAGCTAGCTCCGAGATCAGAAAATGTACTGGACCTGAGTGAAAGCGGGTTAAATGTGATTTGTGCAAATACCATCATTGGGGAAATGCACTGGCATAAGATAAATAATTCGCCGAATGATGTGGTAAGATTTTACTTAACGTTAGATTACTAACGTTAAAATTTTGCAGTACAAAACGGCTCTTTTTCAAAACCCAACAACCTCATCGTTAACTTACGTTGTTATATAACGGTCATTTATATTGGCAACCGTTTTGTGAATATTCACGGCTTAGCTAAACATAATACATTTTAATTAAGTTAATTATGTTTCCTTTGATCATCGTTATCTTTGATCATATTGTGATATACAGGTGTGTAAATTAACGTTAGTTTGTTTTTGCGCATAATCCAACGTTAGCTAACGTTACCATTTTTTGCCATTGTTCGGTGAATGGGTAGGCTAGTCCAATGGCTAACCACAGGCTAGTGCGTCTATAACCTGAAATTATTCTAATGACGTTTGATTAATATCGCGTTTGTAACGTTACTTTTCCCCCCCAAAACGGCCTTTCTCGTCTATCGCCTCCTCCCTGGCGTTTCAGTTTGAAAAAACTACCACAAAGAGAGGTGTGCGCGTGACGCTCCCATGCTCTTTAAATGATAATAAAGTACACATCATCACGCCCGATCCGTTACCGTCGCTGCCTCATGCACGTTTTGCACAGTCCAAAGAACTCAATTTCTTGATATGTCTGTTTGTTCATAGCAGTGACCGGAACTTCACTATTGCTGTGGTTGCTCGCTGGAATTGAAATAAATTACAAACCCCAATTCCAAAAAAGTTGGGACAGTTTATGTAAAATGCACATACAAGCAGAGATTTATAAATTCTCTTTTACATATATTTAATTGAAAACAGTACAAAGAAAATATATTTCATGTTTTACCTTATCAACTTCATTGATTAAATATACGCCTGAGGTATCAAAACGAGCCTCCAACCATCACTCTGCTGCCAGATATGCAGTAGATATGGATGGAACAAATTCTCAATTAGCGTATATTTACAAAAATTTACAAAGTTGATAAGGAAAAACTATCACTTTTAAATTAAATATATGTAAAAGTGAATTTACAAATTTCTGCTTTCATGTCTTTCTCTATATAAATCTCTTTCCCTTTCTCTGGCAGCAGTTAGAAGTGAGAGGTCTGGCCCTGGGGCTGGTGCCAGCAGATGGGACATGTCCCACAGATGGTGTGGCCAATACCACAGACCCCCAGCGCAGTCGGCAGGCTTTTGAACAGCTGCAGCAGAAGGTCCTCCGGCTGACGGAGCAGATCAGGGTGGAGCAAGCGGCAGGTGACGACAATGTGGCCGAGTACCTGAAGCTGGCGAACAATGCAGACCGGCAGCAAAGCGCCCGCATAAAGCAGGTGTTTGAGAAGAAGAATCAGAAGTCAGCACAGGCCGTCCTCCAGCTGCAGAAGAAGCTGGACCTGTACCAGCGCAAGTTGAGGGAGGCGGAGCAAGGCGGCCCTGCCCGGCAGCACAAGGACGTGCACCAGAGCCTGAGGTGCGTGGGTTCCAAGGTGACCACCAAGCCCAAAGAGTTTGCTTCCATTGTACACAACAGGTTTGGCAGCTCGGAGAACGTGTGGGTGGCAAAGGAGCTGCAGGAAGAGGTGCCAGTCGGACCTGTGGAAGAGGCACAGTCCAGTCCCCGCTACGGCAGTGAGGATGAGGGATCCAGTGCCACCTCGGGATCAGTGGGGGCCCACAGTACCTCTGGGGGCCCCACACTGGAGATCCTGCCAAGCTCAGGCCTGGAAGCCCTTCTCCACCAGCTTCAGGATGTGGGGCGAGCACAAGCACGGCTGGAGGGATCTTTGGACAAGCTTAAAGGGCTCTATGAGAGGGACTACCAACTGCTCATTCTGGCCTTCCAAGACCAACGCTACAGGTAGGACAGCTACAACTAACATGTAAACACTAACCAGGGGTGAACAAATCAAACCTTCCGTGGTAGCCCTGCACAAATTTTGGTAGCCAAGATAAACGTGTGTGAAATGTATATGTGCGCGAGGGAACAAGCAAGACTGACTCAATGGTATTAACTTAAAGGGATAGTTCACATTTTTTAGACCCAGGTCCGCTGAGCTACTTAATACAAATTATTTCATAAATTGGGGAACATATGAGGCTCAAGACCTCCTGTTCCTCGCGCTAGATTATTCTTCGTTACGCTTTGTGAGCACGGTAATAATAGCAGAAAGTGTTTCAGTTTTGGTAAAAGTACCATATCGTGCGTTTTACTGCATTTAATCGGCTACAAATACACACAAGAGTAGACCAACACAAGCCCAACAGAATGTTGTCATTTCTAGAGGTCAGAATGCAGTTTTTGATAACAAAACATTCATGTTCAATGGTGAGTCCGTACATAATTTTGTTGTGTTAAGAAGGAATAAAAAGTGTTTCAGTTATCTTTAAAACGCTCTCGCTTTGTGAATATTCAATTTTATGATGTTAGATTAACGTGAAAGGTAAATCATAACAAGCCCATCGTACTGGTTGGTGTGTTGGAATCAAGGAAAACAAAATGGCGCGACTATTGATAGAAAAGGCACAAGCGGTGACTAGAAACATACCGTGCGTTATATCAAGTAGGAAAAAACTCTTTGTATTATTTCTTCACATAGAATAAAGGAATGATTCTGAAACGCTGTTAATATGTTGATCTATATTTTGCTAAAGTACTCCAGGAGTGCCGTATTATTATGTTGAATATCAAAGGTGCAATACTACAACATGTGAGCAGTAACGCTTGTTTATGCAACGCGTTACATGCATAATTAGACATTTTTTACGAACAAAATATTTTTTTCTTGGTTTTCTCTCGAGGTTAATATAATTTTGTTTGTTTCAGTAGAAAGAGTATCTATTTATAGGTTATATGAACACATTTCAAAGCATTCTATTGCGTAACGTACGAGATATTAAATTAAGAATAAACTACTCTAGCAAATGGAGGGGTGATTGTGCTACACATCTAAACACATTTCAAAATCAGTTTCTAACAAAAAACCTCAATTCATATACGAAACGAGTCCTGATCTTATTTTATTTTGCATATTTGCGGTTGCTGCGGAGTAGTAAGAACAAATTTCAGTTTGAGAAAGAGGGGCGTAGCTACCTGTTTATATTGTAAATCTAACTAAAACTAAGTATTTATTTAGTAATTAATGTTAGTTACACTCAAAACACACTGGTGCACCACCAATTGTCGTTAGCCTGTTTGCCGTGTCTCACTCTTAGCTGATAATAGCTACAGCATCAGGGAGTCGCACTCCCTCTCTTTCTACCCTCGCAATATCGTCCATATATATTCGGGTTCAAACTGTAACACTGAACACCACTTGCAAAATGAAAGTAATCAGAATAGTCATCACTGCTACAATACATATTCAAATATAGTCCAGAAACATTGGATCACTAACTAGCTAGTCAAAATTGTTTATAAAGATGACGCTATCTATGATCTATGCATAGATATATCTATGGATCTAAGTACCGTTCCCAAGCAACTGCTGGCATGGTCAGCTGTCGTGCAACGGGAGTTGGAAACTAGGTGTCGTGAAGTACAATCACGTTGATAAGGCAAGTGGTCCAAAACAAACAAATAATACAGTTTTTTGGCTATATTGACGCGTTTTGATTTCAAGGTATGCATTTATGCAAGCAAATAAACATATGATGAAGTGTTTATTTAAGTTTGGTTTATTAATAGTGTCTTTGTTAAGTAGCTGTCAGGGGGTGTCTGTAAGCTCCTATTAAATCAATGTTATTTGGCTAACAAAACTAACGGCTAACAGACATTGAGCTACATGTACTGGAGACAGGAGGTTTTGAGCCCCATATGTTCCCCAATTTATGAAATAATTTGTGGTAAGTAGCTCAGCGGACCTGGGTCTAAAAAATGCGAACTATCCCTTTAAGAAAGATACGCCTATAAAAATGTATAATTAAATCCTGTAGTCTACCTTTTTATTTTCGAATCAAATCAAACAACCTGTATGAAAATCACAAAATACATGTTTTTTCATCACTCAAATTGTAATGTGAAATTAAAATAATTATGCACAGCTAAATCGATCTCAAAATTACACTTCTAGCATGTATACGAACACAAGATACAGTTTTACATTAGGAGAGAATCCAAAACATTTAACAATATCCATCAGTCATGGTAGGCTACTTACTTTGGGCCAGATTCAGAGTTGAGAAGCACGCGCAAATGAGACTTATTCCCGAGATTACGCGTAGCTTAAGCTATTTGTGATTCAGACATTTGACTTATCCGCTGTTTTAAAGGGTTATGAAACCCTCGGTTGCATTCTCTCCGCCCACAGCACAAATTCGAAAAATGCAATTAAATGGGCGTGGAAAGCAGCAGTAGAGGGGGAGGGGTGAGAGCGAGGTGAGAGGCTATTGCCACCTGAAGACACGCCCACTAAGGAAAAGATGGAGAGTGAAATGGAGTCTGTATCAATCGCTGACTAATTCTGCGGTATCAATCAATGGCTCTTTCAAGGTGGAGGACTTCTCCCCTCCGGAATCCTCTGGGCTTTCCACCAACCTGGAGTATGAAGGAGGAAATGGTCCGGAGCCCTATCAGTTTGAGCCGTTGGGAGAAGTCTCTGAGTGGTAGTCTAGCTAATTATCTTTTATCCCACATTGGAGGGACAGAAATATCAGTAGGGCTTGGTAACGTTACCGCATTCCTTTGGCTGGCATACCCCAATTCAACCTGGGCATAGTTCTCGTAACAGTCCCACTGAAAATGCTTGTTTCACACAAGCTTGCCAGCAGTGCTGATGATTGGCGCCAGACCCAAAATGCCCAGTCAGAGTAGCGTACAGCTATCTCCAGATCGCTTGGGAAAGCATGTAAGTGTTAACGTTAATCCGTTGATGCTCTTGCACCCCGAGAAAGCACACTTGCGACCGATCAGTCATTGGTTGTAAATTGAAACTACTGGAATTGAAAAAATGAACTTACAATTGTTAATAACTGGCATAATTGGAAAAAAGCTAATACATTGAAAGAGACTAACTGTAGGCTACAACAATATGCTTGTCAAATGGATATAGCCATTGGCCACGCCTTCTCAAGAATGTATTTATATTGGGGGCGGTAACAAAGTGCGAAACTGATTACGTACGAGCGTACCAAAAGTACTACGTCATTGCCCATTTTTCATTTTCAGCCCAGGAAGGAGAATAATTTATTTAGTAACAGCTAAAATACTGAAATTCAACATTTTGCCCAAAATTGTAGATATAATGCATACTATTGTTCTCTTCCATCTGAGGCAATGCCTAGATATTAGTTAACAGCTAAAAAAATATGTTTTAGTGTTTCCTACCCCTTTAAGCGTCTCTCTAGTACAGGGGTGGCCAATTCCAGGCCTCGCGGGCCGGTGTGTATGCAGGTTTTTGCTGCCGCCAGTTAACAATTATTGAATTAGCCCAATCGTTTACACGATCTGATATTTTAATCTACATATCCGCGATATGAAAAGCAGCTGATGAATGTTCTTGTGCCGGTATGCGTCAATGCGTGTATTGTAGCATTTTATCGTTCTGTAATTTACAAGTGAATCGGTGATTGTGTGTATGACTAATTAGCTGATTGAACCGTGGTAACTGGTGGCAGTAAAAACATGCATACACACCGGCCCGCGAGGCCTGGAATTGGCCACCCCTGCTCTAGTACATACGCGACATTACGTGCGCGGGGTGGAGATTTGATGAAAAGGTGGCATGTCTGCAAGATACACATATTCAGAGTTTAAACTTAATCTTTTTTTTCTGCGCAACTTTGTTTGGGAAAAAAAGGTAGTTTATGTCTAGCGCCACTAATAGATGATTATGAAAAATACATAATCTTTCACAAAAATGGACATTAGAATTAGTGCATGTTCTTATATTATATCTTATATAATATTGGTCTTATTTTCCTTTGCCGAGCCTACTTACAATTATCAAAGAGCTGTCATAAAAATAAAAATATGTAAAAGTAGGCTATGATTGATTTATCTGGTATATTAGATGGATTAATTGGTAGACAGTGTCTGGATCATATTCGCTTTGACAGAGAGACGATTTATGTCAGTACAGCTTCTCCAAAATGATTAAGTAAGAAGACGTCGCATATCGGCTATTGTGTTCAACCAGCGTAGGCTACATTACTTTATTAGGTAAATCGTTTAAAAAAGATTTAATTTTTAAATCTTTTTTTCCAGTAAATCCAACGATTTATTTGTTTACTTAATAATATTGCGTGCAACCACTGTCCAGCAATTATTTATTTTGATTGAGTGATGGGTATATCCTAGGGATGTTAACAATTAATCGACTATCAATTAATTGCTAATAAGAATTGAATCGATAAGATTTCAAATTAAACAATTAACTGAACAATCTGCGGTCTTGTTGTAATTGTATCAACGGGAGTTCTTGTGTGAAAAGTAATCATGATTTAAGGTCGCCACGAGGGGGACCCAAATGTAGCCTAGTGTAATTAATGAAGAGGCCGCAAAGTCACAAAAGAAGTGGGCAAAACGTAGTCCAGTGTGGGAATAACAACTCAACCACTTCGTTAATGTACCACCTAAAAAGCGTACATCCAACCATGTTGTCAGGGAAAAGTGGATCGCAACCTACCATCACCTCAGTGTTGGCAAAGAGGGTATGTGACGATAGCGAGCCGTACCGCCAGAGGAGACGAGAGGGGGACACAGGCCGGTGTGGCAGTCCAGGGAGCCGCGCTTCAGACGCGCACTTCTGCTATGGTTCTACTGCTGGGTGACAACTACTCCACCACCCGCACCGATGACGTGGAAAAAGAAGTGGACAACTTTTTGAAGGACGCCCCACCACTGCTCAACGCTAGTCCCACCGAATGGCGGAAAGTCAATGAAGGAAGATTTCCGAGGCTGGCAAAGCTGGCGCGACGATACTTGTGTATACCCGGCACGTCAGTCCCATCGGAACGGGTGTTCTCAGCAGCTGGCCTTACTGTAAACAGGCTGCACACACGACTCACTCCCGACCACGTAGATATGCTTATTTTCTTGAATAAAAACACGTAGGTCTATGCATATGAGGAGCCTATTCAAAACACAATAGCCTATGTTTTAAGTTGACTGTTCTAGGCTAGGACTACTATTTGTACTGTCGCCTTTCCCATTTCAAGAGGGATTATGTTAATGCTGCTAGCGCCTAGCGGAGCAACGGCTTCGCTTGCGACAGACGAGACGGAGCGCAATTTCTTTTTCCTGTTAAAGTAGCCTACACGCCTTCATATTCTATTTTTGTTATTCTACAAGAATACCTGTTTCTCAAATGTTACAATAAATCTTTGATTGAGGAATATAACATGCATTTTGTATTCTGTATATCATAAGCTGTATTTAGCTTTTATATTATCAATTAATCGACGATTGTTTGTTAAGGTTAACAACTATCAATTAAGGAAATTCCTTTAAATTTGCATCCCTAATATATCCAAGTCAATAGGAGCTATGATAATTTTATCAATGTGATGGATTAATACGTTCACTGCCTTCCCCATCACGCAAGAGCAACTACAATGCACAAAGGTAGGTTATTAAAGGCACTGTCACTGACACGTTGAAAATGTATCCCCCCACACACATTTTTTTAATAGAAAGCTGGCAACCCAGGGGGCAGGTACAAGAAACAGGTCATTAGAATATCATGCCCTGTGCCACCCACATTTTGAGAAACGCACCCGCGTAGCGCAGGTTACAATACGGCGTATCTCATCCCGCATTAAATCTGCGCAGGAGAGGCACTTAAGCGCATGATGTAAGTTGGCCATCTCTGAATCCGGCCCTTTGTCCTATGCCTCTGGATCTCCTCTCACTTGTCTCCATGTTTACACTTACTTCCGGGTAGGCTACCATGCATAACAAAAGCAGCGTAGAAGACGTGCATATGCTTCACTTACACAAAGAATAGCTAAAACCAGCTTCCAAATGGAGAATCAGACAGAAATGTATTTAACAAATGTGCACCCCTACATTATGGCAACAACCATGACAAACAACAAAATGTAGCCAAGTAAGCGCTGCATATAAACCAAGACAAAACGCCTGGCAACGTGCATGAAGTTATCAAAGTGGACAAATAAAACAAAAGGGAAACCGAACCAACAAAAGGCTTTGATGCCCGAAAATGGGGGGGGGTATGTACAAAAGGTTCTATAATTTCTAAACGGTTCATCCGATATGGATGAAAATGCCCTCAAATTAAAGCTGATAGTCTTTCCCTTTTCCTGGTTTCCTTTTTGCATTTCAACCTCATTGTCATTGTATCCTTTAACTCAAAGTGCTAGAGTACAGAACCTGTCCAATTAATTGGTGCTCACTGTATATGCACTTTAAATATCCAGCACAGGTGTCTGCAATTTTCAATCATGACTCAGGTGTACAGAGTGAAACTCGTTAGCACGCAAAATATTTAAAGGGCCGCACTGAAGAGGCAGCATAGGGATGTAACAGTCTTTATCAAATGTTACCAGTGCATAGTTTCTGAACCAGTGATCTATATCTGTTACTACTGTAGCCAGTGCTGCAATACGGAGGTAAAGCAGAACAATGATGCTTACGGTATACTCCTCCCTAAATAGAGCAGCGAAAGCTAAATATAAGCAAACTACGTGGCCTTGAAGTCTGGGTTCAAAGTATTTCATGGTTAAACTATATTTCTATGTACTGAATGTGAGGGCATTCAAATTTTTAATAAGGCCCGTTTTCTGTTTTTAGATCGCTGAGATAGGCTAAAGCTCCGTCTACCATCACTTCCCCTTTCATATTGAAGAAATTTCCTCTATTGGACCGTTGTAATGCCACCGCCAGGGGTGTCTAGTTATCTGTCTTCTCAACCCGCACATTTTGAAAGCCTAATTAAAGGCAATGACAATTTCCTAAATAAATTATTTATTTGACAGAGAGTGTGATTATAGGGGGAAATAATTATAGATCTGGCCATATCGAGAAGACTAGCAACCAGCAACCGATATCAAGCTAGGGGAAGAAAAAACCCCATGGCCGCGATTATTTTGTCCCAAGAGGCAGGCCAGCCGAGGACGGATAACGTCATTGACTATTGCCTTGTTTCCACTTGCACATTCGACCCGTTCCAGAGCCGCGCTGGCTCGACTTATGAGCATTTCCATTAGTTCAAATTCGAGCCGCGCCAACGAGACCCACTCCAAAAACGGCCCGATTTGTCCTCTGGTGCTGGCTCGAATATAATGGAGCCGCCAGTGCGTTGCTATGGTGATTCACCACAGCAACGTAGCCGAAGAAGACGCGCTTACTCACTTTGTCGGCTGTTTAATAACAACAACAACAAAAAAATTGAAAAAATAAACAACCCGTGGGGTTTCGAGGAAGTCCAGGCCCTTTTAATGATTTGGGCAGACGAGTCGGTTCAGCAGCAGCTGAATTCATCGCTCAGAAACGAGAATAAATAAATGTGAACGAAACTATTTTATATTTTGAACCGATCCAACGATCGCGGACTCGGCTGGTTTAAACAATTGAATGTGTTTAGCGAAGATCAATCCACATAAATAACGACTGGGAGGGAGGCCTTTTGTGATAACATATGTCTGCACTGACGGATACGTTGTTGATTTTGACGCAACATATTCCACAACACCAACACAAACAAACCCAACTCGTAGTTCGCCATGTTATAATAGCTAACATTAGCAAGGTACTTTGGAACAGCTGTGTCGCGTTACCTAGCACCGATACATAACGAATCTCTGGCGGAGAACCAGCTCGGATTAATGGAAAATCAATTTGAGCCGCGCTGTACGTCTCGCGTTGGCTCTGGAACGGGTCGAATGTGCAAGTGGAAACAAGGCATATGTTTACATGCACACCATGTTCCGAATAAGGTCAATATTCTCTTTAAGGCAATATTCTGAATAAAGTGTTTACAAGCTCCGTAGAGTGTTGAGCTCTGCGAATATTCCTATATACATGTTAATCGGCATTTTCCGAATAAACTAGGGCATGCACATTCTTTTCCCACTATAATTCCCCTTTCCGCAAAAGGTTTGGAAGATGCTTGCTTTTGCGTTATATTGTGTTGTCTTCTTAGCACTTCTACAACATAATTTAACAAGAACACTTGTTTTTATTCACAAACTCATCTTACTTTATTGACTCATCTGACTTTCGTAGCTCATCTGGTAGACTGTAGAGTTAAAATAAGCAGTCGACCGCCTGTTTGCCTGCTCTCTCCTGAATTGGCTGAGGGTGGAGTTGCGATGGCACAAGCTAACAGTCACAACTGGGCATTCCAAATTTAGGGGAGAAAAGCTAAATGGAGAATGGAACAAGTTGTAAGAAAAATAGTAAATGTAGCCTGTTCGTTTTCCAGGTGTGAAAGGCTGGAAGAGCAGCTTAACGACCTGATGGAGCTTCACCAGAATGAGGTGCTCAACCTGAAGCAGGAGCTGGCCAGTGTGGAGGAGAAGATTGCCTACCAGTCCAACGAGAGAGGGAGGGACGTGCAGGTCAGCCAAGCCTCTCCCAAACAAAGATGTCCTGCTCAGTTTCTGCTCAGGGACACCACACACCAGCCACAATACAATACGAGTACCATGATCCAAAGAGGTACTTGGTTGCCATATGTTTAATTTTCGTCGATTAGCAACCAAAACTAGATTCCTAAAGAAATTGTAGGTGTCGTTGCTTCACAGTGTTATCAATTGCTGGAAATGGCATAGAAAGATCGTAAGATGGTATTGAGATTGAGGGTGACACAGGTGGAAGGAGTTGGATTGTGGTTTTGGATGATGGTGGTGAGTAGTAGTGGAGGGAATTCAGAGGATGAGTTTGAGGATGACATGGATGTTGAGGAACAGAGTAGAGTAGCTAGCAGGAGAGGACGGGGAAGAGGGAACGTGAGGATAGAAGAGCAGGTGAGGAAATCAGGTAATAAAAGTAATAAACTGAGTTTGGAGGAAAGTAGTTCTGATAGAGTTTCAGGGTTTATTCTTACCTGAAAGGGTTCAAATAGGCTATATTATCTTTAGGGTAAGGGCTTATGTACCACCACCACTTCATTGCTACAAATGCCAGAAATACGGACATATTGCCGCAGTTTGTAGGGGGAAACAAAGATGCGCTAAATTTGGAGGAGAACATAAGTATGAAAAATGTGGGGATAATGTGCAAGCCAAATGCTGCAACTGTGGAGGGGCTCATAGCGTGGCATATGGAGGATGTGAAGTTAAGAAAAGAGCAATGAAAATTGGCTGGTGTGTGTGGTGTCCCTGAGCGGAAAGTTATCAATTGCTGGAAATGGCATAGAAAGATCATAAGATGGTATTGAGATTGAGGGTGACACAGGTGGAAGGAGTTGGATTGTGGTTTTGGATGATGGTGGTGAGTAGTAGTGGAGGGAATTCAGAGGATGAGTTTGAGGATGACACGGATGTTGAGGAACGGAGTAGAGTAGCTAGCAGAAGAGGACGGGGAAGAGGGAACGTGAGGATAGAAGAGCAGGTGAAGAAATCAGGTAATAAAAGTAATAAACGGAGTTTGGAGGAAAGTAGTTCTGATAGTGAAGGATCACGATCAGCTCGTAAGAAATTGGTGGGAGAAGAATTTAAAATAATACTGAAATTTAGGCAGGAAGATGAAAATGAAAATATCAATTTAAGTATAATTGCTTTGACCAGGGAGTTGAAAAAGAAAGTAGGAGACATTGAAATGGCTAAAATCCTTTGAGATGGAAGTTTGTTTTTGAAATGCAAAAATGAAAAACAGAAAAATATGGCGTTGCAGATTGAAAATATCGGCATGAAAACGGTAATTGAGAGAAAAATATTGATTGAGGATAGATCTAAATGGGGAGTGATTACAGGCATACCGATAGAAGAAGAAATGGACAAAATTGCAAAGATTATCGAAGGTGAAGTGAGGAGAATTAAGAGACTGTTTAGAACAGTAAATGGACGTAAAGAAAAGAGTCTATCAGTACTCGTGGAGTTTCAGGGTTTATTCTTACCTGAAAGGGTTAAAATAGGCTATATTATCTTTAGGGTAAGGGCTTATGTACCACCACCGCTTCATTGCTACAAATGCCAGAAATACGGACATATTGCCGCAGTTTGTAGGGGAAAACAAAGATGCGCTAAATTTGGAGGAGAACATAAGTATGAAGAATGTGGGGATAATGTGCAAGCCAAATGCTGCAACTGTGGAGGGGCTCATAGCGTGGCATATGGAGGATGTGAAGTTAAGAAAAGAGCAATGAAAATTCAGCAAATCAAAACACAAAATAACATAACATATGCAGAGGCAGTAAAGAAAGAGGAGAAAACGGAGTAGAAGAATCGGAGAGAAACTACCAACCTTCTAGATTTGAAGTGCCAGGGGAACGGAGAGTAGAGGATTCTGAGAGAACAATCGTTAACCAAACTTCTAGAGTTGGGATGGAACAGAGTAGTCAGACTAAAGGGTTGAGTACTGAAAAAAATATTTTATTCATTGCATATGTCCTCAATTCTTCAGACCAAGCTAAAAGCAAAACAGAAAATAATAATAGTTAAGGGAGCGGAAAAGTTCTTGGAGGTGAAAGGTCTTTCTTGGGAGCAAATTCAAAAAGAATTGAGTCAGACTCAAAGTCAGGAAACAAGTTCTAAGGGACCTATATAGAAATTAATATTGAGATGAAGAGAAAAGATTCAAATATGATTTAAGAGATGTATTATAGAGATTGTTTGGTATAATTTTAGGTTTTATTAGTTTTATTTATTTATTTATTTATGTATTATAGATATAGACCCAAGAGAAATCTAATATAATAAATTCTGATCTACACTCCAATCCGGTTGGTCGCGGTAATGCACAATTTCATTGTTTGCGTCATAACAACAACAACATGCTCGTGCACTGTAACTGGAGGCAAAACAATCTGTTATTCCTCTAAACAGCTGATGAGACTCCACATTTATAGATTGCTAGCTACTTCTAAATTAAACAAACTGCTAAAATGGCATCAACCTGTTGTGTCTTTGGGTGCCAAAACAATAAGATGAAGGAGGGAAAACTTCAGGATACCTTCAGCATCTCTGGATTCAAGCAATTCACCAGGCAGATTCATATTGATAGCCTAATACCCGGGTGTGCACACTTCATATCAGGCAAAATACTTTGCTAAATTACTACGTTATTGTGGATACTGTTGCTGGTGATCTATCATAGCTAAAATTAGATAATGTGCATTGTGAGTTTGAGTTTTTAAAATTTATTTCCCCATTGTTTACATTGAGGTTATCTGCGGTGGTGGCATGATATTTTGTATAGCTAACGTTAGCTTATAGGTGTTGGGGGTAACAGTAGCCTAATGTTAGCCATTACACTCCATTGACGGTTTAATTTAAATTGCATTCGCAAATCCCATCTCCACTGTCACTGAACTGTGGGTAGCTCGCAAGGAGCATACAGCTGCTTGGTAGCTAGCCTGTAGCTACAGGTTAGCTAACAGTTATGAAGTTTTCATGCCTGTTACCTTGTGCATAATAATGAAATGGTTTTCAAATGCTTTCATGTGTGTAATATTTATAAGGAAAGACTTCACATCTCAAGATAAGTGTAGCAAGATAGCAAGAGAAAGAGGCTAGCGGGTCAGCGGACGAGTTGTCCGGCTACCGGTGTATTATGAGGTTGGGTTGCTTGCTCGGTTTACCAATGGCAATCTATTGGACTCGGAGGTCTGCTGGTCCAACAGAGACCAGTCGGCAAATCCGATCCGACTCTCGCACTCCCCGAGACAGAAGGGCTTGAGCCCCATATGACCCCCAATTTCCCACATACGGCTAAATGTATTTGAAAAGTTTGTATTTTAACCGGTTAGGATGTAACCAGGCTATATCCGGGTAAAACCTTACCTAAATGGAGGCCTGTCACATAGAACTAGAACTGTCGTTACCAATGGTTACAGGGACGCGCGCATGTTTTGGAGGGTCCATCCCTAGAGACGCTTAACGTTACCACCACTGAACTAGTGTTCGCTACTCCATGAAAACGAGTTTCTGCTAACGCTACTATGATTGTGCTCCTACAACAACGACGAATCTGCTGCACTGCGTACTGATGAAAACTGGGAAACTGGGAAAAAAAAAAAATTTTCCTTTTACTTTTAATTTGAGGACCATAGTAGCTAAACCCACAGGGCAGTGAAAAACGAATTTTTTTTACGACGACCGAAAGAAGAAGAGTGGTGGGTGGTGGGGTGAGCAGGGTTTAGACAGCATAGGTAATATGGGATATTAATTATAATTTTTAAATTTTATGAACATTAAATTAATATATATATATATACTAATATAATAATGTACTATGTGCATGTGTGTTATCTAATGTTATAAAGTAAAAAGTTAAAAATATCTTAGTTTAGCTAGCTTTAGATTAGCTATTATTAGTAGTGTGATCATTTGTGTTGAACGACAAACATAACCTAAAAATAATGCGAAACAAAATATTGTACGTCAATCATATGTGTGTCACAAACACAGTTTGTTCATTTGAACTACATTGTGTACGGTGTCACAAATAGATATGATAAAACTGTAAACTTAAAAACCTGGTGTGCTTAGGCAGGCCAGAGCCAGCAGAGAAGATGAGAGAAGAGAAGAAAAAAAAGCGAAAAAAAAAATAATAAGCAATAATTAATAAATAATGAGAAATAAATGATAATGAAAGTAATAATGAAAAAAGTATGAATAAATGTTTACTGTGTGAATTGATTTTGCTTTTGTTTTATCTGTTACTTGAAAAAAGTTTTCCCTATAAAAAAAAATCGAGCTAAAAATGTTTTATTTAAAAGCTAATTTTATTTTACCTACCTAACATGTAACTACTAACTAGTAACGTATATATTGCACTGCACACTAACTACACAAGCACTTACTATACTACTACACACACTAACTACTACTAGGCAACATGAGTTAGTACAAGTAAACCCATACAGCTAAACTTAAGCCCATGCATGTTTTTCAGCCACTTTGGTTCCGGGGTTTACTATAATTATGGGTTACTTCGTATTAATCCCCCTTACTACGTTTTATACCCCGCGTTTACTATAATATTTATTTATATAATAGAATAATATATTAATAATTTATATAAACTTTTTTTTTTTATTAGAACTTCAGTTGTAAACCCACAGCAACAAAAAAAAACACATAAACAGCAGACACAACAAACAAAACAACAACAAAACAAACATAAACAAATCAATCAAACAAATCAAAATAAAAATATAGAAAAAAATGGAAATCCCAAATTAAAATGAAAGATGTCATAAAGCAGCCAGTCCAAAAAACACCACCCCCAAAAATTGTCCCATGTCACCAAGTCCCGCGTTCCACCATACATGCCAACTGCCATACATTTCGTACACAAATGCACTGCCATTGTTTTTGTATATTGCTGAACTGTGAATTTTGTGTTTTGTTGTTGTTTGTATTATGATTGGCAATCAAATGAAAAAACCAAAAAGCAAAATGTAATGATGTGAAAATTAGTTAATTTTTGGTTTATGGTTAGTTGGGAATTTTGGTCTGTTCCAAATTATGGTTTGCGTTTGCGGCGTCTTCGCATAAGGCGGTTTGCGTTAAAAGTGGGCGTGTCTGGTGCGTTAAGTGACATTAGGGATACATTTTATTAAATTGACACGTCTGTCAACCTAACGTTCGATTTACACTCAAAGATGCATAATGACAGCATAGCATATAGCTTGTTGACTAACAAGCCTGCTTTGTTTTCGTCCTCTTACATGGTTGTAACTTTACCTAAATTAAAATGTAATTCTTCAGTTATGAGAATTGCATATAACGTTAGCGACATAACATAAAGTTGTAACGATAACTGCCTAAAGCTGAAACGTTTAGCTAGCTAGCTAACGTTAGTTACCCACGAAACTGTTGCCTACCTAGCTTCCCTAATAACATATTATAGCTGGGTCTACAACTGACGGTAGCTAACATTGTTGTAACGACTGTATATTATTTATAGATTTTAGCATATTTTAGCTATAACTGCCATGGTTGTCCTATACACAAATTATTTGATCGTTGAATAGGTAACGGGCTGGCTATGTCAATGGTACTAGCTAGCTGCCGAGTTACGTGAACGTTAGCTAGCTAATTACACTTAGGTAAGCAGCTAACAGCTAACGTTGCATTTAACGTTAATCGTATACTTCTGTTATTAATTGAATAACGTTAGTAACTTTATAAGCTTCACTGTCGTGGTGTAGGCAGTTGCTACATCGGCTATTGCATTGTAATGATGATATGTTGCTAGATAGCTAATTAACATTAGAAAATGTAACGCTATCAGTCAGATTTCAATTTTGTGCTCAGCTTAGCATTCGGCTACTGTTGGAAACAACCACAGACCATGCAACAGGAATCGGCAGTAATGTTAGAGGTTGCTGCTTTCTGGGGGGGCTAATGTTGACTAACGAGCCTGTTTTGTTCACACAGCTTCAAACAACATAACGAGTAGCTAATTAACGCTAACCAAACAGCTTGTTAATAACGTAGTTAGCTAACGAGATAGATTACAATTACGAAACGGACTTATTATGCAATAAAAATGCCCTGAAATCTACTGAGTCCACCCCCAGTTATGTGTACTCAGATTATCAGGGGTGGGCAATTCCAGGCCTCGCGGGCCGGTGTGTATGCATGTTTTTACTGCCACCAGTTACCACGGTTCAATCAGCTAATTAGTCATACACACAATCACCGATTCACTTGTAAATTACAGAACGATAAAATGCTACAATACACGCATACCGGCACAAGAACATTCATCAGCTGCTGTTCATATCGCGGATATGTAGATTAAAATATCAGATCGTGTAAACGATTGGGCTAAGTAAATCATTGTTAACTGGCGGCAGCAAAAACCTGCATACACACCGGCCCGCGAGGCCTGGAGTTGCCCACCCCTGGATTACATGAACGCCAAGCGAAAAAGAAGGGAGCAAATATCTTCAAAACGGCGAAGAATTATGGCTTGTTTTGAGCAGTTCTCGATGTTCCCCGCGCTAGATTATTCTTCGTTGCGCTTTGTGAGCACGGTAATAATAGCAGAAAGTGTTTCAGTTTGGGTAAAAGTACCATATCGTGCGTTTTACTGCATTTAATCAGCTACAAATACACACAAGAGTAGACCAACACAAGCCCAACAGAATGTTGTCATTTCTAGAGGTCAGAATGCAGTTTTTGATAACAAAACATGCATGTTCAATGGTGAGTCCGTACATAATTTTGTGTTGAGGGAATAAAAAGTGTTTCAGTTATCTTTAAAACGCTCTCGCTTCGTGAATATAAAATTTTATGATGTTAGATTAACGTGAAAGGTAAATCATAACAAGCCCATCGTATTGGTCGGTGTGTTGGAATCAAGGAAAACAAAATAGCGCTACTATTGATAGAAAAGGCACAAGCGGTGACTAGACATACCGTGCGTTACATCAAGTATGAAGAAACTCTGTATTATTTCTTCGCATAGAATAAAGGAATGATTCTGAAACGCTGTTAATATGTTGATCTATATTTTGCTAAAGTACTCCAGGAGTGCCGTATTATTATGTTGGATATCAAAGGCGCAATACTACAACATGTGAGCAGTAACGCTTGTTTATGTAACGCGTTACATGCATAATTAGACACTTTTTTCACTTTTTTTCTTGGTTTTCTCTCGAGGTTAATATAATTTTGTTTGTTTCAGTAGAAAGAGTATCTATTTATAGGTTATATGAACAAATTTCAAAGCATTTTATTGCATAACGTACGAGATATTAAAATAAAATAAACTACTGGAGGGGTGGGGTGATTGTGCTACACATCTGTCTTATTATTCAGGCAACAGCTCTTATTAGTCGTGCCAGGAACGCTGTTTCACGGAAAGCCTGAAAAAGCGGTTGGGTACATGATACTGCAGTACCACAGTCGATAAATAAACAAACCGGTGCAATAATCATTATTTAAGTATGTGAACGTAATCATAGCATAGACCTATTAAATAATTTATTGATGTATTTATTGTTTTGATTTTCACATAACTGTTATGTTCTGTACATATGTCTGTCTGTTTGTATTATTATTGTTCATTTCATCATTGCATTCCCCTCTGTTCATGGGTTGTCCGAGTCTCATCTGTGTGTTTGGTTTACCCAGTCTCGTGCATGCACTATTCGGGTGACTTCGGGAGTTTTCGTGGGTTAACGCTATATTTCTGAAGTTTCGTTTTCTGCTACTTCCTGATTTCCTTTCCGTGTATAATTGTATATATTACTAACTCACGCTAACAATCACTCGGGTGCTTTATTAGTTACGTGCACTTTACTAAACCGATTAACATGGATGTTTACTAACAACTAAACTGTCTGTCTTATAGTTAGATACTAACATTTAACCAGCTTCTCCACTTTCTCTTTGTACTAGCATTTCTTACTGTTCCTGAGCTATCTCTGTAATTCGCTCCAGCTGTTTGTACGTAGACTTCACCTCTCGTGATTACTGGGAACACTCCGCTCCTCTTCGAGCCCGTGGTTTGTTATGCATGTTTCCGGGTCCCTTCCATGTTTTCGTTATGTTCTTGTGATTGAATCATTGTTTACCTAATGTGTTAACCTCACGTCGTTTGTTACTCCTCCCTTTCCTATGTGTATATAAGACCCACTATTCTGTTTCTTCCCCGTCAGAACGTTGATCACTTTTCCTGAGCCTGTTATTGTAAAGCCAGAGATTAGCTGAAATTCCTGAGACACCCTTTGTTTTTGATTCCGATTTAGCCTAGCCCTTTCTTGTACTTTTGCCTTTGATTTTCTGGTTTCGACTTTCTTTTGTGTTTACCGACTTTTGATTAGCCTAGCCCTTTTGTACCTTAGCCCTTTTGATTTCCGGTTTTGACCTTTGCTTGTTTTTCTGACTTTGATTTTGGATATCGTTTTGGAATTTCTTGATTACCTGGCTTTTTTACATTGGACTGGAAATAAACTACGTTTCTGCCTTATCCTGGTCTGCTATTGGGTTTTGAGTCCAGATGTTTCAATAACATCGATTGTTCTCACGACAGCCACACCGTGGCGGTTCTAGATTTACAGCGGCAGCCATTACAAGTGATGTGCGAGTTTGAACGAATCGTTCAAAAAACATTTTAGGAGTGACAAGTCCTCTCCGCCACTAACTCGTTCACTGACTCGCCACTGACATACTTGCTAATGCGAACTGCGAAGACGATGCGAGACAACGTGTTACACTATTGTGCAACTCTTATATTAACTGTATTTGTGGAAATGCATCAAGTAAATCACTGTATTAACCTAGCCCTGTGAGAAAGAACCCACTTTTTGGCGCTTGTTTCAACTCCGTACTCATTCTCCCTGCCCTGAGCTGAAGGTCTGGCTGCACGAATCACTCACACTCACTGCTCTCCCCCCCGCCCCTGAGCTGTCTGACTCTGGTTGCATGAAATAGCTGCTCACTCGGTCACCCAGTACTCGCTCCCCCAGCCCCAGAACCTACCCCCTGCCCTGAGCTCGTTAACTCGTGAGTGAGAGTACTTAGCAAGCCCCCAGAACAGCGCCGGGCTTTGAAGCCAATTTTATTTAGTGGTCAAACCGTGTAATTACAACTTCCAGGTTTGAAAAGCAGTTTTCTTGCACAAAAGGAGCGGCTATAAAACGATGGAATTTTTTTTGAGCGTCACAACCCCCGCGAAATAACTAATTTCACCATCAGAATTTGATCAATTCGTTCCGATAACATTTGGAAAGTCTCAAAGTCGCCGCACTATTAAATTACTTTATCCCATTCAGGAGGGCTAAACCGGAAGTTAGACTTACTTGATGACTCGAGTGACTCCAAAACCCGACTCTCTTTGGTGAGTGACTCATACAAACTCGAGTTAGTAAAAAGAGTCGAACCTCCCATCACTAGCCATTACTCTGCAAAAGGGACAAAATGACCACCTTCACGTGACATGTCACATTGGCCAATCAGAGAAAAAACTTTGGGCCATGGAAAAAGCGCCGTTTTGAGAAAGCAGCTGCCTTTCTAGTTCTTATGTAGTTCTGTGACGCTCACAAAGGAAATGTCAAAGCATCTGGGATAGTATTGTTGGGTTATCATAACAGTGTTGTAGAGGAAGGCATTGTGATGTCATAAGCAGTGTAATATGTTACAGCATCCACATTCTATTACATCGGTTTTCAAAATGTGCCCATTGACTCCCATTCATTTTTTTGGCGATAAAAGGTCAATTATCTGAAAAGGTGTATATGGTATAAAGGTAAACAGTAATAGCAACCTGGAGGGTGTATAAAGGTATAATATGAGGTATGAATTGTGTCGATAGCGTGAATGGTGTAGGAGGAGATAGGTTCTCAAAAAGTGGCGGAATAATAATAAGTATGGTGAATAACAAAAGGTGTGGTTGTGAAACTAATTACTAATTACTGAGTGGGCCTTTAAATAAAAAATAAATGGTACTGCAAATAAATTAAGGGGAAAAATGAAAATAAACAACGAAAATGGTTAGACTCATCCAATTGCAGCGCCACAATATCTGCAGGTCTAGTTAAAAAGCAGTTGTAGATCATCTACAGTTTCAGACGGTGCATGCGTAACATGAAATAACACTTTCTACTACATTGAATGTCTTAGTTATGTCAACACTGACCTAACTAAGCAGTTTTGGTGTAAATATGTGCAATATTTATTCAAGTTAGCAAGTGTCCACAGTGTTGTGCTGTGTTAGGTTATGTTGACTCCCATCTTATCACATAGGTGCTCAATTGAATGAAGACCAGTTTCACTACGGTTTTGCTACAACAGTATAGTTGCCGTTTTGAAGCAAATGCAGTAGATGGCTAGCTAGCTATCCATGATAGAAAACATACTGTGAGACCATTTTGATCCAATATCAAATTGAATCTTAATACTAAGTTATGCAAGTGACAGCAAACCTAGCATAACGCTAACTAGAACAAGAGGGACTAGAATGACTGTTTTCTTGCTAGGTAGTGTCTACGGTTTGGGTTACTTGCTGGAATCATGAAGTAACATTTCCATTTTATTGTAAACTAGTGTTTATCATGGGATTGCAGTGGTTGTTTTCCTGATTAGTTTGACCCTCATATGTTGCCAGGGACACTACACTTATCTTGCTAATAACCTTTAATTTTGAATGCATTTACGTCTAATGAAAACAAGTGAATGCTCATTTAAATTTTTCTACAAGTGACCATTATATAAACGGGATAATCCACAACGAGGTGTGCGGTTATATGATTTTAATGCACTCCGCAGAGGGTTGCTCTTCACCTCCGCGTCCTGCATTAAAATCATAAAATAAAATTGCATTATAAAATTATATATAATTTGATAAAATATTGATACTGTCGCAGAAGAAAGTATCACAATACTATGTTGTATATAAATGCTGTATTTTCCTCTCACCCCTAATGTGTATGCATTAATTTAAATTCAGTTTTAATTGAGTAGTGCTTGTACATTGTCATGATGACACTTTACAGAATAACAGGAAATAGGAAAATTAAGAAAGATTGAGCCTGTAACCCTCCAAAAACCAGCAAGTCAAGTTAAAAAAACTTCCACATAGTAACAAATCTCAGACAGAATCCTGCTATAGAGGGGGAGCCCAAGCCTTGTTAGCTGGCCCTGTGTGAATAGTTAAAGACAGGCTAATTGGTAATAGGGAGGTACTGGGGAATCTATCAGGAAAAATTATTGTGTGGGCAGATTTTAGACTTAGCTATTAAACTAGCTGGTGCAATAGTCCAAGCGAAGAAGAGTATGTTAATATGCAATTCAGAAAAGCAAGACAATACATGTAGGCCTCCAGGTTGCGTAATGGGTGTAGGCTTGAACCAGGAGTGGTCTGTGTGAATATGTGTTGGGGTAGAGTCTGACTCAGTGATTGCATTGCAGGAGGCTCTGGAGGCGTGTCAGACACGTATCTGTAAGATGGAACTGCAGCAACAGCAGGGGGGGCAGATGGAGGGGGTTGAGGGCCGAGTGGGGCGCCCTCTTCTGGGCAAGCTCATCATCGTGCTGCAGGCACTCATGGCCGTGCTACTGGTCTGCATCTCTGCAGCAGCCAACTGCGCTGTGCCCCTGCTGAAGACCCGTGCTCGAACCCTGGGCTCCCTGCTCCTCCTCCTCCTGCTGGCACTCCTCTGGCAGAACTGGGACACCCTGGCGCAACACCCGGGCTACCACCTGGACCACCTCTTGAAGCTCTATGCATGACTAGACGGCAGCTGCGCCTCAGTGCTACTGTGCATCCCACTGGATGAGGGCCAGTCATCTTTCAACAAGTCAATCTGTTTACATTTTGGAGTGAAATTATTTCTTATAAGACATTTTAACACTGATGTATATTTTTAGAATTGAATCAGCTGGTTTTGTTTCTTATGAGTGACTAAGCCCCCATTGTTTTGGACTAGAATTTTAAAGGTAGAATGCCAGCTTGTTTGTCCCCTTCCTCTCTTTCCCTTCTCCATTATGTGCGTGACCCACATGGTCCAGTCTGTTGCTCTGTGCATGGTGCAGATGTGACTAAACAAGACTATGCCCACAAGCCTATGGTTCCAAAACTGTTGACAATACAGATGAAACCACCACCACCTTTATTTTTGAAGATTAAATAAATTAATTTAAATGACTAATGTGTGGATCATTGTGAAAAGGAGAGTAGGTTCAATATCATGGTGGGGTCATTTCAGTGTCACAAAAGTCATAGCCACAGAGGGGAGTCAGGGAACCCATGAGTACTGGGCAGCATTAGATGAGAATTTCTTCTAATAAGGACATTTACAAAGGACGTATTTAAATTTGATTTCAGATGTTACAGTGGGAAGTCATTTATTTTTGATGTGAACACTGCGATACTATGAACATTGGGAATAATGGGCTATATATAGGCTAATAGGCTCTCTTGCTCCGCTGGCCGTTAGTCTGGTGGGTGGAGTTGGAGAGCTGACTAATTATGAGACGCACCTGTATTATCTTTTTGCCCTATTTAACTCAAGGGGTGCGTCCCAATATTCTTCACTCCCCACCTCCCTTCCTCCACTACCACTCCTCTCCTACCCAGAAGTATGCAAAACTGTCTGAATGTTTCGAGTACAAGTATTTGCATGTACAGTATACAATGTACCTGACATTGCGGTTTGCGTCGAGACATTAATACGTAATTAAGATGTAATCAGCGACATTAGATTAAAACACAAAGATCCATTTCCGGGGCACGGAGTAGAGGTGGTAGTGGAGGAAGGGAGGGTGCATTTTTCAAGTATTGGGACCACAGAACTATATAAGAACATAGTTCTGTGATTGGGATGCACCCTAAGGCTGTGTCCGGATCAGAGCTCTATCTACTGCGCCCTGTCTCTGGCGTAAAGTGCACTGGCCGAAGCGCACTGTTTATCAGTCCGTGAAGAATATCCGCCATACTATTTTCCAACCGCACTGTGGAAGTGCTGTAAGCAGGTCCTTAGACATCCCACCAGTGTTGACATGTCCGTGGTTTTACAGCTAAATTGGGATACTTTAAAAGTGCAGTCACAGGTAAAAAATGAAGTCGCAAAGCATGCACTTATTTTAAAAAGTAAAAATATGAGTATTTCTATTTCAAATACATTCGTTTTGAGTATTGGGACACACCCACTGTCTCATATTTCACAGAAATGTTTGTTTGGGTTTTTGCATCTTACAACACTTTGATATCTTTCACTCATTCAAGTTTATGCATACACAACTGAACTTAAACTTCCACGCCTCATGTTTTTTTTTTACTGAGCAAATTAAACACATACAAAAATACTTTGATCTAATGTAGCGGATTAACGAGTCAACAAACCGCAATGTCAGGTAGGCTACATGTTTACACTGTACATGAAACTACCAACTTAGTGCAAAGATATTTTGCAGCTTTAAATGGGCTGACCACGTTTAAGATCTGTGATTGGCGATGGGACTATGTGGGCTTGGTGTCAAAGTTGTGCGGACAACTTAGTCGACACGACGCCGATTTTGAAGTGGATTAGCTGTCCCAATTTTCTTCACTGCTCCTCATTCTCTCCTTTTCTTCACATACTTCCAGGTAGGAGAGGAGTGGAAGAAAGGTGAGAAGTAAAGAATATTGGATGCAGTAATGGGTTAATTCCAATGGCTTATTTTCACTCCTTGCATCTCTTCCTTGCTCTGTAACTCCGCCCAAAGGATTAGATGCACGGACAGAGGAATCGAGGCAACATTAGGCAAACGGAACATCCTTGCTCAATTAAGAGTCAGTGTCATATTACACTTACACGTTTAACTAATGCATGTTAGCCTTTTCATAAATAAGCATGACACTTGTTAGCAATAAAGGTGTCATGGATTAAAGTGCTTCATAATAAACGTAAAAGAATGACTAAATTGGATTTGTTGAAGAGTGTTCCCATCATGTTTCAAACTGTGGCAGATGTGGATCTTTTATAGCCGGTCACGTGTTCTGAAAGACTCGCACAAAGGCTACACTTGTGTCCTCACTGAAGCATCCTCGTTCCTCCTTGGATCATTTAAAGTCCTTAAGATGGCACACCCGATTCATTTCCAGGTCACGCGAGGACCAAGGAGATGACTGATAAAATAAACAATTGGAGTGAACCCAAACATTGCAACTGGTTGTAATTTTTATAAATGGCCCAAAATAATTACTCCAAACTTCCCAAAAGTAATCAATCTTTATTTAAACTATACAATGCAAAATTAAAACGTACACATAAAACAAGCCTCTTCACTGTGCATTCTTCTTCCCTCGTTTACCAGGCTTTTTAGCAGCAGCTCCACCTTCTCCCTCCAGCTGATTGGCTGGAGATTTGGTCTTGCGCGTCTTTGGCCCAGTCCCCACTTTAGGCTTTTCCACCGCTTCCTTGGTCCCTCCTGCCTCCTTGGGCTTCTTGGCAGGAGCCACTTTTGAGGCAAGGGCCTTTGTGGAGCCAGAGTCCTAAACACAAGGTTATTATGAGCCCCGACCCCACAGAAACAGAGACCCACCCCCCGAAGTGGTTACACCCACCTTATCCTTAAGCCGTTTGGCCACAGGTTTTGGCTTCTCAGTTCCTGCAGCACAGTTGCAAGTAGTCATTTTATTGTATAGTATATAAAGACCAACATCATTGCAATCACAAGTTGGGAGTTTGAGCTGAACTCTGGACTAACATTAAACTTTGGACCACGGCAGCACTCTTAAACCCTTGATCCAGTCAATCATTTCTGCAATCAGGCAAATTCCTGCGGTTACCTGTACCCTTAGCCTTCACTCTTGGCTTCTCTGCATTAGGATCAGAATTCTCAGTCCCTTTAGTTTTCCCCCGAATAGCAAGCTGTAAGGTGGGAGGGGGAAGAGGGATACACATTGATTCAGTCCCCTGTAGGCAGTATACCCACTTGCGACATTAGCAGACCCCTTACAGCAGGGGTGTCAAAAAACCAGTCCCCTGGAGGGCCACAGTCTCTAGTATTTTTTGTTTTTTTTAATTATTACCCAGTTAAAGCTTGAGAACAAGGGTGGTGGTTTGTCTTCTTAGCCAATCAGTGAAGTTAATTAATACTTGGCTGAAAACACAAAAAAAACAGACAGCAGACAGCGCTCCCTCAGACCGACGCGGCTTGCCTTACAGGATACACAATCCTAATGTGACATTTAATCATATCATTCATATCACATTAGTCTTGTCATCAGTGTGCAACACCACACTGATTGTAAATTAAAATTTTAACCACAGCACATTATACAATGTTATTAGATTTAAGGCAAATATTTCATAAGGTTTACAAACAACGTGACCGTCACTTACTCGAAATCTCCCCTGTGCCCCAGTTCCAGTGGAATTCGCAGGCCTCACGAATGACCCGCCCTCGAGTCCTTTAACCAACGCCTTGCGCAGCATATACTTCAGTCTTATCGCGTCCACCGACGGATACTTCTCCAAAATATACGCACGGATTGCTTGTGCCGACGACCCCTTCCTGGTATCAAGCTCTTTAAGCGCCTCTTTCACCATTTCCATCGTAGATGGATGAGTTGGCGCCTTTCGAGTCACTGCAACTTTGCTCGGCTCACCAGAAACAGCATCTACAAAACATTAAGCAACGGACAGGTTCCATATTAAATGCTTAATTGAACAAAAGCTGAAATAAACATAAGAACATACGCTGCCTACCCAACTTTTCTGAGTGCTTCCCTCCCTTCTTGGAAACGTCAGTCGAAGGTTGCGGTTGATCAGGTACTTCAACCGAAGCGGTTTTTTTAGGAGGCATTATGTGCAATACAGTTACCCGTTTGTCTTTAACTAGAGCTCTATCACCGCCACAACACAATGCAATTCATCCAGACAACGAACTTTATACGTCATTCTCCGACTCTAATTGGCAACAGATGCTGCCAATCAGATCGTTAAGAGCAGGGTGACCTGTTACTTGGCGGACTCTAAACTCTCACAGTGAATCATTTGACTGCCACAACACTAAGGCTGCGTTCCAATCCATTATTTTAGCCGTCCTTCTCTCCTCGGTCCTCGTCTGACCCGGAAATCGATCGAGGTCCGCCATCTTTAAGGACTTTCCAAACCGCTAAATGCTCCACCGAGGAGCGAGGAGTGGGGAAAGAGGAGGCTCCCGGGGAATCCTTCAGTGAGGAAACACGAGTGCAGCCTTTGTGGAAGTCTTTACTCGGAACGCGTGACGTGTTTGATCCACAACCACAGCATCTGGCACGGTTTAAAAACATCGCGGGACCACTCCTACACAAATGTAAGTGCTTACCGTTCCTTTCTATGCATTTTATAAAGCGCTTTCATTTATAATGTCACTCGTTCTTTCGGACAAACGAAAGGCAAGTTTATTTATGAAAAAAGAGACAACAAACATTATAGTTCAGCGTGTAAGCGTAAAACTTCGGAGGTTTTTTTGTCCCATATAGTTGTTTGTTAGCTAACGTTACTGCATAGGAAACGCAAGCTTCAATAAACCCATGTCCTTTCAAAACTATACAATTTTCCTATATATGTAGTCTATGTCACGTTTAGCCTATATTCACACTGTTGAATGCATCCCGGCAAGTAGGCTAACTGAGAAATAGGCTCTACAGTCGCTGCTCATTTTCCAGTGCAACAACTGAAACATGAACACGCAGCTGCCTTGCGTTCAAAATATGTTCTTCCTCACTCTTGTATGACTGAGAAATAATAATGTCATTTCAGTCTATGTTTCTGCATTTGCTGTTTTTGACCGATGAAATTCATATTAGGCTAGCTTATTAGGATAGCCTACTATTTAGCATCATGTACTTACATATGTCATGTCGGAAATGTGATTTAGCACCTTGACACATGCCGTGGTGATTTAGGGCTATACACAGACATTACTAGCTGACTTTTACAGGTTTGTTGTGTCATTTACAGGGACAGATGAGAGCACCCTCAGCCTCATTCGGCTGAGGTGTGAAAATTCTATACATTCTATAATGTGTGATGTCACGTGTAACTAAAAGATGTTATACAGAAGCCTTGGCAATAAGCCAAAAAAGTGTTTATTTCTTATTTTCTTGCAGGACCACGTCACTGTCCATATTGTATACGCTTGCCTATACTCTTATATTTAGCATGTGACTTGGTGTTCCCGATGTATGATAATCACCGTAAGATATCCATAAGGAGTTACATGTGGGTATCCCCTTACTTATTAGGCTGCTCTTAATAAAACCATGATTAATTTGTCATTGTAGTTACAGTTTTGTCATGTGAAGAACATTGTGAGACTGAGGGTGGGGTTAGTCTTTATATACAGGGCACTGATGCTTCACTTGCAACCTTCTTTCTACATGTCATAGGCTAATGACGGAATCACTCCTCTGCACCGTGATTCATGTCTTGTGTTGAAGTAGTCGATTGTATGCAAATGATAACTTCTGATATCCCTAATGTAAGTGTGATAGCAAGAGGCATGCCTGCCCCTGTAAATGGACAACACATGAACATGTTGTGGCATGGCAGTAATTGTTGTAGGGCACTTGGGTATGGTATGGTAACATGTGTTGTTTTCCTCAGTGAAATTCTTCTGCAGATGGGCCTACAGGGCCAGATGAGCCCCACCCAAATTGCAAATAAATGGGACAACCTCAAGTTAAAATATAAGGTGAGGTTCAATTTATGATGTTTTTTTTTTTTTTGCGCATACTGAAACAAAATTATGCCTGTGCAATAGGCTCATGGCTCACCTTCACCCTTGCATCTTTCCTTGTAGGCACTCAGATGCCCTGCTACAGGGACGGGACAGACAGGGGAGAGGCCACAGCAGCCACATGGCCATGGTTTAATGCAATGCATGAGGCCATCGGGGGGAGGCCATCTATTGATCCTCCTGTCGTGATGGACTCATGTGTTGCAGAAAACCCGGCACATGTGGCACTGGCTCATCTCTTCCTGGATTTGTGGTGGTCAATTGTAGCCGGGCGTGTGTGGTGGAGGAGGAAGAGGATGCACAGCCTGGCTAAAGGCTGTGCCTGTCCCCCACCCCCCAAAAGGAGAAGGACCGGTGAGGGAGCCATTCTGCTGTTCCTGAAGGAAGATGCTGCCAGAGAAGAGGAGCGATTCAAGGCCACACTGGAAAGCTCAAACAGGTTACTGGACGTGTTTGAGAAAATGCTTAATAAAATGTAAATAGTTCACATAAGTGTTTGTCAATTTGTTTTTTACTTGTGTTTTTACCTTTTAAGATATAGTTTTCATCTGAGTGCCCCCTTTAGCAGCACAGAACAATTTGGGAGAAAACAAATACACAAATACTAACAATTTTGCTGATCGTGTAAGCTTCAGGAGGGTAATACCTGGGCTATTTCTAGCTTATCGGTCTCTCGCTCTTTACTGGTAACTTCAAATGAATGTCTTCCTTTTTGTAAATTCTAAGTAGTCAGCCTACATTCATTAATGCATGATTTTCAGTCATTATTCTAATTGACTGTTTTTTTTTTACTGAAATGATGTACTCTTAGGCCTGAATTAGACTTTGTTTTGACTTGTTGCTTCCACCAGGTTACTGTCCGACTGACCTATGGACGAATTATGCGATTGAATTGATAATTATGAAATTATGTGAAATATATTTTTACTGCAGGATAAGTGAGGTGTTCTAGCACGCAGTATCACCTGTGTTCAGTATTCAGAGTGCTGAACATTTTAACAAGGAAGGGCATTGACTGTTGGAAACGCTGGATTCAGAAAATAGACATTTTACAGAATCCTCACTTCCCCGACAGGTGGTTGACATACATTGGTGTCAAAGTGGTATGCTTATAGTGTGTTTTTAAATAAATAAAGGTTGTAATGAAAATGTGGCACAGAAAATATGTATGAAACTGATATGTTAGTATCCAGAAATGATTTTATTAACACTAACATAACAAATAAAACCGATATGGATTAACACTATGGACAGAAAGAGGGGCTGCGAGGGAGAATATACAAACATAACAAGAAACGGAGACACTAACAAAAAGCTCTTCTGTATAAATAATATTTCAAACAATTGCCAAATTACATATAATCATGATCATTCAGTACTACTGGACGCACATTTGGAGCAGACGGTTGCCTCGTCGGCCATGTCCGCTTTGTTCCCCCCTCACTGGACATGGTGGAGCCACACCAATATCACCAACATCCTCGACGGCCTCAAGGATGTCCCCTTTTGTCAGGCAGATGTTATGGTGCACGGAAAATGTGGTGATGACCGTGGGTACAAAGGTGTGGTCCACCTCCAGAGCCTTGAAGAGCAGGCACCTCCTGGACCCTTATGTGGTGTGCCCAGCCAACGCTCCCCCCACGCGGCAGTAGCATTATCAATGCTTCCATGGAGCCATGGCTCAGACGGTAGTCTACCGTGAGGTCCTGGTCCTTATTAAAGTAAAGCTGGAGTACTGGCACAGTGGCATTTACTTGGGCATAATGCCCAGCTGGTAGATCGCCAACCTAAAAAAAGACTGCATGATATGGAGCCAAATGACTATAGTGTAATTTGTAACGTGCTCCGATTTTAACAAACAAATATGCGTTCAAGTCCATTGATGAATTGTTGAAACTGGCCATTGAGCGTGTGGAATATACGCGTACTTACAATTTAAATTATGCTTTGTGCAGGGGTGTAAAAAGTACCCAGAAATTATACTTAAGTGAAAGTATGGATACTATCTCAAAATCTTACTCAAGTAAAAGTCCGAGTATCTGGCTAAAAATACACGAGTAAAAGTAAAAAAGTTCCTACATTTAAATGTACTTAAGTACTAAAAAGTAAAAAAAAATTATTGCAAGAGATCGACAAGGGGACACAAACTCATTCCATCGTGGGTCGAGTGTATACAAGTTTTCGTTTCTACTACTACTACTACAACTACACATTGCACCAGGTGAGTTAGTTGAAGAGGTGAGCTAATTAGTGAAATCATCAGCTGGTGTTTAGGCAAGGCTGGAATTAAACCCAGCATACACTCGTCCCACAATGGAATGAATTTTGCGATAGACAATGCTAAAATTAAAGGGCAGAGGACACGTTTTTTATATTAAGATGATTTAATGCACTTCTCCATGGAATTTGAAAAAACATGTTGAGGTAAACTAACATGGACGGCATTCACATCACAGCATCCAGTTGTAAAGTTGGCCAAACTACAACCTTGGAAAAAAATAAGGGTTTAGTCCAGTTTTTTTTTATACGTGGGTTCGACATTGCACATCCTAAGGTTTTTGTCAAATAGTTATTTTGATAGTAGGTGTCTAATCAAAGATCCCCGCTTCCTAGTCTTGCAAAAGGACCAATCTGCATGGGTATGGGCGGGTTAATTTTCATTTTTGTTGTGAATGTGTTCATGGGACACTGTACGTCAAACACAAACTGTAATTGAGAGACAATATCCCTATTTCACATGTCATTTTCACATCTGTGAAATTCCATGGGAGAAAATCATTGTAAATAATTGTGATAACTTCACAGTGCAATATAGCGTCAAATAAAACAATAGCCTATACCATTTTGCATGCAAAAACAAGCACATAGATAAAAATACGATAGGCTACAGAACAACTGACATGTGATACGGCTTTTTCTTTTATTTTTTTGAC
Organism: Ilyophis sp. 1 JC-2022; assembly: GCA_022702515.1. Classification (NCBI taxonomy): domain Eukaryota; kingdom Metazoa; phylum Chordata; class Actinopteri; order Anguilliformes; family Synaphobranchidae; genus Ilyophis; species Ilyophis sp. 1 JC-2022. The sequence continues at coordinate 21,632,847 of CM040396.1, read as the reverse complement.
AGGTGATACAGCTGTGCAACACGTCATTAGTAATTAGCTTGACTGAGTAAGGACGTTCCATTTGCCTAATTCATGTAGCCTCGGTTGCTGCGTCCTCGTATGTGATCCTTGGATCCTTTCCGTATGCCCTCCGCTGGGTGGAGCTAATGAGCGAGGAAAGGATGAAAGGCTGCGTCATAATATTCTTCACTCCCCACCTCCCTTTCTCCACTACCACTCCTCTTCTACCCGGAAGTATGCAAAACTGCCTGAATGTTTCCAGTACAAATATTTGCATGTACAGTATACAATGTACCTGACGTTGCAGTTTGTGTCCAGACATTAATTAATATATAACCATTAATACGCAATTAAGATGTAATCAGCGACATTAGATTAAAACAGAAAGATCAGTTTCTGGGGCATGGAGTAGAGGAGGTGGTAGTGGAGGAAGGGAAGGTGCATTTTTCGAGTATTTTGGGACCACAGAACTATACAAGAACATAGTTCTGTGATTGGGACGCACCCTAAGGCTGTGTCCGAATCAGAGCTCTATCTATTGCTCCCTGTCTCCGGCGTACAGTGCACTGGCCGAAGTGTGCTGTTTAATGTGCACTGTTTAGCAGTCCGCGAAAAATATCCGCCATACTATTTTCCAACCGCACTGTGGAAGTGCCATAAGCAGGTCCTTAGACATCCCACCAGTGTTGCGGATGTCCACGGTTTTACAGCTAAATTGGGATACTTTCAACGTGTAGTCACGGGTAAAAATGAAGTCCCAAAGCACGCACTTATTTTAAAAACTTAAAATATGATGATTTCTATTTAAAATATGTTGGTTATGGTTAAAAATATATTTTGGGCTAGTTTTGAGTCACCATTTGGCTGGAAAGTCTCTGGCAACCCTGTGTCCCACCCTTGCGCCATGTCACATGTTGTTTTTGTTGTATTTGAAGGAAAACGTCAGCGAAGCTGCGCCTCATTTTTTTTAAACGAAAAAAAACTTCACACCATATTTATGTGACCAAAATGTTTGTGTACTTCTTGAAGTGTGCTACCGAATGTACTCAGCGAAAGTAAGTTAGTGTCTTGCAGTGTAATTAACAAGAAGCAACAACTTGTGTTTTTGTATTCTAGTTCAGCTTTATTTTTTAACGCAGGCAGCTTGGCCAACTCGCACCACTTCGTCCTCCACTTCCTGTCATACTCACCACTGTTCTTTGTTCTAGAGTAAGTGCATTGTAATCAACATGACATAGGACACAGTGCCACTGCCACCTTCAGGGTAACAGGACACAACATTCCCCTCTTATTTAAAGGCTTTTGTGCTAACAGTATTACTTAGTTACACAATAATTCTGGCTATCTGTACCATTCTTCCCTTTAGAACCGATAGCCTTTATTAATTATTAACCTGAAGAACATAATTATGCATTTTAAGGTTAGCTATTAGAAACCAATTAATAAAAGAAATAAGGACTTCAAATATTTAAATTCCTTACTGACTCTAACCATTACTTTTATATAGGGTCATTAAGAACCAACATAAACAGAGATCACAAAACCCCAGTATTTTGAGCACAATCCATTAATCTCTCAACCCAAATGAAATCCACTAAACCGCGCAGGCGTAGTAACAACACTACTACTTCTTGTGGGAGTCCCACAGTCAGTTTGTGCAGGTTCAGGTGCTTGTGACTCAAGGGGACCAGAATAGCGAGCAAGGCGTGATACGTTCCGCTTCTAATTGTCACTGAGCACAAACGTGCCAGGTTTAATCCGTTTCTGAACAGCTAAGGGAGGTGTGAACTTTGAAGTCTCTTTACAGACATAGGTTGGCTTTCTCACTCTCATTTGGAAGGTGAGGTACGTGGAAACAATGGATTCCACCAAGGTGTCCATCTTCGGCCACCAATACAATTTACACAGTTTCTGTTTTGTTCTCACTCTCCCTAATGCATGTCATGAGCTAAGCTAACCACTCTGGAACACAGGACTGCTGGAACGATGTAGCGATGCTCGCCTCTCAAAACAAGGGCATCAGACACACACAGTTCATGGCGAACTGGAAAGTAAGGTGCCACAGTAGGATCCAGGTTTTTCTTGCAATTTGGCCAGCCTTGTCCGATCTGTGCACATAAGAGGGGAAGTTCTGGGCATGAGAGAGAGGCAGCAATGAACTCTTCTTCAGACAGGGCAGGTAACCCACAGACAAATGCAACCATGTCAGGTTCCTCGACAACGGTTGTATCAGTAGGCAGTGAAAGTCGGGACAGACAGTCTGCTGCATTGTTTTGGGACCCCGGTCTGTACACCACATCATACGTGTAACAAAGTAGACCAGCGGGTCTACCACTCTCATTCCAGCCCGACTAATGACCTTAGTGGCCAGTAATGTCTTCAGCGCCTGGTGGTCCGTCCCCCAGAAGTAGGATCTCCACTTTTCAACTGCCCACACACAGGCGAGAGCCTCCTTTTTGACAGTAGAGTATCGCCGTTCTGCCGTGGTAAGGATACGGGAGGCAAATGCAACTGTGTGTTCTGAATTATCTGGGTGTGTCAGCACCCCCCCTTACACCATAGACCGACGCATTAGTGGACACAAATGTGGGGAGCGAGGGGTCGAACAGAGCGAGCACAGGACTCTCGACCAATAGTGCTTTCAACTGAGTAAAACTATGGTCTGCCTCTACTGTCCATTCAAAATGAGTGTTGCACTTCTCAGTACTGCTCGCATAGGCTCTTCAGTGGTGGCAAAGTCAGGCAGGAACTTACTGTACCAGGAAATGAGGCCCAGGAATGTCCAAAGTGAAGTAAGGTAATGTGGCAACAGAGCATCAACGATAGCCACAATGTGTTCTATGTCCGGGAGGATCCCCTCCTTGGAGATAATGTGACAAAGGAACTTGAGGCTGGACTGCCTGAAGGAGCACTTCTATGTGTTCAGTTTAAGGCAGATGTCTGTCAGGCACTGCAGAACCACTTTCAGGGTGTTGTCATGCTTTGTGCACGAGGAGCCAAAAATTATGACATCATCGAGATAATTGCGTACCTCTGGCAAGTCCTTCAGCACTTTCATCATCATTTTTTGGAATGCTGCTGGAGCAGAGGCCAAGCTATAGGGAACACGGCAGTACCGAAAGAGTCCGTCATGACTTATGAAGGCAGTGATGTCACGGCTCTCCTCATGTAACGGAAGCTGGTGATATGCAGTCACCAGGTCCAATGTTGAGAACAGAAATGCACCTCTGAGCTCAGAAAGAAGCTCTTCCATATGTGGTAAGGGATGGCTGTCCACAACAATAGCCTTGTTAGGCTCATGGAGGTCTGTGATAATCTGATTCTACCCCCTTTCTTTGTCGTAACCACAATTGGGGACACCCAGGCGGATGCATCGATCCGTTCAATAATGCCCTCCTTGAGCAGCAGTTTTAGTTTGTCCGAGACCGCCTCCCGCACAGCAAAAGGAAGACGGCGTAATTTCTGCTGCACTGGAACGGCGTCCTCGCAAAGCCTCACTTTGTGCAAAAAACCCTTGACACAGCCAATGAGCCCAGGAGAAGCTGCCGTTTCCAGCTATGGAGCTGATGTAGCATGGTTATGGCAGACAGGTGCGGTGAGGTGAGGTCATGAGTCAATGTCCATTTGAGAGCTCTGATCAAATCCAATCCCAGAATAGCAGTGCCATTGTGAACCACATAAAGGGAAGCAGAAGCAGTAGTAGAGCCCCAGGACACATTATCACGCAAATGAATCGCTTGCGCCGACAACCCCTTCTAGTGATGGGAATTACGGCTCGTTTGAGGGAACCAGATCTTATGACTCCGTTCATTCTTTTTGCGCATGCGAGTGTGTGCGCGCGCATATGTATGAGAGGGGGACACTTTACGACTACAAATGGCAGGATTACACTAGCCTCCTAAATATAATAATGCACATACTCGTTGCCAAATGTCTGGCAGAGGACTGTAACATCTGCCCATTAGCAAATGACATGAATAACACATGAACATAGGCTATATGATACTCTAGCTATCTTTTTTTATTTTGTTCATATTTAAGTTCCCTTCATTTTGGGTTTCTACCACCCCCGACCCACACACCCACTTAAATTAGAATATAATAATAAGAAATAGATTAAATATAATATTTTTCCACTCACTTTTTTTACAAGACGTACGACCTCCTGTCGATATATTATGCAAGGTTGTGGAAGTTGAGCGATAGAGAGACGACGAATAATTTGCGAGTTCTGATTATATTGTAACTGTACCGCAGTCAGTGAAAATACAGCTTGCATTGGTCTTAATATGCATTTGAATTTTGAATTTTGTTGAATTAGAGAACAAAGATATATTTTACGTGTTGGTAAAATTGGTTGCAAGTTTTGTAATACTGTTTAATCAGTTAAGAATTTTAATAGCATAAAAAACTACCACCAAAGTGCATTTAATATGGTAGCCTACTGCAGTGGTTCTCAACCCAGGTCCTAGGGGGCCCCTGTGTATGCTGGTTTTCGTTCCAACCACAATTGCAATCCCAGAAATTTGTGTTAATTTTTCATGTTTAGAGAGATTTTTTACCCTCTAAAGACACATTATGAAAGAAATAGCTATAGCTAGCTACATGCCATGAAGAATACAATTCCCATGTTCACATTATGCTTATTGTGTTATAATGCAAACAATTACAAAAAGGAGGTAACAACTGAGGTAACGAATAGGCTCCTAATTAGGTAATTGAACACATGTGTTTACGTTCCTTAATAATTTTTTCCTTAAATTTATTAACACATTGCAGGTTTGGCTCATTATCATTTGCTTTGTCTTTGAATTCTTCATTATTTACCAAACGGTTAGTTTTAGTGGCCACGTGTCCACAATTTTACCAATTAGGAGCCTATTGATTCACCTCAGTCTTTAATTTGATCGGTTAAAACATGTTTTACCTCTTTTTAATTGTTTGCAATACAGCACTATACCATTTCCATCTCTGCATCTGAAGCACTATACCAGGGGTAGGCAACCTTGGTCCTAGAGAGCCGCAGGGTCTGCTGGTTTTTGTTTTCACCTTAAACACAGCAACTAATTAGACCAAAGAAACCAGGTGAGGTGAGTTAACTGTGTAATCAACTGCTCTAATTGACCAATTAAGTGGTGAGTAACAACAAAAACCAGCAGACCCTGCGGCTCTCTAGGACCAGGGTTGCCTACCCCTGCACTATACCATTCCCATCTCTGCATCTGCAGCACTATACAATTTCCATCTCTGCATCTGAAGCACTATATCATTCCCATCTCTGCATCAGCAGCACTATACCATTCCCATCTCTGCATCTGCAGCACTATACCATTTCTATCTCTGCATCTGAAGCACTATACCATTCCCATCTCTGCATCTGCAGCACTATACCAGTTCCATCTCTGCATCTGCAGCACTATACCATTCCCATCTCTGCATCTGCAGCACTATACCATTCCCATCTCTGCATCTGAAGCACTATACCATTTCCATCTCTGCATCTGCAGCACTATACCATTCCCATCTCTGCATCTGCAGCACTATACCATTCCCATCTCTGCATCTGCAGCACTATACCATTTCCATCTCTGCATCTGAAGCACTATACCATTCCCATCTCTGCATCTGCAGAACTATACCATTCCCATCTGAAAATCTTGCATCTGCAGCAAAGTCCCCCTTTTCCATTGCATTACATTACATTATAGACATTTAGCAGACGCTCTTATCCAGAGCGACGTACATAGTGCATTTCCAAACTAGGAACAAGTGCGTTAAAACAACCCTAAAAAGGTAAATACGTATCGAAGTACTAGGCGCAGTCAGTATTATTGTTTTTTTGTTTTTTGGGGGGGTAACCACACAATATTGATTTCCTCTATTATGGGAAAAATGTAGGCCTACATACTGAAAACAAAAACCCACCTGAAATCTCTGGCAATGAGCAAATTTGATTTCTACGTAGTCCCTAATGTTTGAAGATTTAAAGGTTTGGCATTTAAAACGTTAGATGAGTTTTAGTTAGTGATCTTTCACTCTGATATGACTGTGATCACTCTGAAATTATGTCATCAAAACAGATCCACAACCACAGACTAACTTACTTTCCTGGCCTAAGCAAGTGAAATGCATGGGGGGGAAATAAAAAAATATATGTTCAGGGGCTTTTCTATTTTTTATTTAACCTTTATTTAACCAGGGAAGGTTCCATTGAGATTAAAAACCTATTTTTCAAGGGAGCCCTGGTCCAAAAATAAAAACGTTGCAAATAAGACAAAACGGTACAAGAAAATAACACCACAAAGACACTTAAAACTGGAGTACGCAACTTTTTTTTCGAAAAATATTGTGGAATGGTCATGCTTAGTTGGTAGCAGTCATAGAACGAACTGCGCTGAGAGAAATCCAGCATCATACACCGTGTTTATACCCTCAAATTCTGTATTCTAAACCCCACCCTGCGATACGGCTAATTTTTTCTGTTTTCTAAACAAAGTCGCGCATGACATAAACCAATCGAAGAGATAGACTAGTTCACGTCGTGAACCAATCAACAACGAGATTCAATTTGCGCATTCACCAGCTAGACATTTCGCCAATAATGGCAGAGAAGTGATCCGTTAATTTTCACACAAATAAAAATAAAATGGATTTGGATAAAGCTTGCTTGAAAGCTAGAGTAAACATAGGTGCTCATTTTGGACGGTGGCGAGATGTTCGAGAGCAGATTGGTTTAAAGACAGATGTGGAGCACCCACTGTTTCTACTGCACAGATAGGTCAAAAGTTTCAACACTACTTTACCAGTGGAATTGTAATTACCTATAATGAATAGTAGCTAGGTTGCGATTATACTTAACGTTACTTTGTTCAGCGGCTAGTTTTTGGAAGGAGGAAATGTTTTCTAAAGTTATCAGTCATAACGTTAGCTAGAACCGGCTACTCGGCTATAGCCATGCATGCCAGCTGTAGCCAGATAATGCCTGGTTCAGACTAACGCAACACAAACTGAGTGTGATGCAACAACTGCAACAAAATAAAATATTCTGTTGTTTTACCTGGACTCTTGTAGCTGACATTTTACTGTAACGTTAGTTATACCAGTCTGTAATCCTGCAATAGTATCTAGAAAACCCAGATGCGCGTTCAGGACGAGGTCTGTGGAAGCAGTGGGGTTGGGGTGTGTCTCATTCTCTGTGGGCAGGGCCAAGTGTTATGACTTTGAAATGTTTTTGACAACAAATGTGACTGTTTTACAAATTTGCATACTCCAGCTTCAATTAGTTGCGCCTTGATCTGTTAAATAAGGTTAATGGTGTTTTTCGGTGGAATTCCCCAAGCGCGTGTATCTCATGTTTAAACCTCTAAACAGCCTAACAACTGGAACAGCTACTCCTCGTGGAATGATGGTTTAAACTAGAGATTTAAACTTTTGTTACTTTGGTTGCAATTGCCTAATCTGTTTTTTTAAGAACTCATATCTTAAATGCCCTGACTGTACCCATTTGTTATTTTAAGTTAAGTCAAAGACATGGTTTTAGAATCAGATATTTTTATGTTTCTGTGTTACCTTGACAAGACCTTCTTACAGTTACCTGGCAACACCCTCATTCAAAAAATGATTATGAAAATTAATAATAACAATCAGCATCATCATAATAATCTTTTATTTGTTAAGTGCCTTGCAGTGAAATTTAACATTATATATACAAATGTAGAGCTATAAATAATAAAATATAAATTATTTATTTAAATCATATCAATTTATTTTCAAAACAAAAGCCAGTTGGTGTGGTGTTAAGTGTTCGTGCACACGTGTATGCGAGTGTGTGTGTGTGCACCTGGGAATGAATGTACAGGTATGTTTGATTATGTGTGTGAATTAAGTATTTTTTTAACTCCTTCATTTTTTTCCAGTGGTTCTGCACATGTCACTAACAGCAGAAATGCCTCCCACCCTCATGAAGACCCACCCCTCTAGCTAGCCCCTACACACAGGGAGTATCTTTCAAACAGTTTGTGTGTGTTTGGGGCATATGAGTGCCCATCAGGGACATGGTCTCCCGTACATCTCCTGACCCCGGGCCCCCCTCACCATGCCCCCTCAGGGCTCGGCCCAGCACCCGCGAAGCAGGCCAAAGCCCCAACGAACTCTGGCCTGTCAGCTCCCTGAGGAATGGGAGGGACTGGGAGGGGAGGGCATAGGGGTGCAGTCCATGTAGGGACAGGGGTTCGAGCGCGCACATGTGAGAGGAGGAGGGCAGGGACTCAAAATGCACCAGAGTGAAGCAGCCTCTGTTGCCACCCTGTACGCGGTCTGCCAGAAGGCAGTTAATTGCGGCACTGAAAACATCTGCGTATGGAGACAGCCCCTGCTCTTTCTCCTTGGCTCTGCCCCCAGCCCCACCCCACTGCCCCACCCTCTCCCAGGCCGCCCGGGTCAGTATGAGCACCACCTGGCCTCCCTCCCTCCCCAGCTGGTCCAGCTGGCCATGCAGCCAGGGCACAGGCCCCAGGGCCCCAAGCTCTGCCCGGCTCCACAGGTCCGCCGTCACGCCGAAGCCCAGAGCAAACAGTGCCGTGCCCAGCCGCGACACCAGCACTGCCAGGGTGGGGTCCAAATCGGGGGGCGACAACAGCACCACCTGCCTCCTGCGCACTGCCCCTGGGGTGAGAGTACAGAGCATCACACATTCCAAGTTACTGAAATACATTACATTACAGTCAATTAGCAGACGTTTTTATCCAAAGCGACATACAGAAATACACATCTCACCAACATATTACTGGAATAAACCTCTAAGCTATGTAAACATCTGGCTGAAATAAACATCGCTGACTGTGCAAGCTTGACAGGGTCGTATCAGTATTGGCTGATAATAAACCAAAACAAACTCAGCCTGCTAAAGCTAATGCCAATATCATGACAGAACATGCATGTAACTCAGCCTGATGCTAAGGCTAATACCAATACCATGACAGAACATGCATGTAACTCAGCCTGATGCTAAGGCTAATACCAATACCATGACAGAACATGCATGTAACTCAGCCTGATGCTAAGGCTAATGCCAATATCATGACAGAACATGCATGTAACCCAGCCTGATGCTAAGGCTAATACCAATACCATGACAGAACATGCATGTAACTCAGCCTGATGCTAAGGCTAATACCAATACTATGGCAGAACATGCATGTAACTCAGCCTGATGCTAAGGCTAATACCAATACCATGACAGAACATGCATGTAACCCAGCCTGATGCTAAGGCTAATACCAGTACTATGGCAGAACTTGCATGTAACTCAGCCTGATGCTAAGGCTAATACCAATACCATGGCAGAACATGCATGTAACTCAGCCTGATGCTAAGGCTAATACCAATACCATGACAGAACATGCATGTAACTCAGCCTGATGCTAAGGCTAATACCAATACCATGACAGAACTTGCATGTAACTCAGCCTGATGCTAAGGCTAATACCAATACCATGACAGAACATGCATGTAGTTCGAGAGAAGAAACGCAATTCATGTGCTGTGGATGCTGTCAATTAAGTGCAACTGTCATGCTCAAAAAGTAACTTAACAGTCATTTGAACCGCTTTTATTTGCATTTTTATTGATCATTTTAACAACTAAAAGCAAGAAAGTTGTAATATTTTGTTTTAAAAATAAAATTAGTTAGATATGTCGTTCATAAGTTCCATATCAGTCACCCCTAATCTAAGTGAACAGCTTACCAAAATAATTATCTTATGAAAATAAACATATTGCCAAAAACAAACTTCGTACTGAAATACACATTGTAGTAAAATTTACATTGCAGCAAAATAAAAACAGCAGAGAGTCACATTTGCCAAAGAGAAGTAGCTACGTACGTTTATATTCTGGGACACACATTGCAGAGGCAATGCTTGAATGCTCACAGCAAGTGTTCATCATGTTTTATTAAAAACATGTAGGCTGCAGGGTGGCTCATCCTGTTAAGGCACTGTTCTAGTCTGGCATGGAATTCAGACCGTGACAGTGGCAGGCGGTCCCACAGGGTGATGCGCAATTGGCTCTAGCTTTGCCCAGGGATGAGAGGGATTCAGTCAGCCAGGATGACAGCATCTCATCTACCACCAGCGACTCCCCCACCAATTGGGTGCCTGCAAGCTTCCCTGTCGAGCTGCACATGAAGTGTCTTCCTCTGACTGTGCAAGCTCGACTTCCAAACTGTGGTGGCTGACATCATGTGCTTCAGAAGAGAGCACATGCTTGTCTGCGCTCTCCTAAATCAATAACAGAGGTTGTGATGATGGAGCGTGTTGCGTGTTGGAGCGCAAGTATGATTGGGCGCTCCAAACTTGGGAAAAGCATTGAAAGGGGAAAAAAAAGCATGGTTGAGAGAAAAGGGAGTAGTACAGCTCACCTCGTAGACCATCATCTTTACACCAGCGGCTCACCCAGCCTGAAGAAGCACACAGCAATAAGTACACACACATGCATACACACAAGCAACCTCACACCCTCACATGTACACACACAAACACGCATACACTCACAGAAACACATTCACGTGTATGATGTGAAGCACTGTGAAGCCTTACTTTTCAAACTGCCGTGAAGAAGGCTTACTCCTAGGACAGCCGCACAGATCATTACTGCACTCAGCACAAAAGGGAAGACCCAGCGCCTCCTAGAGGCTGAGAGGAGAAGTACAAACAGACAGAAATTCTGAAACAGTAGCATGAACAGGCTCATGAAAACAAAAGACCTTAAATACAGCAGTGCTTAAATATTAAATCGAGCGGTATTTAAGTCTTTATTACATCCTTAAATACAGCCTTAAATTCAGCAGTGCTTAGCCCCTTAACTAGCACAGAAAATGGTTTAGTTTATTTGCATTCATTGCGTTTTTTTATTTTTTAGTGAACATTTTTAATAATCTGGTCACACAATATACCGTTTGAAAGGGTTAAAACTTATGATTCTATCTCTATAAACAATTTTACGATCCCAATGGTATAGCGACGACGGTTCCTTAGTTTGTAACATGACACAAAACAGGTTCAATCAAAACTACAACTCCGCACATTCGATGTGTTCCACGGAAATCCACAGGCGACATGAATAACGGTAAAGTCGATATCCTTATCCCAGGAAAAAATATATATATATTTTAGGCGAGAAAAAAAAAAAGTACACTTCCACTGTGTTTGAGCTTCTGTTACTTTGTTTCAGTAATTCGGACTCTTGGAAAACAAATTCCCAAGGGTTACCTTACAGAAGAGACCAGGATTATGCCTGTAGTCAAGGGGTTCAAGAACAGTAACCATTTTATTTTGGGGCTTGTGTTCAAAAAAGGGGTTAAATAGAGCAGTGCTTAAGCCTTAAATACAGCGGTGCTTAAATGCTGCAGTTGAGGGGCTTTAGGCACTTACTAGAGAAGGGACACCTGGGGTCCAGTGGTCTGTCCATCCCATGCACTTGAACCTGCACAAACATACAGATTATATAGACGGTCTGGAGGCTCCCTTTAATACGCCATGTTAAATATAAGAGAAAATAAGTAGTCATACCTGCACACAAATAGATGGGTGGGGAACAATGCCCAGGAATTCCCCTTTCATCTGCACAGAGTGAGAGAGTGAGAGAGTGAGAGAGAGAGAGTGCGAGAGAGAGAGAGAGAGAGAGAGAGAGAGAGAGAGAGAGAGAGAGAGAGAGAGAGAGAGAGAGAGAGAGAGAGAGAGAGAGACTTGAATTAAAGTCAAGTCAAATTGACTTTATTCCAACACACCGTACATCAGATCATATTTACACCCTGCACACCCTAATAAACAAACATGTCCACCAAACGAATAGAGGAAATATATTTGCATGCTTTATAGATTTTTTAAAAAGCAGTTGATTCAATTTGGCAAACTTTCAAACTTCTTCAAAGTGGTGTAGGGGGTAAAATATGACATTGATTTTATAATGTACTCAGAAAACAAATGCAGTGTAAAAATTGGAAACAAAATAACTGAATTCTTCACTCATGGGTGTGGAGTGAGACAAGGTTGCAGTCTGAGTCCAACACTTTTTAAACATCTACATAAATTAATTAGCCACCATGTTAGAACAGTCTGCAGTCCCTGGTCTCACTTTTCATGACACTGAAGTCAAATTCCTGCTCTATGCAGATGACATCTTGCTGTCCCCCACAGAAAAAGGATCTGTTAGCAGTACTGCCAAACCTGGGCCCTGACAGTGAACATGAATAAGACCAGTCATGATATTCCAGAAAAAAGCTAGATCTCAGGTAAATAAGTACCACTTTAATTTAGGCAACAGAATCATAGAACATACCACTAATTACACCTACCTGGGTCTGATTATCAGTGCGGGGAGGTTTGACCTGGCAGTGAATGCATTGAAGGAGAAGGCACGCAGGGCTTTTTACACCATAAAGATTAAGCTCTAATTTAAACTCACCCATTAAGATTTGGATTAAAATATTTGAAAGTATAATTAAACCAATTGCTCTTTATGGTAGTGAAGTGCGGGGTCCCAATATCAAGCACGATTATACCAAATGGGAAAAACACCCTACAGAATGTAGAATTTAGCAAAAACTATTTTAAATGACAAAAAAAACAAATGCATGCAGGGCAGAATTAGGCTTTTATCCAATAATTATCGATGTACAAAAATGGACATTAATATTCTGGGCTCATTTAAAACAAAGTAATCCAAACTCACTCCACCATAAAGCCCTGTTATACCAAGAGCATAACATAGAAAAGAGTCAGCTCAGCCATCTAGTCCCGAAGCTCTCTGAGCAGAGCAACACCAATATCGTTCAGCTTCAGGACAGCACCTCAAGAACACCTCCAATTAGTGTAAACCAAATGATCAAACACCTCAAAAACTCTTATTTGGACCATTGGGATACGATACAACTACTAAAACTCAAACCAATCTGGAATGTTACTGGGCCCTAAACAGGAAATATAAATTGGCAGAATATCTGGTCACCATTAAAAATGTAAAACAGGAAGATCTTGACCAAATACCGTCAGTGACCATAGCCTGACAATAGACCAGCCGCCACCGGCAGACTTGACTGCCTCAAGAAAAGAGGCTGTGCTCCTACTGCTGTCAACAGCAAATAGAGACAGAGCTGCACTTCCTGACCCAATGCAATAAATATGAAGAAATTGGAGAACATCCTTTTATAAAAATTTAAAACCACACAACCAAACATACCTGAGACCCAATTATTACAAATCCTTCTTGGAGAGGAAAGATGCTGTGCAAATTTAGCAGCACAATATGTGGCTACCTGCCACAGCCAGAGGGACCCCGAAGAGCAGTCACCCCAAAACCCACCAATAAATGTATATGTGTAGATATGCATATGTATGCATGTATGTATAAATAAGATACTGCACATAAAAGAGTGCCAACTTATTTTTTTGTTCAAAAACCAATAATACAAATGTTATTTCCAGGTTGAATACTTACACAACCAGTTCCCAAAAGATAAGGATAAAAGCCTTATCCCAAATATAAAATTAAACCCTTTAAGCCAGAATGGCAGTAATTGACATCAATTATACAGGCATTGTTCACGTCAATTCTCCGTCAATTATAATGATAAAGCTATTTTTTTTATGTACTGTAAACAGAAGAATCTCATACTGAAATGACTGAAATATAAATTCAACAACACATTGCTATTAACCTGCAAACGCAGCAGCCCTGGCTGCATTTACAGACTATGGAGTGAACGTAGTGTTATAAAGGAGTTGATGAAGTTTGTAATGAAGTTGATGTTTCTGTGTTAATGACGTTGTTTAATAATAGTTTTGTGTATGTTTTTGATTGGTCTGGAGGCATAACGTAGCTCGTAAGAAACCTCTTTAAAGAAATATCCTTCATCAAATGCAAAAACTGTCTGGGCTAATGGACAACATACACTAAAACTGAAATAACATTGAAAAACCAGTAAGTGAACTATCCCTTTAAGTAATTTTCTGATTTAAATGAGAAGCTATTACAACCACAGATTTGTTATCGGAAATCATAAGTGAACCCCACCAGCAGCTTAACATAGCTGCATGAACTGTATGTACAGATGTGAGAGGTGCTGTCAGTCTTGTGTCTGTACCCAATGGCCCTGGAGGTTTCTCTGCCAGCCTCCTGACCTCCCGTTCTCCACCTGCTGCCTGGAACCTTCCACCTCTCTGCAGTCCTGTCCGACTCTGCCCCCTCCCATCTTGCACAGCCACAGTTCTGCCTCCAGCTTGCAGGGGGCAGTGAGATTCCATGCCAACGCTGGCTCACCAATGTTAGTCTGAGCCGGGGCCATCGATACCTGCACCCTTTTCCATGTTCTCTCAAGGAATTCTGGAAGATGGAAGAGAACATGGTTTAAATTTTTTACACATCATCATCTTAGCAGACAACCTTATGTAGCTGATGAATATTTTTCTGTTGTAATTCAGGTTAAGTACAATGGTCCCGTGGGCAAAGGGTACAATGACTGTGTTCCACTTGGGATCTGAACCTGCAATACCTGAGTTACAAAGCCCAGTTCCCTAACCATTTCCTGTTAAAGTGAGAATGCTACTACCTTTGCTAACGGGTAACAAAAAAACATTTTAATGCTGCTGTTCCTTCTGATGCTGTTGCTTTATATGTAGATTTGTACAGTAGCATCTCTCCAACTTTACCGTTAGAGCTCCAGAAAGGGCACGTCTTCCAAGCCGCACCGCCGTCTCTTCTCCTGACCTGATCCAGAGAAACAACAAAACAATTTGACCACATGCCAGACAAAGCCAATGACAGTAGTGTAGGGTCAACAGGAACTACAACTCCATACAGTCAACAGGAGGCTCCTCCTCCACGTTGGAAGTGACGTAGGACGTCCCGGTTGTGATTTCCGCATTGTAATGCAACGCAGTGGAAATGCATGTCTGGCAATAAAGTTAATAAAAAGGGCAACACGGCCGCTCTTTCGCCCCAGTTTCTTCCAATTCAGTTGTTCACTCAAGTCGCCAGGGCCTTCACTGTCTCGTCTCACTGCCCTGTGCGGCCTGCATGCCCGGGGAAGAGCCCTCACTCCACAAGGAAGCATGAGTGAGGTGGGCTCATCTACCCCCGGCTATTAGTCACAGAGGACCGGAGACGAGACGCAAAGAGGCATCGCGAGGACTCGGTGGTCAAGAAGAACGACTACCCACTGATCCTGCAGCACAGGACTGCCGGTGCGTCCCCAAAGAGGCAAGCGGTCTGCATCAGGATCAACGCAGTGTATTTCGGGAGAAATAGAGAAACCAGTTCCAGGGACCCAAAATTAGGCGGCCAGTTCCCATATCTCAACCCTGCAAACTTGCAACCACAGGATCGGGCGACCGGCTTTCCCCTTTTTATTGTGAATGTGCCATCCAACGAAGGAAACTGTTCAAAGGACTTGATTCAAGTAAGGCTGTAACACAGGGCATAGTGCATTAGTTAGCAACCGCGATGATAGGATGTATGTAACTGTGATATCGAGTGGCTAAGTGTTGTAACTCCGCTGCGTTAGGTTTAATGCATCATGCACAGAACATATCTTGCATGTGATCTGTCTTAAACACTAACTTTAACTTAATCTTAACACTGCACACTGATCTCAAGGCACACGCACAGATAAGCTTACGGCTATCCCTTATGTGTTTGGTATGGTTCGTGTGCCATTGTTAGCTAGCTCAGCTACAGCTCATTTCAAACCTCCCTCCATTTTAGTTTCTTTGTTCTCTCTGAACACGTGTTCGAGGCAACCCCCCACGTGCGCCCAACACACAAACACGCCCAACACACACACATGCACTCGCACATAGTTTGTTGTACATTATAGCAGTGAATCGTGCTTTGCTCTGTTTGGTACTTTGTGTTCAATAAACTTACATTTTCCAAGATTGTGTGTATTAATGTTGCTCTTGTGTTGAACTAAGTCAGCCAATGCTAATTGCAGGGATTCCCCAAATGCCTTCACCTTACCTGAATCATTTATATTAATTCGGTATCAACTGAGTGCATATAACATTGTGATTTTGCTAAAATAATTATTAATGTGTAATTTTATTGGCAATTAATTAAATTATTAATTCAAGTGACCCATTTTTTGTTAGTAGTCTCTTTTGAGAATAGTATACATTTTATGAGACTGATTTATTATGCAAAAACTATGCCACCAGTTGTATAAGGATGGTAGTGGCGCACTCGAGTACAGTCAAGCCGGAAAGTCTGCACACCCCTTTCACCTTCTCCACATTTTATTACGTTACAGACTTATACTACAATAGATTGAGTTCATTTTTTGCCTCACACATCTACACACAATAGCCAATAATGATAACAGGTTTTTAGAAAATATGCAATTTTATTTTACTGACAAAAATAGGTTATTTAGGAGTTACATATCTGTACACACTCTTAGCCTAATACTTAGTTGCTGCACCTTTGGCAGCGATTACAGCTTCAAGGCGTCTTGGGGAAAGAAGCTACGAGCTTGGCACACTTGTTTCTGGACATTTTTGCCCATTCCTCTTGGCATATCCTTGCAAGCTCCGTCAGGTTGGATGGGGAGCGTCGGTACACAGCCATTTTCAGCTCTTTCCACAGATGTTCAATTGAATTCAGGTCTGGGCTCTGGCTGGGCCACTCAAGGACATGCACAGACTTTCTCCGAAGCCACTCCTTTGTTCTCTTGGCTGTGTGCTTCGGGTCGTTGTCATGTTGGAAGGTAAACTTTTGCCCCAGTCTAAGGTCCAGAGCGCTCTGGAGCAGGTTTTCTTCAAGGATCTCGTGTACTTGGCTGCATTCATCTTTCCCTCTATCAGGACTAGTCGCCCCGTTCCCGCTGCTGAAAAACATCCCCACATCATGATGCTGCCATGCTTCACTGTAGAGATATTAGCCAGGTGATGAGCGGTGCCTGGTTTCCTCCAGACGCTTGGTATTCAGGTCAAAAAGTTCAATTTTGGTTTCATCAGACCAGAGAATCTTGATTCTCATGGTTTGAGAGTCCTCTAGGTGCCTTTTGGCAAACTCCAAGCGGGCTGCGATGTGCCTTTTACGAAGAAGGGGCTTCCGTCTGGCCACTCTACCATAAAGGCCTGATTGGTGGAGTGCTGCCTGGATAGTTGATCTTCTGAAAGGTTCTCCCATCTCCACACGGATACGCTGATTGCTCAGTTTGGCCGGGCGGCCAGGTCTAGGAAGATTCTTGGTGGTTCCAAGCTTCTTCCATTTACGAATGATGGTGGCCACTGTGCTCTTTGGGACCTGTAAAGCTGCAAAGATTTTTCCGTACCCTTCTCCAGATCTATGCCTTGACACAATCCTGTTTCTGAGGTCTGCAGATAATTCCTTTGACCCCATGGCTTGGAGTTTGCTCTGACATGCGCTGTCAACTGTTGGACCTTATATAGGCAGGTGTTGGCAATCCCCAATCATGTCCAATCAATCGAATATATCACAGATGGACTCCAATTAAGTTGTAGAAACATCTCAAGCAGTATCAGTGGAAACAAAATGCACCTCAGCTCACTTTTGGGTGTCATTGTGGGCTATTTTGTGTAGAACTTTGAGACAAAAAATGAACTCAATCTATTGTAGAATATGTCTGTAACGTAATAAAACGTGGAGAAGGTGAAAGGGGTATGCATACTTTCCGGCTTGACTGTAAGTGACGCCCCGTGTATACATTTAAATTAATATTCCCTACAACAGCAAGACTCATCTCTGGGATTTAGAGACATGTTTATTGCCCAACACTAGCAAATTTGATATATCATACATAAAATATATATCAGGGAAAAGGTTGCGCACATAGCAGGATACATGATTATGTGATACATCAATCTATCAGTCATTAATACATCTTATTGGAAATATCAAGTTTTGTTCCCCTCATGCATACAGTACTAGTTACAGTTGTGAGTTTACTCTAGTCTGCAGTACCTGAAAGCAAAGGCAGGAGACAACAGAGTCCAGAGGAATGGATATATTTGTCCCATTCTGTGAAGAGATATATAAAAAAAAGTGCAGCAGTTTTAGTGTAACACAGGCTTTCAGAAGCCGAATCAAAGGAATGACAAATGTTGAGTTGAAGACTGCGGAGCATTGCCCAGTAATGGCTGACAGTTCAGATAGACAAAATGGTGGACAGACTAACCCATTGCTGGTATCTGCACTCCCCAGCCTCTCCATATTTCTGACATATTTCTACTGGAGAGGTAGAGTTTATGTCCTCCTTTTCCAATTGTAGTAAGGCCACTTTCTTCTCCTGGTCAATTGCAGTTCTTAATGTGGGGACTGAAAGAGAGAAGCAACATCAGCAATGTAAGAATTAAAACATTAATAGATTCCAGTGCAAAACATTGTTTGCGGGGTCATTGCATTTTCCCCCATTTGCCAGCAATGCTATCTGGTGACTGCAGTGTGACACTGAACATGCTCAGTTTGGAGTTACTCACCATTGCACTCCTCCACATATCGCCACAGTGCTGAAGAACATACTGAGGGGTGGGAGGGGGAAGAGGTGAGGGGGAGAGTTAAGGACTACATGAGAAACTACAGGACAGTGTTTTACTTTAATGTGCAGAATTAAAAAATCGACAGCTTTTACCATTTCCAGACTTAGGGCCGGATTCAGATAGAACTTAATTCATGCACTTAAGTGCCTCTCCTGTGCAGAATTAACGTGGGGTGATCCATCGTATTCCAACTCAAGCTCCACAGGTGCTTATCTGAAAATGTTGGTGGCTCAGGGGCCCAGGGCATGATATTCTAATTACCTGTTTCTTGTACCTGCCCCCTGGGTTGTCAACTTTCTACAAATAAAAAATGTCTGGGGGTATGCATATCAGTGACAGTGCCTTTATTAACCACATTTGCCTTTGTAAAATCTTGCCTTTGTGAATCATATTTGCTCTTGTGTGGTTGGGAAGGCCGTGAACGTATTAATACGTCAGATCATAGCCTTGATGAAATGATCATAACTCTAAGATATTGACGACTGGGATATACCAATCACACAATCAAAAAAATAACGATTATCTAATAAAATGATGTATGGTGGTTGAAGACAATATTATTAAGTAGCCTATATGTGTCGTCTTCAACCAGTTGAAGTCACATGTACTTAATAGCCTATTATGTGCAACCACTGTCACATGCTGGAAGGATGTGGCCAGGAAGGAAAGATAGATTGTAACCTGGAGCAGTGGTACACTGGGGGGAGTTAATTTGCACTTCCTAATAATTTTGGAGCAGCTGAGCTGACACAAGTACAAAGTCGTCTATCTGTCAAAGCGAATATGATCCAGACCATCTAATATTGGTCAGGTATGATATTTTGACGGTCAAATTTTTACATATTTTTCTTTTTATGACAGCCCTTTGATAATTGCAAAAGGCTATGCAAAGGAAAATAAGGCCAATATTATGTTCAAATAACATGCACTCATTCTATTATCCATTTATGCAAAAGATGCTGTATTTTTCAGAATAATCTATTAGTGGCACTAGACATAAACCAATTTTTTTTTTTCCCCTGAACAAAGTTGCGTGGGAAAAAATGATTAAGTAAAAACTCTGAATCCACGTATCTTGCAGACGTTTTCATCAAATCTCCACCCCGCGTACATATATACTGGAGAGACCCTTAACACAGCTGATAAGTCAAATGTCTGAATCACAAATGGCTTAAGCTAAGCAGAATTTCGGGAGTAAGTGCCATTTGCGTGTGATTATCTCAACTCTGAGTCTGGCCCTTCATTTGTGTGTGTGTTTGAGTGAGTGTGATTACCGTCTCTCTCAGAAGGTATAAGGATGGTTTGATTCAGGGTTTGTGCTGACACCAGCACCAGACTGCCAAAGTATACCGTATCGGACACCAGCAGAGAGAGAGAGAACCGAGCCTGCAGGAGACAAAGCACATACGCAGATCAGGTTAAAGGTTAAAGGTTAAAGGGATATTTCACCTTCGTGTGACATGATGTTGCAGAGCTTACCCCATTATATTTGCATAGCGTGAATACTAGCAACATTAGCTGTCCCAGCTGACCGTTAACGGCATCCCCGGTAGTCAGGCTTCTCATTCACTTCCATAAATTTTGGGGACCTCACCAAAATGTATTGTTTTAAAGCAAAACTAACGATGGCGGATAATACATTGACAAAAGAGAATACGAGGGTGAAAAGGTACGCGTTTGCTTTGATATTTAATGTATTTTCAACGTTTTATTACCTTTTTTAAAAAAAAGAAGATCCGGAAAAAAACTAATTTTAACTCAGCGATGAATCACAATAAAGTGGACGTCAATTCACCAACTGTAGTAGGCTACGTTAGTTGTAAGTTTAAGTCATAATAAAACAAAAAATCTAACTACGGCTTGTTGCATTTCTACGCAGTAGCATATCCGAAAATAGTTCCACTATTATAGCTCATTTAAACTTGAAAACAGCTTATAAGCGCAGAACAAATATGTACCTTGTCACCTTCGTGTTCTCTTTTATCGATGCATTATCCAACGTAGTTAGTTTGTGCTTTACAACAATTCATTTTGGTGAGGTCCCGAAAAATGAATGGGAGTGAATGGGGGTTATATTGGGGCTGTATGATCATGCAATAATTCAGAACACATGCATAATATAGAGAATAGAGCAATTTAGGTAACAAAAAATCAAAAGGCCACTTCAAAAAAGCAAATCAAACATTGCTGGACATTTGTGCAACTGCAAAATCCAAAAAATGGAAAGCCGTGTTCTAAAGAGGAATCTTAAGTTTAATTTTGTTTTTAGGAAGGTGCAAAAGGGGGCAAGACCATACAAACAACACACACTGCAGGAAACATCTGTCTTAAGTGTTTTAGTCTTGTAATGACACTTAAAATCTTATTTTTTTCTCTGAAGTGAAAATATAAGCTTTTAGCTTAGTAAAACTCTCACCCCACTGGCAATCCTTTTGTCTTATTTAGCAAATAAGTAACAGAAATAATATTCTAAAGCCTAAATAATAAAATAAAGATTATAATGCTTGTTAAGATTTGGTTTTTGTAGTGCAGTGCTGTTTTCAATTAGTGATTTCTTTTCCAGTATGACAAAACTGAACTATCATGCAGAACACAGTGTTTGCTCATCATTGCAAGCAAGCGCACTGAAAAAAATACTCTTCTTCTCTGCCTCAATTATGATGATCCATGCGGTTGTGAGGGAATTTTCAAATTGTGAATGATGGCCACACTATGGAGCTCAAGAACTGACTAAAGTATTTGAATTTGAATTTAGTATATTTTAATTATATACGTATGACATTTAATAAACTTGAATTGTTTTGTGGTGTATTTCCTAAATTTGCATTTAAACAATGTTTTTTTTTTTTTAAATATCAACAATTCAGATTGAAATTCAGATTTCAAAAATTCTAATCCATAAATACAAATCTCTCGGATTGAAATTTCTGAAATTCAGATTGAAATTCTGATCCATAAATACAAATCTCTGATTCAAATTCCTGAAATTCAGATTGAAATTCAGATTTTATGTTAACTAGGCCAAAGGTGAAGCATCCGGCCTTCCCAGGAAAAGTAGAAGCTTTCGGAACTGTCGAACTTGCATTTAGCTTAGTATTGCCGGGAAGACTATAAGCTAAAAAATAAATAAATACTTCAAGCTAGCGGCTTTGACACAAGTGTAACGTTAATGAGGTAAGTGCATCCAAAGGTCTTATGATTTACCTAGCTAGCTAGTTAAATATATGTTTAATTGTTACGTTCCTCTCTTTTCTGTTTTCCCTGCTTTGCGTTTCGTTTCGGCTTTGGGCTGCTGTGTTTGTCTCCTCTACAGGTGGAGATGCTGACGTCACGGCCCTGTCCGGAGATCCTGGGAGCTGCGCTGGAGAGAAGACGCACGCTGTTGCCTCAACACGAATGTCGCTTAACACCTAAGCGACATTCTCGCTAGATCAGGAGGAGACCCCCTTTGCCATCTCAACGTTCTGATTTTGGACACTTGCTGCCCGCTGAGAGCATTTAAGTGACTTAATGTTACCTCTACTACTGTACACCTGGTTATTGCAATGCAGGTGGATTTTGGGACGTAACATTAATAAACACTCAAAGCGCTGTATTACTAGCGTCAGAGCCGCTAACTTGAAGTCTATGAGAGTGATATAGCCGGCTGCCCGGTCACGTCGCAGGGTTGCCAGATTTTCCTACCCCACTTACCCATTCCACTTCCCCACCCAATCAGAGTGGAAAACCCACATAACCCACCAAAACCTGCCCAATAAAGATTTGTGCAATGTATTCTATATTATATTTATGCCCAGTCAAAATTTTGTACGTGTACGAGTTTAAAATAAATACAATCGGGCGTGAAATTTCCCTATCTGGCAACACTAGGCTAAACGCGAGTTCGACAGTTCCGAAAGCTTCTCCGGGGAAGCCCGGATGCTTCACCTTTGGCCTAGTTAACAAAATCTGAATTTCTGAAATTTGAATCAGAGATATTTGTATTTATGGATCTGAATTTCAATCTGAATTGTTGATATTTGAAAATAAAAATGTTTAAATGCAAATTTATGAAATATAACACAAAAAGTTTCGTTTTAAGTTTATTACATTTATTAAATGTTAAGTTTATTAAATGTCACACGTATATATTTCAAATATACTAAATTGAAATTCAGATACTTTTGTCAGTTCTTGAGCTCCATCATACCACACCCTTACTGCATGATGCTGTACTGACCTCTGTATTGTGATGCTCCTCCAGAGCAGCAGGTGGCAGTCTGAATTCCAGCCTCTTGCACACAGGCAAACCATTTGGGATGTTGCAGCACAAACTCACAAAACCTGCTGCAAAACAGTGTTAATTCCAATCACTAATTTTCACTCCTTTCATCCTTTCCTCGCTCCTTAGCACCGCCCAACGGAGGACGTGAGGAAAGTATGCAAGGATGAGATACAAGAACGGAGGAATTGAGGCAACATGAATTAGGCAAATGGAACGTGTCAAGCATCGTTAATGAGAAAGAATGGCTCAGTCAAGCATCAACATCATATTATGCTTACGCGCTTCACTATAATTATTTTTATTCTCTTTTTTAAAGAATAAACGTGGCTTTTATTAGTCATAAAGAATGAGTGGATTAAAGCACCTTATAATAAATGGAAGGGAATGGTAAAATTTGTACCTGCCACGTGGCAGATGTGGAGGGGTGGATCATTTACACATGTCCCGCGTTCTGAAAAAAACTTCCGCAAAGCTACACTTGGTGGTGGTAGAGTTGGGTTTCCCCCTCATCATTGTAAAGCGATTTGAGTTGCCAGTTGGTGAGAAAGGCACTATATAAATGCAACGCATTATTATTATTATTACAGATGAACCTCGATCCAACGGACTAATAGGGGGGAGCAGTTGTCCGTTAAAGCCGTTTGTCCGTTGCAGCGAATAATGCGACACTGCAAAATATCACTATAACAAGAGATATGTAGCGCACAACAACCAGGCAAACCGACGCTTGTACGCTTGTAAACAACACGTGCGCGCCGCCAAGCGGACGCTTACTCAAGTAGCGGTCTCGGTTCGCTTCACCCGGGAGTTTTAAACGTTCGGACCAGATATTCACTCTAGCGGATTGTGTCCGTTGGATCCGGAATCCGTTGCATCGGTGTCCGTTGGATCGAGGTTCATCTGTACTTGCGTTTCCTCACTGAAGCATCCTCCGGGAGCCTCCTTGATTGATTTCCGGGTTAGGCGAGAAACGAGGTGACGAGGATGGATAAAATAAGTGATCGGAATTAACCCATTGGGACCAGCATGAGGTAGGAGAAAACAAGATACTGTAAGACGCACTGAGTCTGAGAATCCCTTGACTAGTGTAGAGTGTCATAGTAATGGAGTTACACTATTGCTGTTACACTAACACCTACATAGTAAATTTGTGCTGTTACAGTTCTGTTATAGCAGCAGCTATATCACTCTCATATTAACTCTTCTCAAAGCAGTTTAAGGTAAAGATGTATGTCCATGTTGCAGCCCCACCTTCTTCTTGTGCCTCTTCATCATCATCATCATTGCCGGACAGCTCCCTGTCATCCTGGAGGCCTGTAATATAGAACACAGAGTTAGACACACACACACACACGTCAGCGTACATGCTGTTACACACAAACACTCACACTTCACAGGACACCATGGTGTGTGTTGAGGTGGGTTTGAATCAGCACATGCAGGCATGCAGACATTACCATTGAAAGTGATGTGGGTTTTGATCCGTAGACATGGTCTGCAGTCTCTCCCTCTTCTACAACAGAGAAAAGCCCTGCTGTCCAGTTCTCTCACATATACATAACCAGAATCAGGACTTTGGATAACCTCATCTGTAGACACACAATAGGAACCTCATCTGATCAGACACAAAGACAGTAACCACATTTCAAGTCAGGCCAGCAAGGTTGAACCAATTGTTTGAGTGAGTTTTTGATCTAAGCTTCTGTTGGCCCATTTTCTTGTCTACTGTTGGGCCTTGGAGGGTCCCAATACATGGTCCAGCAACTAGACATCCCTGCTACACAATGGCTCCTTGCCGTTAACGTCATACACCCATTGAAAGATGCCTGCTAAATTCTGTATTTGGATAACAAGCAACCTGTGATAATCCCATTCTCAAATAACTGATGCAAAGTAATTTGGCTCACAATGGACAATAGCCATTAAAGGCATACTGAACTTTGTTAGAACATAATGTTCCACAAGGAAGCATCGACTGTCTGTGACGCCGACCCAACTGAGCGAGGCGGGCTCATCTGCCCCCGGCTATCGGCCACGGAGGACAGGAGATAAGACGCAAGAAGGCGTTGCGAGCACCCGGTGGTGAAGAAGAACCACTAAGTGGACCGCACACCCACTGATCCTGCAGCACAGCACCGCCGGACCGCCAAGTCCCCAGAGGCAAGCGGTCTGCACCAGGATCACACTGCGTATTTCGGGAGAAATAATGTGACCGGTTCCATTACCTACGTCTACGAACTGCAACCCCAGGATTGGGCGACCGGTTCCCCTTTCCATCGTAACCCTGAGGACGAAAGAAACCAGTTCCAGGGACCCAAGATGAGGCGGTCGGTTCCCCTATCTAATTGCAATCTGAATGGAAGAAACTATTTAAAGGACTTGATTCAAGTAAGGCTACACTGGGCATAGCGTATTAGTTAGCAATCGTGACATGTCTGTGATAGGATGTATGTAACTGTGATATAGAATGATTAAGTGTTGTAAACGTTTTGTGTTACCATTTTACTTTGGATGGTTGTAAGCCATCCACTGCGCTGCGTTAGGCTTAATGCGTCATATCTTGCATGTGATCCGTCTCAATTAAACACTAACCGGTCGTAATCTTAACACTGCACGCTGATCTCAACGCACACGCACAGATAACCTTACAGTTGTCCTTATGCGTTTGCTATGATCCAGGCACCAATTGTTCACTAGCTCCAGCTAAAGCTAGGTTCAAACATCCCTCCATTTTAGGTTCTTTGTTCTCTCTGAACACATGTCCGCGACAAGGAGGAGAACATGGAAACCCCCACGAGCGCCCTACGCACGCATGCGCGCGCACACACACACACACACACACACACACACACAGTTTGTTGTACATTATAGTAGTGAATCATGCTTTGCTCTGTTTGGTACTTTGTGTTCAATAAACTATTACATTTTCCAAGATTGTGTGTATTAATGTTGCTCTTGTGTTGAACTGAGTCAGCCAATGCTAATCATAGGGATTCCCCAAATGCCTTCATCTTTTAGCTGAATCATTTATATTAATTCGGTATTAACTGGATACATAATATTGTGATTTTGTTAAGATAATTATTAAAATGTAATTTTATTTATAATTAATTTAATTAATTGAAGTTGCCCATTTTTAGTTTGTATATTTTCTTTTGAGAATAGTTTTAAAAATTTTACGAGACTGATTTATTATACTTAAACTATGCCACCAATTGTATGAGGATGGTAGTGGCGTATTCCAGTACATAAGTGACGCCCCGTGTATAGATTTAAATTAATATTCCCTACAATGTTGTATAGCTACCTGGCCCAGATATGAGTCATCATATTCAAGCTCACATTCATGACTTGCTCCAGTAGTCAGATACTGGCCAACAAAGAATTACGTTTTTTCTCTCTCCATTCACTCCCATTACATGGTGAAAGAGGTCTCAAAAGCACACTTTTAGCACATAAACGAATGCATGCAAACAACACGGATTATGCTGATATACAAAATCAAGACATCCGGAAACGTACGTTTGAAAAGATAAAAAGCTCCATTCATGATATTTGATACTTTTTCCAAACAAAGGTTTGGATGAATATCCGGTCGTTAGCTTATTACGGTCCCACTCACTTTCTGAATCGTGCGTAAGTAAACAAACCGAGCAGCAAAGAAGCTAGCAACAGTTAAGTTCCCAGAAAATAGTTCTTCAAAATCAAAGCAATCAAAAATGGGTTAAAAAGTTTCAAACGTACGGTTCCGTATGTCGCGATTTTGTATATCGGTATAATCCGTGTTGTTTGCATTTCTCTTTCGCCATTCAATTTGAGTGAATGTAGAGAGAAAAAACGTAATTCTTCATTGGCCAGTTGCTGACCACTGGCGCAAGTTATGGAGGTGAGTTTGAATATTACTCATATCGGGGCCAGGTAGCTAGCTATACAACATTATGTTCTAACAAAGTTCAGCATGCCTTTAATACATAATTTACTGAGAAGTACATAACATAAACCTACAACATAAGGTTCAACATCAAGAGGGAAATGTAGTAATGTAGTGCTTAAATTAGTCAATTGTTTTGAGGATGTAGTTTTCAATGTATCTGAGGTGGGGCTTGTAAAGCCATAATAAAATGTGCAAAGCTTTGCACTAGGTGAGTTTAAATTTTAAAAGGTGACCTGATGTCCTCATCTCAGCTGTCCCAGGAAAAAAGGGGATGTCTGGTCACCCCATGTAAAGACAATATATTAGTATTTCAGAATTCTACAAGAGAATGCTACACAGCAAAAAATGTCAGTGTAAATTTAACACTAATTTACCATAGGGTGTTAAATGTACACCCATAGATATATAACATGTGTACAGCACCATTGTTGATGTGTAACTTAATTCTAACAATTTTTGCTGTTTGCAACAGATCACCTTGTGCATTGACTCAATCATACACCTGTGTCTAACTGTAAGCCCCACCTGCTTTATCCTCCCATCTCAATTTCTGGTCTCACCTTTTACTCTGCAGTCAGTCAGACCCTGCAGAAATAAAGCACAAAGCTTAAAACAATAAACTATATAATACTACTACAAACAATCACACTCTTCCACTCATCTGCACATAGAAACACTAATACACATAAATAAACACAAACACACGTTCACGTTCACGTAAAACACACACATACTTGGACATAAAACACACAAATCTACCTGATCACAGGTGACACGCATTTGATCATCCAACTCGATTTTTTCCAAGACAGCAGCAGAAGCACACAGATTCCAGGACAGGTATACCAGGCCCATCGCCAGCTGGCTGCGCAAAAGTGTCATTGATCCCACCTGGTGTGTGGTCCGCCCGTCTGTCTGTAAAGGAAGGCAAGCGCCGCTCTGTATCCAATTCTCTTCGGTAATTTTATGCCGTTGCAAAGTTACTTTTCCCAATGAAGAAACCTGTAACAACTGAGACGCTCACCATCGCTAACGGGAAAATCTGTTTAATTCCACGGCCGTGCTTCGAGCAGCTTCATCTTCCTGGGACCACTGTTTAATTCAAATCAATGATTTGGACAAGGTCTTGGCCGGCTTCCAACATCCTGAATCATTACACAAAATTTTCAAAACGTTCGGCTTGGCAAACAGGATTTTCCAAAGGTTACCTATGTTAACAAAAACCTCTGGCAGAGTATGGACCAATGCCACTAACAACACAATTACCTACAGGGGTAAAATGTGAAATTAAAATAACAAGTTAGCTACACCAGTGCCACCACCGCATCACGGTTGTCATCTGACTCGACTTGTTCCGCTTTTCTGTGTGTGAAAGCAGATATTTCATTATTTAGGAGTGTCCAGAACACCAAGCGCGCACACGCGAGCGCAGAGAGGGAGGGAGAGAGAGAGAGAGGCTGAATCCCAAACTGAGCCCTCGTGGACTGTGGACTTGCAGACTTTAATGGCGTATTTCCGAGGCTGGTAAGTCTGCATTGATACGGACTTGCAAAAAGTGCGAGTAGAGGGTGCGGAAAGTCAGCATTTCCACAGACTTAACGAGAACGCGCCTTTGAGTCTGCGAGTCTAGAGAATGGATTCAGTGAGAGGGTGCGTCCCACTACTCGAAAAATGCACCCTCATTTCCTCCACTACTACCTCCTCTCCTCCGTGCCCCGGAAACCGATCTTTGTGTCATAATTCTAATGCTGCTGATTTGGCTACATATTACTTACAAATAGTTACAAATTGATTAATGTCTCGACGCAAAGCCGCAATGTCAAGTATACATTGTACTCAAAACGTTCACGCAGTTTTGCATACTTTTTGGTAGAAGGGGAGTGGAGGAAAGGAGGTGGATAGTGAAGAATATTGGGACGCAGCCAGAGTGTGTGTTCCTGGAAGGAGTGTGAAGAAGAGTGACGTAGGCGTTAATAAGCTTAGGGATGTTTGGTCCAAACAGTTGGATGGATACTAGGTGCACTGCACACCTCTTTTAAGATGTAGGCTATACATGAAGAATATCAAAAATATAGGCTACATTTAAATTTGGTGCATATTTTGCATTAATATTTCATCTTAATCAAGCAAATCAATGGGTGCGCTCCAAAGATGATGATGGCACTGTGTCCAATAGAGCTGAAATGTGACCGCCCACTTTTTCAGTGGCCCTGGAAGTAAATTTTCCATTCATTTTCTCTGTAGACATTTCAGTAAATCCCAAGCTAAAGAGTTTTAAGCCTTGAACCAAACCACCCAGCTACAAGATGAATCATGACATTATAAAAATTGATTCAGAGCAAAGAAATCTTTGGAAAACAAAGGTACAAGACACGTTTTTGTAAGAGGGAATGAACTAATACCATAACGCATTGCAAAGCATGTAATTTTATCTTTTTCCCCTCACTTTCAACCGGTTTCAAACACATTTGGGCCTTAGGCTAATTACATTTTCCTTTCAGTGCTTTCTTGTATACTGTATTGTAGTGTTTTGGGATTTCTTGTCGTACTTAGTGTTTGGAAATTTACTTCCGGCATTGGTACCAGATCTGCTTGCCTGCCAGATCTGCTCGGGGGTCCTGTGCCAGTGAATGACATTGGTTTTCTGATTGGTCAGGATCTGGGAACGTGACATAATGTTACAGAGATCCACCATGATATTTCATGGCAACTAAAACCAATGTAGGGTTACTTTGTGTCCAGTTACCGTTGTTGTGACTGTGGTTGCTACAGACGAACATCAATTTCTAACAGCAAAAATATAGAGCCTCGACAGCAACGTGTTTTCTAACAGTCCCACTTAGATCTGCCTGAGTTTACTTGCGGATACTTTCTGTCGGATGTTTAAAAAAATCATTATGCACTCTGTTCTGCTGGTGAGAGCACAGAGAGGGTGAAATCTCACATCCAGTTGCTCACGTCCAGGAGCAAGCTAGCAAGCAATAGGTTCTTAATCAGCGGTGTTAATATGGCTAAATGTCTAATGTCCCCAGCTGAATAATGAGTAAGAAGTTAAGCAAATGTTTGAGTGCTGGATCAAAATAACAGCACTTTCCTTTGCTAGTAAGTTAACATTAGTTAAAAATAGCTCCAGTCTGTGTTCCAGGAGACAGCCAAGGAAAGATTAATTTCCCGCAAACCATATAGAGAAACGGAACGGGGTTTTTGAGCGCACCCACTAATATGAACTGACCAAGGTCAATCTGATCAGGCTCCTCCGCAAAAGTTATGATATGCTAAACACATCCAAAATTTTGGAATTACTTTTGTGTTTATTTCTCTAGCAACAGCAATTCAATTTTAAGCTCAAACAAAAAAGATAGCAAAGTTTTATAAACACAAATGTACACTTTGTAAATCCATACCAAGATTTCTATCGTATATATTTTTTAACTATTCATTGAAAGCAGCTTGATAACAAAAAAAGTAGGCTATGTCTTATGAGAAGTATTTTAATACAGAGCCCCTAAGGTGACATGGGGAGAATATTATTTTAGGTTGTTTTGCATTCCCTCCCAAAGCTTTAGCCTTTTCTCCGTTCCCTTTCTTTGGAAAAAAAATGTTTTAAAAACTGTTTGTTGCTTCAACATTTAACTCGCTCTGGCTAGTGGCAGGGGTGATTAACTGATTTCATGGCTGTTTCCTGGAACACAAAAGCTATAGTTTAACTACATTAACAAATACAAGTGCTGTCCTCATTTTGATACAACACTCAAATGTTTGCTTAATGATTATAACCATGATTTGATATGGCAGAATGTGGTAATGAATAGAAAGTATTTACAGTTGATTATCATTTTTATAACCACAATAATACATACTCTTACCTCATAGTTCCACATTCATGCCTCTCCTCTCAAAATCCATTTTATTTATAACAAAAAATAATAAAGTAGGGATTTTTTTAATCGTACAAATGATTTAAAAAATACCTTTGTGTTTTTCCTTGTTTAACCATAGTCAGTGAAAGATGATAGCCCTAGAAACAAGTCACTGAACTGGTCTTGAGTCCAAAGTACAAAACAAAACCTTTTTTTCCCCCAGGTCCTAGTGCTAGCTCATTCAACCTGCACAGAGTGAGTGAGTATGTGTGCGCATGAGCGAGAGAGAAAGAACACAAATACAGGAAAGTCTTAACACCTGATTTAAAAGAGCCATTTCACCTCTGGGTATCTGATATGGCTTGGAATTTAATTGTTTTTAATCGACTGTGAGGAACCACCAATAAAAAGCCATTATGACTACAGATTGATTTATTGTGAGCAGGGTCCTCTTTTGACAGTAACTTGTGTGAGAGTGACGCATGGCCACATTTTTGGGGGCGTGACTAAATGTGAAAGAGTTTTGAAAGTGTATTGTTGAGTGATGTGACATAAAGAATGTGAGAGTAATGGTTGCCAGGAACTCACACTTCCTCTTCTAACAGCCTGTTAGACTGGTCTGTAGAATATCTGTCATTCTGCCCTGTCATTAACTAGGAACCTGCTGACAAATAAAATGCAGAACTGTCTGTGGCACAGTTAGCACATTACAACACATTGTTCCGTACGTGTTTTTTTCACTTGTTTACACAATGCCCAGAAGGTGGGAGGAGCCTCTGTACAGAGAGAGAGAGAAAGAGAAAGGGACAAACTTGAAAAACATGTTTTCCAAAGGTCATTTAATTTGAGTCAGTGAATAGGATGGACAGTGTGGGAACATTGTTGAAGACAGAAAGAAAGTATAAGCATAAGTGTGCATTATGTAGTTCATATTATTATTGGTTTACATATTATACAATGGATTGTTTTACTAATAGTATAACTATATGTGGTCTTGTCAATAAGGCAAATTTACAGGATTATATTAAAGGGAAGGTGTGCCAATTTCAATGAGGTAGTGTCACTTAAAGGAATCAGTTTATTAAGGGGTAGTATCGTAGAAAAATATGGACAAAGTGACTGTGACGTCACCCATCGACTTTCCATGGGTTTGTGAAAACCATTTTGAAACCGTAGACGTGCTGCTATGTTGTACAAAAATTGGAGCCAGAGACTGCGCAGTAGGGAGCAGGTGGACCCTTATATGCCACAGATGTACCCAAATGAGCAATATCTTCTGAAATAACCAATGGACAATTATATGACATTAAATAGATAGGCAAGAAGAGTTATCACTTTTGATTGAATAAACAACATTTAATTTTAGATACAGGCTAGCTACTGGACATCTTGTTGTTCCCTAGCCAGGAAGTAGGTAACATTAAGATTAATCCCATCCCATCTCCTAACTTTTTTATTAAAAGGAAATGCTTATACTATATCAGAGGTGAGAATGAGAAATGAATTAACGCTGCTGAGGGTGGGTCATGCTGCATGCAGACCCCACGCGGAGACATCTCAACAAATGATCATTATTCTCCGTATATCTTGCCCAGATAGTTTTCTTACCAAGACTCAACAGAGATTGGATTGGTCAGAAAATAATGGCAGTTAGATTTTGGCAAGTGATTTTCCAGCTAATTCTTATTTAGCAGTAATTTTGCATCTGAAAAAGTTCCTTAACCGAGAGGAGGTTGGGCCCAGTTCTAGACTGCTTTGATTGGGGTGGCATGAAGAGATGTTGGTGGCGTTACAAGTGGGGGGTCTGGGGATCCTCTCCCAGAAAATTTTGAGCCTTTTAAAACGAATTTCCTGCATTTCTACACAGCCTCACACAGTATTTTATAAAATAAAATGTTTTATTTAAAAAAAATATATATTTTTTTTTTTCCAAAGCCCTAGGCGAGAGATGCTTTCATATAAAGCTAAAGCCATGGTAGGCTAATCAGTACATTATTAGATAAGATCGTGGATTATTATATTTAAAAACTTTTTTTTTAGTCTGTGACTACACAATCTGTTAACTTCATACACATTCCTGCATGCTACATGAGATCAGTCTTCTGTTTCCGAATAAAACATGTACAAATTAATCCATATCAAGAGCCGACGTAATGCCCTTCTCATGAGCAAGAATAACCAGGTTTTTTTCCGCCCGTGCAACATGATGCGGCGGAAGGAGGTTAAGACGTGATATCAGTTTCACTCTCTTGCCTAATAAAGTTTGTGCTTTAAAAAAAAAAATTTATAAATTTTTTCTGATTTTTTTCTCTTTTTTTCCTCCCAGTTTGGTAGCCAATCAGACCCTGTGTAATTCAATTCCCCCCGTGTAGCACCCGCTAGAGAACCGCTGCTACAACCCCTTCGTCCGGTAGCAGGATAGAGGGTGCGACTCATCGAGCTCCTAACTGTGAGTCCAGGGCTGCATTCCAATCCCTTATTTTAGCCGTCCTTCTCTCCTCGGTCCTCGCCTGACCCGGAAATTGACCGAGGTCCGCCATCTTTAAGGACATTCCAAACTGCTAAATGCTCCACCGAGGAGCGAGGAGTGGGGAAAGTTTCTCCCAAAATTTTCACGTCACCCCCCTGTTGAGGTCACTCCACTGGCTGCCAGTTGCAGCCAGGATCAGGTTCAAAGTTCTGACCCTGGCCTACACAGCAGCCAATAGGACAGGCCCTGTCTACCTGCAGGACTTGATCCAGAACTATGTTCCTGCTTGACCACTTCGCTCATCTACTGCAGGGCGACTTGCACTTCCCCCCCTCTGTGTCAATGGCACTCGCTTGTCCCGACTGCGGAGCTTTTCCACCCTGGCTCCCCAGTGGTGGAACAAACTTCCCAATTCCCCTACGTTCCATGCCAACCATGCCTGCTTTCCGTCGTGGCCTGAAAACACACCTTTTCAGACTCCACCTGGACTAATACTTATCTAGGACCTCATGGTATGTGTTCTTGTTGAACTGTGTATTCAAGTTTATAATATTTAGAATAGAATTGTAGTAGAGCTGATTTACCCAGTTCACTGTGAACTGCATTCAGTGTTCATTACTAGGGATAGCTGCTACTGTATGGGAAGAATGTGCTTTCTTATCTGTTCTGTAGTTACTTCGATGACCTTTCTGTATGCACTTACTGTATGTCGCTTTGGATAAAAGCGTCTGCTAAATGACTGTAATGTAATGTAATGAAAGAGGAGGCTCCCGGGGAATCCTTCAGTGAGGAAACACGAGTGCAGCCTTTGCGGAAGTCTTTACTCGGAACGCGTGACGTGTTTGATCCACAACCACAACATCTGCCGCGGTTTAAAAACATAGCGGAACCATTTCTACACAAATGTAAGTGCTTACCGTTCCTTTTTATGTATTTTATAAAGCGCTTTCATTCATAATGCCACTCGTTCTTTCGGACAAACGAAAGGCAAGTTTATTCACAAAAGAAAAGAGACAACAAACATTATAGATCAGCGTGTAAGCGTAAAATTTCTGACGTTTTTGTGTCCCATATTTGTTAGCTAATGTTACTGCATAAGAAACGCAAGGTTCAATGAACCCATGTCTTTTCAAAACTGTATAAAATTCTCCCATATATGTAGGCTATGCTATAGGCTATGTCACGTTTAACCAATGTTCATACTGTTGAATGCATCCCGGCAAGTGGGCTAACTGAGAAATAGGCTCTACAGTCGCTTCCAGTGCAACAACTGAAACATGAACACTAGGGCTGCAACATGAACACGCATCTGCCTTAAGTTCAAAATATTTTCTTTCTCACTCTTGTATGACTGAGAAATAATGCAGCAGGACGTTTCTAAATGGTTAGTTTACAATTTATTTTAACTTTTTAAGCGGTGCAGCCGCTTCTATACGGGACATGTGTGTGTCCGTTCGTAGCATGACCTCATTCACCATCCATCCATAAACTTGATCCAGTCCGCTCTTAGGTCCTCTGAGGCTGGGGTTGCATGTAGCGATCTGTGCTGAGTCTGTGAGTGTGCAGCCAACAACACAGCACATCACATGGCTATCTCTTAGCTTCGACATGATCGAAGCGGGTTTGACTCCGGCGTTTGCGATAAATAAATAAAATTACGCACCACAGTTAAGCAGTTCTCAAGCCTTGGGCGGAGATTATTGTAATGACCCGGTTCATGACATGTTAAACCGTGCAAAATTTTAACTGCTTGTAGAATCACATGCTTACACAAATAGGCAGCACACAAAAAACTGACTGGGTTGTTTTAGTTCACAGTTTGTGTGTTAGTAGGCCCATCAGAGACCCAAATGTATGTGCACAAGCCCTGGAAAAGTGAGTTTTTCATAATAGGTCCCATTTAATACGTAATTAAGATGACGGTGACAATGTCAGTGGCATTAGATTAAAACACAAAGATCAGTTTCCGGGGCACGGAGTAGAGGAGGTGGTAATGGAAGAAGGGAGGGTGCATTTTTTATTTTATTTTTTATAGCAGCTAAATAAATTTAAAAACGGCTAAATAAATTTTAAAAATTGCTGCATCTGCAACGAGGAGTAGCTAGCTTTTCTGGGTTTATGTCCGCAGTTAGCTACTGCGATACCCTGGATAATACAGACATATAATAGTTTACAGTTCGATAGCTACAGAGGTAACTTATTTGACTCATAGTTAGGATGCTTTGATAAAGCTACAAAAGTGCAATGTTTTTTCCTAATGATAGGGAGAAGTTTGCAGGAGAGTATAATTCTGAGGGAATCCCCCACCCCCCATCATGATTCCCTGTTCATGAAGGGTGATCACAAGTTAAAATGGAATAAATGCATAGGCTACATGAACATTTAGATGTATGCTCTGGATGTGGTTTTTAATTGCAATAAAAATAAAATTTGGTTAAATTTATTCTACAGGCCAGGCCTAAATTAATTCCGCTGCCATTGAGGCAATTTGTATAAGCTGTCAAACTAGAATAGGCTACACATCGTCTTTGATGCTGAGAAATTTTAGTTTATAGGCGATTGTATCATACATTAGCCCAACCCTATTGCTATATATCTAAGTAATTTATAGAAATATTCTTTGCAACAACTAAATTATTTATTTATTTTAGGTGTATTGCTACTCTCAAAACTCATGGGGAACAACCATTAAAAAAAAAATATATATATATTATTCTGAGGGTGCATGCCACCAGACCCCCCTAGTAGAGGCTTAGCCCCCCCAAACATAATGGTGATGCCCCTGGTGCGCAGCATCCAGTTCTTCTAATTCTAAATCAGTATTCCGGCTCAAACAATGGTTCAACTACAAATTCTACCCCATAATCAGACATTTCACTAAGAAAACAAAAGCTAGCAGCCTTCAAGTGCTCCTTGGAAGTTCCTATTTCCCAGTGGCCAAATCTATTACAGGGTTGACTCATTCACATGCTACGAAATCAGAGTGCAACTTCCATGTCGGAAACCCATATTTCCGATAATTCCGACATCACTTGAACTGTTCTCGCATGGAGTGATACTAAAAGTTACCGGCTCTCTTACCGGATGTTCATAATCTAAACAGACAGAGGCTGAAAGACATTGTATATAGTAATAATAGCGAAAATATTGTCTTTGTGCACTTATCGTTTGTTTCCAAAAACGACACTTTTAAGCTGTTGTTAAACCTTAATTGAGTGGATTTAGGCGGTTATTTAAAGAAAAGTTACAGACTTTGGACAGCATCACTGAAGCCTTACATACTATTTTGGGGTATATATAAAAAATTTCAAAATTGGTGAACTATCCCTTTAATTCAACACCAGGAGCTGTGGTATGTGCTGTGTGTCTGCTGTCATCAAATGGAAAAATCTTTGGGATTAAACTTTGCAACCATAATAGCTACTTGAAATATTTATTTCAGTTGATTTTAAAACACATTTTTTTCTGGTACAATTCAATTTTGTCTTGTTTGTCAAGTTATAAGACTGTGTAGCAGTCTTAGCAGCCAGAGCAGAAGGCAGATGTCAGATATCCTATAATGCAATGTTCTCTAAAGTGTGGATAGCATTAGGTCAGGCAGGTCCGTCTGGAGGACTGATTGGTATTGGAACAACCAGCAGTCCACAGTGGCCGTGGAGAAGGTTCTGTAGTCCACAACAGTGTCCCTGGAACACACAAACATACACACACCAGTCATTACAAAGTTTCTGAAACACACACACACAATGACATCATCCTCCAGTGACTAACTAGCGGAGAATGAGTCATCGCTGTAGCCCTCCCATCCTGTTCATTCTGCTTGCATGAGAAGGGAAGGACATGTACAGAATCGCACAGAGAGAGAGAGATGTTGGGTTCCGTCTATGAATATTTTGGATCCCGATGTAATCAAAGATTTCGGGGCAATCGATCTGAGGGATCATCTGGGGTCGTCCCTTAGAGGGGGGGTCCTGTCATGGTTCGTGGGTTATTCCGGTGTTTTGCTTCCCCTTGCTTGTTATTCATTTCACCTGTTACTCCGTTACTGACTGTCTACATGGCATTTATTTTCATTTATTTATTGCTTGATGATTGATAGGCTGAACTAAAAACGCCAATGAACATGCACGTTGGCATGTTTAATTGTATGTATTGAATGATTAGGCTATTTAACTAAACTTTAACTAAAACTTTGTATTTCTTCATAATATAATAATTGAAAATAAAACAATAAATATAGGCAGTAAGATACAATTGAACATTCATAGCCAGAGCCACGATTTTGGCTCGTCCTTCCTCAGCACTGCATTGTTGGCTATTAAAATTGAGAAAAATATGGGACAGCTGTGCTTTCTAATGGTGACTGGTACCTCCCAGGATAGCAGTTCAGTTAAAATGAAACTAACTAGCTAATCAGCATTCTCTCTTATGGCATAGCTAACGCTAGCTGCAACAGCTGTAACCTCCCGGAAAATTCCGGTAATTCTATATAGGCTTAACGTTACATGGACAGAGTCTCTTGGTTTGTGGGCAACGTAGCCTATTTAATTTGTGAAATGTGGTGTCCAGGTGGGTATTTCACGAAGCAGGAATACTGAGTTAGCTAGATAGCTCTTTTTACTTCAGTCCATGTTCCAGATTTGGGAGCAGGGGTCGTCATCAATAGTAGCCAGGTAGCCCAGTAGTCCCGGGCAACCAGTGAGCCATCGATTCTCCGTTTTGGCTACCATGATTTCCTAGTTGGTAGCCAGACTGGGCAACCAGTCCAAAAAAATAACCAGTTCATTTCTTAAGCGTGATGTTATGATTATGTAGGTTTATTTTGTGCCAGTAGGCTACATGTTGATCTATCTGAACTACTCCAATAAAATGAACATACAAGTTATCGCTACTGTTTCAAACTCATAACGTTACACGAATCACTGTAGCATTGCATTGCACTATATTGTTGGCGATTTTAATTTAGAAAAATATGGGACAGCGACGCTAAGTGTGACCGGTAGCTACCGGGATAGCATGCTGTTAACGTTAAAACACGTGCCATAATCCATTTAAAAATATTACTAACACTTCCCTTTATTTGCAGCCAACTTCATAGTAACATTAAAGTTAAATCCAGGCATATGCATTTCTTTCAGCTAGAATGTATGCGTGTTTGCGTAAGCCTATGTGTATGCATCTTTCTAGATTCAATTATCGTAAGCAGAAAGCAGTGATTTGTAAATGATATTTTACATATATTTAATTGAAAACAGTACAAAGATATTTAATGTTTTACCTTATCAACTTTATTGATTTTTATAAATATAGGCTAATTCCGAGTTTGATACCTGCAACACGTTCCTAAAAAGTTGGGACAGGGGCAAAAAAAAAAAGGGCTGGGAAGTTAAAAACCTGTTTGGAACATTCCACAGGCAAACAGGTGATGCTATCATGACTGGGGATAAAATAATATGAAAAGACTCTTGATTTGAATGGATCTCTATGGGAGATCTCTATACTAGATTAAGCTGTAAATTACATGGGAATAGTATGGAACCCATGGTTGGCTAAATCAAGGGTCTGCGGTATCAAACAAGCCTCAAACCATCACTCTGCTGCAAGATATGCAGTATATATAGATGGATCACTTGAAGGTTTGTTTCTCCTGACTCATTTTTCCAGAGTTCAATAGGAAAATTAGTCAGGAGAAACAACCCTTAGTGATCCATCCATATCTACTGCATATCTGGCAGCAGAGTGATGGTTTGAGTCTCTTGATGAAAAGCTGTTATTATATGTAGAATATTTAATGTACCACTACAAGTATATTTCAGACCTGTGGGAAACACTGCACACACACTGTTTGAGAACATTTAGGTGAAGCATGTGACCTGACCTGGACGCTGGAACCATATGTCCCTGGATGTGGAGATCAGCTGATGTGGGCGTTCTATGCTTTTTCACATGACCATCTTCAAGCAATCCTGCAGCACAAACACATGTTATTGTAGCAATCGTCATCTGCAGAACAAACAAAGCTGCTACTACAAACAAAGCTGTTACTACAAGGGGGTATGGGTTTAATAAAGGGGTATACAGCCTGATTTGGGGGTGTAAGATGTTAGTAAAGGGGAAACATAGCCTGATTTCATCAGGGTTTAGTAGTGGGGTATATAGCCTGAATAGGGAGTAAGGTATTAATACCGGGGTATGGACCCTGAATAAGGGGTAAAGGGTTATATATATACACCACTACCATTGGATCTCTATACCATCTCTATATATAGAGATCCAATATATTGGCATTCTTGATAGGTTATTTGTTTTGGAAATGAAATGGACAATAGGTCTGATAATATTTTCAGCATTTAACTATGCATGGCAATGATATTGTAGACATAGTACTGACTTACATTTGAAATACAAAAACGGTTGCGTGAAATATACAAATTATTGCCTTTTTAGTCTCATTGGGAAGTACACTGCCTGGTCAAAAAAAGTTGCACTCTAATATTTTGTTGGACCACCTTTAGCTTTGATTATGGCACGCATTCGCCATGGTATTGTTTCGACAACCTTATGCAATGTCACAACATAAATATTTGTCCAGAGTTGCATTCATTTTTGGCCGAGATCTTGTCTTGACGACGGGAGAGTTGAACCACTCTGTAAAGTCTTCTCCAGCACATCCCAAAGACTTCCAATGGGGTTAAGATCAGGACTCTGGTGGTCAATTCATGTGTGAAAATGATTATGTCTGAACCATTCTTTCACAATTTGAGCCCGATGAATCTTGGCATTGTCGCCCTGGAATATGCCCATTGATGGGATAACCTGGTCATTCAGTACATTCAGGTACTCAGCTGACTTCATTTTATTGCTGAGCCTAGACCTGACCAATTGAAGCAACCCCAGATCTTAACACTGCCTCCAGAGGCTTGTACAGTGGGCACTATGCATGGCTGGTGCAACGGCAACTCTTCTTCAGCCAGGCAGTGTAACTAGATATGACCAAGAGAATATATGAAGCAAAAATGGTTTGGTATGTTGTAAAAATATGTTGTGTGCATCTATATATTATTCAAATGTATTTAAATTTATGGGGAGTAGAGGTTTACAGTCTAAATAGAGGTTAGGGGGTGAATAGAGGGGGTACAGTTGTGTTAAACAAAATAGCAGTACAACATCAGTAACCTGATGAACCACTGTTATTAGTAGTAGTGATATTTCTGCATGGCAAATAATTTACTTGTAGATGTTGTAGTGTAATAGAAAAACAACAGACCCAACTGTCATGACATGCACGCTGCTTGTTCTGAGTAATTGACTCATTCATTGAAAGGGGCGTGTTCAAAATAATAGCAGTGTGGAGTTTAATTAGAGAGTTCATTCATTCTGTGAAAAAAAACAGGTGTCATTAATTGTCCTTTATTAAGGAAGAAGGGAAGCAAATGTTTCACACATTGTTATAAAATATATTTCCTTCTGAATTGCTAAGTAAAATGGGCCGTTCCAAACATTGTTCGGAGGAACAACGTAATTTGATTAAAAAGTTGATTGGAGAGGGGAAAAAGTATAAAGAAGTGCAGCAAATTATAGGATGCTCAGCTAAAAAAATCTCAAATGCTTTAAAATGCAAATGAGCAACTACTGTTAAAACGGATCGAAGAATAGTCAGAATGGCAAAGATTCAGCCAATCATCACTTCCAGAAAGATCAAAGATGATCTAAAATTCCCTGTAAGTGCTGTTACAGTCAGAAGACGTTTCATCGAAGCTAAGCTATCAGCAAGAAGCCCCCGTAAAGCACCAATGAGCATGTTTACAGGCACTCAATAATCCGATAACTGGGAGTATTCCGAACATGGCAATAATTCGATAAATGCGTTTACATGCATTTAAGTAATTCGATAATTGGAAAAATCCAGGTTTACATGATTCAGTCAATATTCCGATTTCTTTCCCTGAACGCGATGTGCAACTCAAACGTAAATTAGAAACATATATTAGCCTAACGTTATATATTATAACTTACATATTATAACGTTTATACATAACGTGACTATACTTCCTGTTGGGTTGCTAGAAACAGCGTTCTTTCTTATGGAACTAACGTTAGGCTATAGTTAATGTGTTTACTAATTTACGGTTACGCATACCAACCCGCGTGCTGTTTCTAGCAACCCAACAGGAAGTATAGTCACAATAAATATTCCTTTTCTTTGCTTCTTGTAAAAGAATAATGCAGACAATCAAATTTGTTAATGCTTTGATTTTGAATTGAATGGATAATGTTTCCACTACATTTGAAATATGGAACTAAAAGCTATTAAAAAATATTAGCATTTTATTAACTTTTTTAACGCACTGCTATTTATTTGAACACCACTGTATATAGCCTGAATGGGCTTGGGGATTAGTAGAGAGGGTATCCAGCATAAACTGGGGGAGGTGGGGGTTCATAGAAGCACATAGGTTGGGGTTCACTGACCTATCAGTCCCAAAAAACGTTTATTAGTTCCTCTGATGTTTGGCCACAAGAAGTAATCCCCTCCCTCGTGGTGGAGCAGGATTTTGATGAACACCTCTCCCCAACGCATGTCCAGTTCTCTGCCCGTGTGCTGGATCCATACACTGCAGGATTGAAGCAAAGCCTTTGTGCATACGTGTGCGTGCGTGCGTACACGTGTGTACGTATGTGCATGTGGGTGTGTATGCGTGTGTGTGTGTACGTGCACATGCATATGTGTGTGTGTGCATATGTGCATGTGTGTGCATACGTGTGCGTGTGTTTGCATACGTGTTTGTCTGTGCGTGTGCGTACATGTGTGTGCATATGTGTGGGAGGTGATCTAGTACACTGTGTACCTGTCATTATGAAACTTGGTATGATTTCTCTGGGTCCAGGAGTATTGGTCCGTGCCAAAAGTGATGGTAGTGGTGTTGACCTGCATGTGCCAGACCTGTCCCATGTGAAGAGAGATGGTACTGAATCCAATCTGGCCCGTCCCTCTCACCTGTCCCGCGATGATGAGATCTAGGGTATATTCAAGAGCACATTACCTGAAGTTCTTAAAGTAGAAAAGGGACTGAACTGAATTTCT
Organism: Ilyophis sp. 1 JC-2022; assembly: GCA_022702515.1. Taxonomy (NCBI): domain Eukaryota; kingdom Metazoa; phylum Chordata; class Actinopteri; order Anguilliformes; family Synaphobranchidae; genus Ilyophis; species Ilyophis sp. 1 JC-2022. Next base: position 21,590,677 of record CM040396.1, on the reverse strand, counting down.
GGTTGTAGAACACTGCAGGTTTCATTATCTCTCCCCTATCAGTCGCCATGACTGATAGGGGAGAGATAATGAAACAAAATCATGGCCATTAAACTGCAGCCAAATACTTGTTGCATTGTTACTCCACCACCAGCCAACATTCTTGCCCTTTGCCACACCCACAAAACATCTCCCAAACAGTTTTGCAAATGTCGCAAACCATTGAGATTGAACATCCTGTTCAATGGACAGGATGTTTGAAATGTAACAAATGTCAAAAAATATATTTAAAAAATATATATATATATATTTTATTGCCTGCTGCTACCTGCTGTCTCTCCTGCTCTCCCTCTCAGTCTGTCTCTGCCCCCCCACACACACACGCCAAAGGAAATGTCCTGAGCTCAGTATCTGTGCACAGATCTAGGACGGCAACACTGTGAGTTGTATTACCTCACACAGGACAGAAAACCGAGTTTGAGAACCACTGGCTTAGAATAAGGTTTTCCTTTTTGATTTTCAGGTTGAATGCCAGTCTGACATTTAATTGAAATAATCTATTTAAAGTAAAGGCTCTTATTTTCCGGGAAGCGCATGGCATGCGGCGAGGAGCACACAGTGCGCTGCGCAGGTTGAAAATGGGCTGGGTTATGCTGAATATTTATCAGTGGGTGTGCGTCAGCTGCACCATAACTAATCAAACCAGGCCTCCCGTTTGCAGAACGAGAACGCTAAAAGCGATAAAACTCACTAATAGGTTATCTGGACTGTGAAAAATAAAAAGCTTTTAATAATTTCCTTTTTGCAGCAATCTTTCCATCTGTTATTCTATCTGTGTTAGCATTATTTCCTTAGTTGGACCACCACCAGTGTCATTTGCCCACATTATGTTGTAGGAAAGTTTTTGTAAAATCATGCCATATCATCTATTGTTCATAAATTTATTTTGTATGTGTCATTCCAAATATTTTCTCCTCTCCGTTGGTGTTGTATATGCTGTAATACAGTGTTGTGTACCTCATAAATGTAAGTTTTATTTTTTTTGTGGTTATCTCGTGACTTGTGCCTGGTTCCTCCGTATCCATTTAGCGCCTTGTAATGTGGAAGGGTCATTGTTATAGATGTCTCCACCGCATATTTAAAAGTGTGAATGGGGATGTTTCATTTCTTTGATTGCGTAATTAGGACCAGTGATAGTAAATCGGTCATTAAATGTGGCGGTATGTCCAACCGCAATAGATCCGCAACATAGTGAATGTTTTGCGCTACGACTGTTTCCTTAGTAAATCCGGCCCTCAGTCTTTTAATAATAATATCATGCTGCTTTCAACAACATAAACATTTTGTTATTAAATAAAGTTGTCAGCTTTCAGATAAGCCAGCCTGGTCATAAAGGATGCCTCCTCCCTCCATCCACACCATCATCACCCAATCACGGCACAAAACGACAAACAGAATGATCTATTTATTGAATAAGCCCCTGGAAAGAGGCCAGGCTTATTGCCCATCAGCGTTTTTACCCATTTACACTGGATGATATATGTCATTGTGTGATAGGGAGAGAAAATATCTAAATTACAACAAGAATATTTTTTATTGATTAACAAACACACAAATATCACAGGTCTATATGCGAATCTAGATATTTAGTTAACCTGCCAGAAAAAGCGAGCTAATGCTTAGCTAGTAGATCAGTGGTCCTACCCTATTCCTGCAGATCTGACCATCCTGGTCCAGGTTTTTACTCCAACGCTAACAAAGCATATCTCATTCATCAGCTAGGGATCTCGTTGAGCTCCTAATTAGTAGAATTAGGTGTGCCAGATTAGTTTTGAAATTAAAACCTACGGTAGATCTCCAGAAACAGGGTTGGGGACCACTGTAGTAGATGATGGCTCAATATTTACATTATACAAGATTAAGTTCAACCAATAATGCAAACAGTAGCAGATTTTTTTCTGTCATGCTCATACTTGCAAACCTAGGGACCTGAGAAATAGGTGATTAGTTGGCGATTAACGTCCCACATGCTCGACGGAAAAATCGAACGCATTCCCATGTCCTTTGAGACTCTGTGAGAAATGGAAATTCTTCTTACCAGTAACTTTGAAATTTACAGTATTTCTTTCTTTTTTTTAAATTCCCCATTGTTCTTTCCATTAACACCAGTCAATCAGGACAGCAAGTCTCTTCGTGAACATGTAACCATGGAGATGACACGTAGTGTAGCTGTATTGTCGTCCAGGTGGAAACAGTAGAATTCTTGAGTTGTAGGGCATACACGCTGAACAGACAGTTTGTGATACCAACTACAAAGATAATACATGAAAATTTGACTGGAAAACGGGAGAAATTCGGGAGAATTGTGAAATCGGGAGGACACTGGCAGAGGGCAATGAATTTCTGGAGTCTCCAGGAAAAATCGGGAAGGTTGGCAAGTATGCCTTCTGCATCTGTCAACCTGCAAATTCCCTGAAGAAGCCTGTACTCTACAAGGCTTTCCTCACTTGCTAGTGTCACATATTTTTAGTCCCTTTTTGCATCTGGCTGTTTTTCCTCGCCAGTCTCAGTCTATCTTGGATGTTACCTCTATCTCTTTACCGGCTCTTGTTCCGCATTGATCCACGCTGAGGACGCGCGCTGAACAGGGAAATGTTTAACAGTAATCGGGACTGAGTCTACGGATGCGGATATCCACGAAGCTTCTCCCTTCCTCCTAAATGGATTATATGCGGTCTGTCCGTTGTTTTTATAATATAGTTTTTTTTCCCCCACTGCGGCTGCTTCCTCTAAAAGTTATTTGTTTTAGGCATTTTTAACTCGCTTTTATCTGTCTCACTCACTGTTTATTTTTATTTTTGTGCGGTTGACCATTGTTTCTATTTCCACTATGCTGGTTTATACAATCAGCCAGTTTATGTTTTTAAGACAGGGTAATCAAATGATGCTGCAAGGCTGTATTTTGTTCAAGAAGTATACGCACATAGAAGCTTGTCATGGCTCTACAGTTCTACAGCGCATATGGACATTTATGTCAAAAGCACAAAGCGACACTACAGGAGAAGTTACATGCGCAAACACAAACAGCATGGCATAACATTGAGCCTGCTGCGCCCACTAAAGTCGTGTCCTATGACCACCCAGTCCTCTTTCTCCCAAATTTATCAAGCTAGGCCTTTTCAACACCAGAACCATGAATAACAAGGACTTCTGGACCTCTGTCTCACAGAACCCCTCCTGGTTACAGCTACCTTAACAGCCCCCGCATATTTGGCACTGGAGGTGGACTAGCTGTAATATACAAATCTGACCGCATGAAAACACAAGTGCTACCTACTACATTATTTGAATATTTGGCTTTTATAATAACAGGCCATATTTCAGTAATGGTGGTGTTGATCCTAAGCGCCACTTGACCTGCTATGATAGTACTAGGTGACTTGAACATCCATGTGGACAAACCTGATTGTAGCTTCTTTGCTAGAGAACTTTGGCCTAAAAAAGCATGTTGACTTTTCTACTCACAACAAAGGTCACACACTTGACCTCGTATGCACTTCAGGTGTAGCTCTAGTAGGTCCTGTGTCTGGGCTATCTGACCACATGTTTATCACCTGTGACATTGAAACATCTCGTCCCCCCCACTAAAAATGCACCATGCTGTTTAGGAGCCTAAAAGCCATTGACACAGCCCTGCTTTCAAGCATCATCTCAAGCCTCCCTATCACTGTCACAAACCTGTATTGGATCAAGTCGCCCCACTAAAAGAACGCACCGTTTCGTTCACTAAATCCTCCCTTTGGTACAATGAGGAGCTCCGTTCACTCAAAGTGAAGGTGTGCCGTCTTGAACGACAATATAAGAAAACGGGTTTAACTGTTCATGCACAAATGTTTGAGCAGCATCAAAAGGACTACAAAAATGCTTTAATCTCTGCCCAGTCCTCACACTTCTCCCATCCTATAAACAGTAGCAGTAGTAATTCAAGAGTCCTGTTTTCCACTGTGAACAGGCTCATCTGACCTGTTAACACTGTAGCCTCCACATCCCCTGAACAGTGCAACAAATATTTACACTTCTTCCAGAATAAGATTGACGCCCCCTATTGCTGCTGAGCTGCCGTCCCCTGTACTCCCAGGAGTTCGCCTTTCCACCTTTTCCACTGTGGATACAGCTGCTGTGACAAAATTGGCCAACTAGATGAGGAACACTACATGCTCTCTTGATCCTCTCACTACATCCCTGGCCAAGACCTGCCTGCCCACACTGGTGCCATCCCTCACAGCCATCATCAACAAACCCCTCTCCACCGGAATTTTTCCAGCTGAACTCACACCTGTCCCTAAAAAACAAGTTGCAAACCGGACGAGCTCAGCAATTACAGGCCCATTTCCAATCTCCCCTTCCTGGCCAAGCTAGTAGAATGTACTGTAACCTGCCAGCTGCAACATAACCTCAGCAGTCAGGACCTACTGGAGCCATTCAAGGCCCACGTCAAGAAGATCATGCCGAGTGTCTCATCCATGCTTTCATATTATAGCGGCTGGACTATTGCAATGCCCTCCTTCTGGGGGCAACTGACAAATGCATAAACCAGGGGTGGCCAATTCCAGGCCTCGCGGGCCGGTGTGTATGCAGGTTTTTACTGCCACCAGTTACCACGGTTCAATCAGCTAATTAGTCATACACACAATCACCGATTCACTTGTAAATTACAGAACGATAAAATGCTACAATACACGCATTGATGCATACCGGCACAAGAACATTCATCAGCTGCTTTTCATATCGCGGATATGTAGATTAAAATATCAGATCGTGTAAACGATTGGGCTAATTAAATAATTGTTAACTGGCGGCAGCAAAAACCTGCATACACACCGGCCCGCGAGGCCTGGAATTGGCCACCCCTGGCATAAACCGTCTGCAATGCGTTCAAAATTGTGCTTCTCTGTCAGGATTCTGTATTTTGTTTGTTTATCTGTGTATTTATGTTTCTGATCACGTTCTCATTTATTATTTTCTCATCATGCATTCAGTTTTATTTATGAATTTGGGAGCCCTTTGTGATTGCGGTTGTTCTCTGTATTTCCTCTGTCATGCACTTCCTTCTTAACTAATTATCTCATTGTATATAATACTAAATTAACTAACTACTACTAACAGCTTAGATTTAGGTTTTGTACTAATTAACTAACTCACTAATGTAATCTTAGTTTCTATCTGCAGCTGTCTCTCTTTCTACCTGTTATATTGCTGATCATCTTTCTATGATTTTTTCTTTTACTACAGCTGACTTTTCCCCTTCTCTAATTGTATGCACTTTTTCTTTTACTATGTCTTTTACTACCCAGTTCATGTTCAAGTCTATGTGTTGTGTGAATCCGGTCCACGTATTACGTGTTACCTTGTTAGTGAATTATCAGCTTCCCTCATTGTTTCATTAAGCTCACCTGTTTGTAATTTCCCTTCTCCGTTTTTCCCACACCTGATCCCCATTGTAGCTCATCTTTCCCTGTGTATTTAAACCCTGCGTTTAAGTCTGTCTCTTGTCATAACATTGATTGTATTTCCTGAGCCTGTGATTAGTACAGCCAGTGATTTATTGAGATTCCTGGGACACCCTTCCATTTTCCGATTCCGAGTTTTGCCTTTTGATTCTGTTTGTTTTTCTGGTTTTGACCTTTTTGATTGTTTTGTGACTTTGCTTCTGCCTGCTGATTTTTGTACCTCTGCCTGTGATTTCCCGGTTTCTGATTTTTGGACTGTTCGACTATTCTCCTGCTTTTTGATTTGGCACTGTCTCTGCATCTGATTACCTGGCTTCCGATCTGGACTGAAATAAACGATCCTTTTTGCTACTACCTGGTCTGCGTTTGGGTCCCTGAGAACGATACCTCACACTGCTCAGCTTCTGACCCACACTTCTCCACGTGAGCACATCACCCCAGTGCTCTTCAACCTTCACTGGCTCCCCATACACTCACGGATCAACTTCAAGGTCCTAGTTCATACCTACCAAGCCATCCGCGTCACCAGTCCTTCCTACCTGTCTACCCTCATCACATTATCCAGCCCAAAATGCACAGTCCGCTCCTCCAGCTCCATCTCTCTTCAGCAGCCCCTTTTACAGGCTAAAGACCGTGGGAGGTCAGGCCTTCAGTTGTGCTGCCCCTGAACTGTGGAACTCACTCAGACTCTGTTAGGAAAGCTGAGTCCATCACTTTATTCAAGACTCTCCTCAAAACCCATCTTTCTAAACTGGACTACATAAACTTTTGTTGATTTTCTTTTTTGGGACATTTTTTTATTTAAATTTTTTTTCTTTTCTCCAGCGCATTGGGTTTGAAGAATGTGCGATATAAGCCTGATCCATTATTATGGTGTTAACAGGCCCAGCTTATACACAGCAAGGCGAGCAGACATACCTGCAGTTCTGTCCTCAATCAGGCGAAAGATGGGCTGCCCTTGAAAGTCCAAGTCAAAGCAGATTCTGTCAGGTTTGGGGGACACCTGGGGCTCAGAGCTGAGGGCAGGGAGGAGGAGTCTGAATGTTCGGTGACTGACAACTGAAAGAAGAGTTTGTAAAAAAGTATGTTACATTGCAATTAAACACTGAAATTACATTACACTGCATTAAAAAAATTAAACTACTACACTGCATGTAAAACATGGAACTTATGTTACACTGCATGTAGAACACTTAACCTACTCTACATTCCATATAATAATAACTTTATTTGTATAGCATTTTTCAAGCATACAGCACAAGTTGCTTTACAGCAGTAAAAATAACACAATAAAAAGACAAAGTAAAAGAAAAATTTAAAACAAAAAAATTGATTAATACATTAAACAAAAAATTATAGAACAGGGTATTAAAAGATCTGCTGCAAATAGAGACTACAAATAGCCAGTAATGAAAAGAGATAAAAACAAATAAAGACCTCAAATACAGATCATACATTGTACAAGGGAGTTTGATTAAAATGGGTTTTGAGAAGGGATTTGAAAGAGGCCACTTTGGCTCTAATGCTCAAGGGGAGGCTACGTCTTACCGCCTTTTAGCTACTAAGTTTGTAATATTGTCTCGACTAGTTGCTACAATGACGGTCTGCTTTCACAAAAGCAAATATTGATGATGGCAACATTTAAGTATGCCCTTATGCTTATGAAACTAAGACATATTCTTAGTACTGCATTCTGTTATAAACTTTGTGTATTATGTTCCAATGATAGCTTGCCAAACCAATCACTTGCGCATTTAGTCTGACAGTACGATGGATATCGCAAAATAATATTTTAATATGTACTTTACATGCAACACATACAGTCCCTGACTTGCATGGGAACTTAAGGAGGTAGACTAATGATATAATTCAGGATGTTGAAGTTGGGGCCATAGCTTAGGATCCCTGGTCAAATTATCTGCTTACATCAGTCTATATAGACATTTTGTAAGCCCAATACTTTTTTATGTGGTGCATTGTCTTGCTAAATACCCTCACAAAACATGCTCAAAATACTTCTGTATGATCCTGACAGCATGTACTGCTACTGTTGAACTGAAAGTTAATTATTTTAGTTAAATCTGTTTTCCCCCATTGAAGTCAGTGGAGCAGATGCCCCTTCGTTTGTTGGTGCCAGGGGAATTCCATGACACCTGATGTCATGCTAAGCCCTTCTGGTAATAAATTCTTATGTCAATAACCACAAATATACGGTGGCCCAGAGAGGCAAACGCGCTGCAAAAGGCAGAAGCAAATACATTAAAAGAAATGCGCTGCAAATTCAAAAACATGCAAAAGTCCAAAGCAAATGCATTAACAAAAACGTGCTGCAAAAGGAGAAACGCGCTGCAAAAGTTGACAACACAACGGAAGTGTTTCCGGAGGACACTTAGAGGACCTTTTACATTGCTCAAAGTAACTAATTCTTACTCAAAGTAGTCAAAATGACTACTGACCTTTGAGTACTAAAATAGATAACCTCTAGATTTTAAACTTCTGCTTAATGGACACAATACATGCAATAGTAGTTATTGTTTCATGCTGAAAAACGTGAAGTGTTTTAAAAGCTAAACTCGTCTAAAAATAATCCCAGATAGCAAGGAAGTATTGAATCAACATTGATAGCATCTATATCGGTCATCAACCAATTTTCAATGGTCGAATCAATATTCACTTTCTGATGGTAATGGTCACCGATGTATTAGGTTGAAATTGAAACATTGTATCAATGTAACAATAACAACCAAGGTCATCATACTGATGAATAACATAGATTTTTTATCAGATTAATCAGATTCAGGTGTGCTTTTATTTTCAAATAATAAAAAAAAACGTTTGAATTATTCATTGCCTGTTTCTGCGGTCGCTGCTGTAGCCTACAGGCTACGCTCCTATTAGCTACAGTATGTGTATGTTACGTGGTAAGTGAATCAATTTTTTTTTGGTTAAATTGGTTAAGTTCAAAGTTCTAGTTGCTACGACGAGGGTGATGTAGGAAAATAAATAAAATGAGACTTAACAGCAAAGCGTATTTGTGGTTGATGCAAATGCTGTATTTGTTTATTCATTTCCAGGAATCCCGATATCCGACTAAATGTAGGACTTGACATCACATCATCATGGCAGCTCACACCGCTACCGAACAGTAAACAAACATTTTTTTTTTTTGAGACACTTTAGTTTTTCAGCATGAAACTATAGCTAGCTATTGCATGTATTGTGTCCATTAAGCAGAGGTTTAAAATCAATAAAGATGTTTGCATTTTTAAAATTGATGTCAATGTGTTATTTATTTTAGCAGCTATCGTTAGCTATGATAGATTACATTGATAATACATTGATTTCACATCAGTTATGTTGATTTCTATTGTTAACATCAACATTGTTTCAACCTTATTTCAATGCATTGATTCAACGTAAACTGGATGAGCACCTGGACACAGAATCAACATTGTGATCAACATTCATCTTGTTAATTCAACATTGATTCAATGTTTCCTTGCTATCTGGGATGTTTGTTTACTGTTCACAATGTGGGTCGCGGTGTGAGCTGCCATGATGATGTGATGTCAAGTTCTCCCTAATCGGGAGGTCGGGGTTGATTTCCCGAACCCTGATTTCAGACATGGAACTTCTAGTTGAAAGGGCGTTTCATTACATTTTCCCTCGTCGGATATCGGGATTCCTATAGTTGGAAATGAATAAACGAATGCAGCATTAGCATCAACCACAAATACGTTTGCTGTTAAGTCTCCTTTTGTTTATTTTCCTACGTCACCCGTAGGAACTTGAACTTTTAACTTAACTTAACCAATTAAACCAAGAAAAAATAAATTCACTTACCACGTAACATAAACATATACGAGCGTGCTAGCATGTACAGCAGCGACCGCAGAAACAGGCAATGAATAATTCTAACGGTTTTTTATTTGAAACTGATGCTGATAACACAATATGAATGTTGATTCAATACTCCCTTGCTATCTAGGTAGCAACTTCTACTCGTCCATGTCAGGTGTTACCTCTAAGTGTCCTCCAGAAACACTTCCGTTGTGTTGTCAACTTTTGCAGCACGTTTTGGTTAATGCATTTGCTTTGGACTTCTGCACGTGTTTTTGAATTGGGAGCGTTTATAAATTTGCAGCGCATTTCTGTTAATGTATTTGCTTCGGCCTTTTGCAGCGCGTTTGCCTCCCTGGGCCACCGTACAAATAGGCATAAACCATGTTATGTCACCACTGATACAGTAAGTGATTTTACATAACATGACATACAAAGTGACAGTAGCATATAATTCAGAGATGCTTTATTTTTAATTTACTGTAGCATTGGTGCCAGCATTTTCCAACTCTGTCTTTTAAATACAGTGGACCACAGTGGACTGAAAAAGCAAGGACTCACTTGTTGGATGAATACCTACAGCAGGAGAGACATTAGCATTAATTCAGACTGGAATCACATAATAGACAATATACATTACAATAAACTATAACACCTCATATTATACTGTAATAAACATACATTGTGATCAATTGATACACATACACTAATACACAAACACTGTGATACGCTGTTTATGTACTACTAAACTGATTCAGTAACCCAGTTAATATGGCTGTGTGATGGCTGTGGGAATGTGCCATGTGTCTGTAATTATATAGTTATCCTGAAACAGCAGAGGAAGAAACTCACCATCATCGTCAGCATCTGGGGGGAAAAAAGAGCAACATTTCAGACTGGGGTCTGGTTCAAGCTCGGGTCACAGCTAGTCTTTTCTGGTAGCTTGCTAACAACATTGAAGAAAATAGTACTTCTATAAATAATTTTAATGACACAAAAACAAATATGTAGGACGACTGGTTCGTTCGTTCACGTGCGTATACATGCTAAAAGTGTCATTCTGAGACCGTTTTAGCTGCCCTTTAGAAGTGAATGGAGTGCGACAAATACCCTATTCTGGATTATCACCCCAGGGGAGCGCAGAGCAACTAACGAACATATTTCGCCACCATTTGGACTCTTATCATGGCCAGTTCAGTTGTGCTTTACAGTGATACATCCATATCTACTGCATATCTGGCAGCAGAGTGATGGTTTGAGGCTCGTTTGATACATTTTTAGTTAAATATATGTAAAAGAAAATTTACAAATCACTGCTTTCTGTTTTTATGTGCATTTTTACATACTGTCCCAACATTTTTGGTATTGGGGTTTGTATATAGCAGTGTTCTCTGCTGGGGCAGAACCCCAGGAAACCCAAAGTTCGCCATGAACCCCTGTTTTAACCGTTCTTGGCTGACAGGTGTGAGGGGGACTTGAATGTATTCATTGGCATGTTGGACTAGGCTTGTGTTAGAACCCCAGATAGATCGAACACAGTAACAAGAACATATGCAATGTACAACAAAGTAGAACCAGGGCTGTAGGTTAACTTTTTTTGCACATAGCACTGGCGCTACATAGGTTGATAGTTTTGTAGCACAGGCCAAAAACTTGTAGCACGAGTATAAAACATCTCAAATCTCTAAAAACAACCACAAGTAATGCAGTTCATCACTTAAACAGGTATGTGACTGGCAAAGGACATGAATGTTGCATACAGGGCACACAAAATCCAAACCTTAACAAGAAATGTTTTCAGACAAACATTTTTTCTTTATTTGCCCATAATGGTAAATTGCAGGGACATCTGTATACAAGACATCAATATGTTACGCTTCAAATGAGCAGTGCAACTCTCAGTTTAAATTCATATCATCATACAGTATTTTTTATTTTAAATTGAGAAAGTGTGTTAATCACTAATAAGAGAATAAAAACAACAATGTGTGTGCGTGCGTGTGTACGCACGCACGTGTCACAGATCTAGCATGTTTGCTGGCCACTTTTTGATTTTCATTTGATCCCGTGTGTGCGTCTGTCTGTGTGTCACACATGTATGTACCAGAGCCCACCACCAGATGGGCGCTATGACAATACATTTCCCCATAGCCAAGTACATTTTGCTTTGTACATAAAAAAACTATGCTTGATGTCTCCGCATAGTGGCATTTCTACTCAGCAGACCGTCGACTTTCTAAATCCACAGAGTTCAGAGCTTAAGGTGTTTAGAAGCTCTTTGTGGAAAATGTAGAATGTACATGCATTTTCCCATTAAAGGTATACTATGTAGTTTCAGAACACCAGATGGCGATATAGAGCACGTAGGAGATCACGGTCACTGATCAAGCTGTCCTAAATTAATAAATGTCGTAAATTAGTGAACAGAGGCTAATCTGTAACGTTAGCTCCATCTATTCTCACACACACACACACGTTAATGTGATGGTAATATAAGACAAAGATTTCCTGGTTTCCCTCGAATTGTCCACCATCAATATGCTAATGAATTAAATGGAGGTGGCCATCAGGTATATTGTGATACAAACGTTCAAGAGAAATGGTAATGACTAAGTTAGTTGAAAGAAAACTAAAAATACAAACATACTGGTTATGCTAGCCAGCTCGTGTTCCCAAATAAACGTTAAGCTTGTTTGATTGCCGTTATTTGAGTGTCAGCTAGCTAGCTAGCTAACGTTACACAGCTACTGGCTGATCAGTCAGAGGTTGATACAAACGTCCAAATGTGCCTGTAAATCTTCTTTCTTGTTTCACACTTTTCATTTGGCAGGGATTCCTCGCGGGCTCGTTTGGGGGTTTTGTTTTGCACTTCTCCTACTTTACTTTGATTTAATACTTGAAAATACCTCTTCACTTTGTCGTCATCCCGGTGTCCCAGATAGATAGCTAGCTTGCTCGACTCACTGACCAAAAGGGTTTTGTTCGCTAGGAATTGTGGGATTTGGTGTTGGATGTACGCAGACGGGGACATGGTTTTTAATCGCACGATAGACTACAACTACCAAAGAGAATATCGAGGTGCATCGATTCACTTCACACAAACCCACACTTCACATGCAAAATAACAAATAGTTTTTTTCTCACACACAGGCTATCGCACGGGTGCTACTGCAGTAAATTAATTTATCGCGCATATATGTCGCACTGTACAGCCCTGAGAACTATTCTTGTTTTTTTTTTACTGACATATTTATTGTTGTATATTGTAATATATATTAGGATTGATTTACCTGGAGTGGCTCCAGACATTCCTTCAGAGGGAACAGAAGAAGATACTCTCAGTAAATACACATAACATTTTCATGCTGAATAATGTGTCTATATAAAGGGGCAGTTCAGCCAAAAATGAAATAAAATAAAATAAATTGATTGCAATAGAGTGCAATATTGATTGCCTGCTTATTGCCATGTAGGCAATCAATATTGGTGAATTTCATTGTTTACTTTTTCTCCAGGCTCCTATTGGCACACCTGCACTACAATGACAAAGGCAGCCGATGTTGATGTCTCCCACGGTCCACCACATTTTTAGTGGTGGTGTGTGCACTGTGTGCAGTAATAGTATTGAGCTATTTTAACAATAGCTCCATGATCATGAACAGTGTGTTCTGCGCTTTCTACACATTTCATGTCAAACAATGTTTTCTAACTCAACCCTAAATCACGATTAAAAAGTGATCTAAACAACATACACAGGCGACCAACGCAGCCGATGTCGGCCGACATTATTAAAGACGACGAAAGGACGCAATTTTGCTCAGTGAGATTGGACAATCTCTACTGGATTAGTTTGCAGCTAATGCAAGCATTGGGAAGCAGATTGTCCAGCTCATCTGTCTCAATGAGGCAGACATTATGATCCATGTTGCTGCTAATGTTGCTTAATTTCCCATTCACAGATTTAAGGTGCGCGTGACCGATTTCATTACAAAAATAAGCATAGATGTAATTTTAAGTGTATTAAAAAATAAATTAATTTGAAATCCCATTGCTACATAATGTTCCCACATATTAATTCACTGTTGATGTTAACCTAAAAGTTGCCCTTTAACTGTTTGAATATTGGATTTTCCGCTAATTAGAATTCTTTGAAAAACACTTAAAATGCTACTCCTCCTACAAAATTTGGCAAATTTGCACGAAACTTGGTATACACGCTCTAGAGGCCATGCTCCATACAAGTTAAATACAGAATTTTGATATGTTAAAAGATGAATGGGCAATGAAGAGCCAATTAATTTTCAGTGGGTGTGGCTTTTCACATAAATGCTAATAATTCTAAAACCATTTGAAATAAAGTTCTGAAACTTGGTGGGTTGATTGAGTTAGATCGAGGAAGGAAAATGTCAGCAAAGCTGTGCCTCATTTTTAAAAACGAAGCTGCGCGTCATATTTATGCAACCAAAATGTTTGTGTACTTCTTGAAACGTATGCTCCCGAATATACTCAGCGAAACCCCGGAAGTAAGTATATCATATGGGGGTTTTAAGTACAGTACATTTAGAGAAGATTTTGCCAACTTAACTTTCTGGTCCTGTCTACTCTCATCCTGTCTATGACAGAAATTTAGATAGGCCTTATTTAACGTTATTTTAGTCAAGTTAGGAATAATTATTGTCCGTTTTAGTGGTGTTTATTTGAACACTTTAAGATTCCTCATCTATCGCATCTGGACCTCCAATATTTCCTCCGTGTCTCTGGCATAGAGATCCCCAACACAGGAAACCCAAAGTTCGCCATGAACTCCTGTTTTAACCGTTCTAGACTGACAGGTGTGAGAGGGACTTGAATGTATTCATTGGCATGTTGGACGAGGCTCGTGTTAGCCTATGGCTGAATTTACAGCAGATTGGGATTTGAATTTAAAACCCCAGATAGATCGAACACAGTATGCAATGTACAACAAAGTTGAACTATTCTTGTTTTTTTTTACTGACATATTTATTGTTGTATATTGTAATGTATATTAGGATTGATTTACCTGGAATGGGTCCAGGCATTCCTTCAGAGGGAACAGAAGAAGATACTTTCAGTAAATACACATAAAACTATCATGCTGAATAATGTTTCTATATAAAGGGGCAGTTCAGCCAAAAATGAAATTAAACTATGTTTCTATATATCGGGAGTTCGATCTATCCATCCATCCAGATAGTTTTGCAGAGATTTCACTAGTTTTATAGATATCCAGGATATCACCCTGATAGAACCATATACAAAATGTCAATACAGTGTGCCCCAGAATACTGGTGTCCTTTGGTTGAGATGGATATACACAGTTGGCATACTTTGGTTGAAAGTAGTTTGAATGTGCTGTGTGTCTGTCTGAGTATATAGTTACTATGAAACGGCAGAGGAAGAAACTCACCACCATACCCAGTACCTGGGGGGGAAAGAGGAACATTTCAGGCTGGGGTCTGGGGTCTGGTGTCAGGTTCAAGCTAAGTTAGATCAAGCTGGTCAGGCGAGAATTATTTTTTTAGCAGAGACTAGTCAGGGCTGTGTCCAAATCAGAGCCCTATATACAGTGTCCTGTGTATTAGCAGACTGTGTACAGTTTACTGCATACTTTTTATTATGCAACTTGCAGTATGCAAACAATATCCTCCATACTATTTTCCAACCCTAAGAAGATACTCTCAGTAAATACACATAAAACTATCATGCTGAATAATGTGTCTATATAAAGGGGCAGTTCAGCCAAAAATGAAATTAAACTATGTTTCTATATATCGGGAGTTCTATATATCCATCCATCCAGATAGTTTCACTGAGATTTCACTAGTTTTATAGATATCCGCTGTAGCTAACCAGGATATCACCCTGATAGAACCATATAAAAAATGTCAATACAGTGTGCCCCAGAATACTGGCGTACTTTGGTTGAGATGGATATACACAGTTGGCATACTGCGGTTGAAAGTAGTTTGAATGTGCTGTGTGTCTGTCTGAGTATATAGTTACTATGAAACGGCAGAAGAAGAAACTCACCACCACCACCACCACCTGGGGGGAAAAAGAGGAACATTTCAGTCTGGGGTCTGGGGTCTGGTGTCAGGTTCAAGCTAAGTTAGATCAAGCTGGTCAGGCGAGAGGTTGTTTTAGCAGAGACTAGTCAGGGCTGTGTCCAAATCAGAGCCCTATATACAGGGTCCTGTGTATTAGCAGACTGTGTACAGTTCACTGCATAGTTTTTATTATGCAACTTGCAGTATGCAAACAATATCCTCCATACTATTTTCCAACCCTAAGAAGATACTCTCAGTAAATACACATAAAACTATCATGCTGAATAATGTGTCTATATAAAGGGGCAGTTCAGCCAAAAATGAAATTAAACTATGTTTCTATCAGTGGCGGCCGGCCTATAGAGGGCGCTGGGGCGCCGCCCCCCCCTCCCCCACATACAAATAAAATAAAAAGTTTTTAAAAAATTATTATTTTTTATTATTATTTTTTATTATTATTTTTTATTATTATTTAATTTTTTAGTAGCTTAAACATGTTATATGTTGGCCTTGCGTTGTCTAAAGTTTAATACATTACATATGCATGTTCAGGGGACTGCGGGGCGCCGGTAACGTTATGGTGAATCAGAGCACTCATTCATTTTCAGGCGAGCCCCCTCATTCTGCTGCCTGATTCGCGGCCAAAAAAGTAGTCCCCCGGGCGCAGCCCTGTGCGCCCCGGACTATCCTACCCTTTTCTGATTAGTCCTCATGGTTTATGATATTATTGGATTGGATTTAAGGCATGTTTATCACGCCCAGCCGGCATCTAGCAGGATATCACTGCGAGTGCGCGAGTACTACGGCTAGGTTCAGTCGGCTGCTACGCATTCATTCAAGTAGATCTAGACCAAGCGAGAGAGATAATTCGAAATGGCTTCTTCAAGTGGAACAGAAAGCAAAGAAAATTCGGTTATTTCTTTGCAAATGTATGAAGCTAAACTTTTTTGGCAGGCTTAGCATTGCTGAACAACTCGATGAAGGCTACAGAATTGGCATTAGGCAAACTCTACAGAAAGTGGGCACATAATGTATGCTACAAACAAATCAAAGGTTTTTTTAAAAAATCCTGGCATTTTCTAAAAAAATATTGTTCTGTTTGATAGAAATTATAATAAAGTAACTGCATAAGCAATCACATTGTTGTCAGATTTTTTCTTTTTAAGTTAGAAGGATTTTATTTCAGAAAATACATCGGAAGTGGACAGAAAAATATCCCACACATTCAAAACAATGCTTAATTCCAGTTGCAAACGTTACTGTTCATTCTGTCCATCACAGTAACGTTAGCTATACCCCTCTCTGTACATGATTCGGTGGATTTAGTAACTATTAAAATGCACAGGAAGTAACTCAATTAAACCCTTTGTTGTTATGATCGGGAAGAATTTAGCTAATCCAATTGTATAGGTTTATAGAAACCCGATTGTAAGGCTAACGTTATTTCAGTCCGTGACCAATCAGTAACGTTCGCGAGTATTACATTGCGAGATCCACTTTTATTTAACGCGGAAGTGATTCCCATCGTATTTGTGTGCCTGCGCTAAGATCGTAGATTCACGAATTTTGGAGCGGCGGGTGAGAGAAATTTCATTTTATTTCTCGAAATTAATGAATAAATATTCTGTCCACTAAAGTAACGATAGCGTCATGTAACGCACACCTCATTCAAGAAACGAAATTATGAAAAATAAACATTATTTGAGGTGAAATGTGTGTTGAAATGACGAAAAGTTGGGATGCCCGTTGAATGCGTGTGTAAATGCATGTAAACATTGTGTACATTCGGCGAACCCGGAGATTCCCTGTGCTAACGTTAGACACTGTCCATGTAACATTAGCAAAAGCCCGTGTTTTCTGTGAAACCCAATCCATATGTTGATGAAGCACAAAAAAACTCTTAAATATGTTGAAATGGTCATGTAATCATTTGCTGTATGTCTGTACATTCCATTATTTTAACATACAGTCAAGGATTTTTAACTGTTTTGTTAAGTTTAGTAAATTCTGTCCACGTAACATTAGCAACATATCCGAAAATTTAAACCCCTTTATTAATCAAAATATGAGTGGGCCAGGTCTAAAAGTTGGTGGGAATCCTTTTTATAATAAAGCAAGACCAAATAAAACAGAAATGTTAGATTGCCTGATGTCTTACTTGAAAAACTGTCCTCCACTGTTGCCAATTAAACTGTCTTATGCAACTGAGACACAAGGTGGCTTGTTTTTTCTGTTTAAAGTCAAAGTCAGATGTATTTGTTTTTTTTTAGAAATGCTAGCGCCCCAACCTATATTTAGATCACCAGCCGCCACTGGTTTCTATATATCGGGAGTTCTATATATCCATCCATCCAGATAGTTATCACCCTGATAGAACCATATAAAAAATGTCAATACAGTGTGCCCCAGAATACTGGCGTCCTTTGGCTGAGATGGATATACACAGTTGGCATACTGCGGTTGAAAGTAGTTTGAATGTGCTGTGTGTCTGTCTGAGTATATAGTTACTATGAAACGGCAGAGGAAGAAACTCACCACCATACCCAATACCTGGGGGGGGAAAAGAGGAACATTTCAGTCTGGGGTCTGGGGTCTGGTGTCAGGTTCAAGCTAAGTTAGATCAAGCTGGTCAGGCGAGAGGTTGTTTTAGCAGAGACTAGTCAGGGCTGTGTCCAAATCAGAGCCCTATATACAGTGTCCTGTGTATTAGCAGACTGTGTACAGTTCACTGCATAGTTTTTATTATGCAACTTGCAGTGCAAAAAAAATATCCTCCATACTATTTTAATAATACTATTTTACTATTTGAACTAATGTGGAATAAGCCATCCTGCTTTTCACGGCCATGCCGGTAAGTTTTATGTTAAGATGGTACATTTTCACAGTAAGTTTGATGGTAAGATAAAAACCACAGCTGTATAGGTATGGGGCATACCACACCAAGCCGTAACTTGGCGGGTGGCATACTTGCCATCCCAATGGGGCATGTCCAACCAAGCTGTAACTTGACAGATGGCATACCTGCCATCAAAATAAGGTGCAAAACAGGTCTTCCCTACAGAAAGGCAAATGATAGACTATGATGGCCATGGTGACCTGGGTGTAAGTATTGTAAGGGTTCATTTAATTGGCAAGCTATAGCATGGTTAAGTAGAATAAATCAGGTAAAGGTTTATTATTAGGGGACCGAGCAGCGAAGCTGCTGACATCCTATAGTTTTTCGACGGATTCTTTTTTTCCCCTCCCCTTTCACCTAAAATCCCGTGAGCTGGTTTGGCCTAGAATCACCAAACTTTGCAGGCTTGTTGGGATCCTGCAAATTATGACGCAGATCGAACACCTGGTGGCGCTGTAGTGAATGTAACAAAATTCTGAAATTGACACACCCACTGCCGACGGCCCATTTTACCAAGAGTCACAACATTTGGTGGACAGGTCGAACAGATCTGCATCAAGGACACAAAAAGTCTGCCATATTGGATTTCCAGCTAATTAGCATTTTTTGTAAAACACTTAAAATAGTACTCCTCCTAGAAAATTTGACGAAACTTGGTAGAGGGACTCATCTCAAGTGCCTCCATACATGCATTACGTTTCTAAGGCCTAGGTCAAATAATGCCCGAATGACGATCCAGTGAATGTGCAGTGGGCGTGACTCATCACATAAATGCTAATAATTCTAAAACCATGTGAAATAAAGTTCTGAAACTTGGTGGGGTGATTAAGAGTTAGATCAAGACTCAGTTACAAGTTACAGCTTGGTGGGGCATGCCCCTTACATATACAGTGCAGAGAGTTTTCAGGGTTTCCTTGAGAAATAATCACAATGACGACAGATTCTCTCAGCCCTTAAAAACATCAACTTCTGTACATTCTGACCTCATGTAATGACACAGAATTCAGGTACAACTTTACACATCCACACAATAAAGTCCCAAACTTGAGTTATTTTCACATTTTTTTCTCCTTCTTATTATTATTTTTTCTGCCTCCAGGCCCTCAAAGAATATCCCCACTGGATAACTGCCTTCAATCCGCCAATGAGAAGGTCTGTTTAAAATGGCCTTGTCTCAAAGTACACTATCTGTGCTTAAGAGGTTGTCTACCTACCATGCAAACTGAAAGTCCCTGTAGCTTAGTAGTTAAGGTGTTGCGCTACTATGTAGCAGGTTGGCGGTTTTATCCCCACCTGTTCCTGACATTTACGTTTGATGTACATTATACTAAGAATGTTCTTTTAACAGAAAATAAGCAAATGCTAAGAAATTTCACAATATTAACTGTTAAAGGGCAACATGCAGGTTACATTTTTTTAACAGATTTACAATTTTGGGCTCATGGAGAGGGTGATTCAAATTTGTTAATTTATTATTTATTTTTTAGAGGCCACAAGGGCTAAAATACAGAGTGAAATTGCCATTATAAGCCACACCCCCTAAAAACGTTCTTTTTTTACATTTTTCCCAGTGACGTCATTTTAGGGAGGAGGATTATGTCCCCGGTGTTGGAATTCTTGGCTGACAGGTGTGAGGGGGACTTGAATGTATTCATTGGCATGTTGGACTAGGCTTGTGTTAGCCTATGGCTGAATTTACGGCAGATTGGGATTTTAATTTAAAACCCCAGATAGATCGAACACAGTAACAAGAACATATGCAATGTACAACAAAGTTGAACTATTCTTGTTTTTTTTTACTGACATATTTATTGTTGTATATTGTAATGTATATTAGGATTGATTTACCTGGAATGGGTCCAGACATTCCTTCAGAGGGAACAGAAGAAGATACTCTCAGTAAATACACATAAAATGTTCATGCTGAATAATGTGTCTATATAAAGGGGCAGTTCAGCCAAAAATGAAATAAAATAAAATAAATTGATTGCAAAAGAGTGCAATATTGATTGCCTGCTTATTGCCATGTAGGCAATCAATATTGGTGAATTTCATTGTTTACTTTTTCTCCAGGCTCCTATTGGCACACCTGCACTACAATGACAAAGGCAGCCGATGTTGATGTCTCCCACGGTCCACCACATTTTTAGTTTATAAATTTGCAGCGCATTTCTGTTAATGTATTTGCTTCGGCCTTTTGCAGCGCGTTTGCCTCCCTGGGCCACCGTACAAATAAGCATAAACCATGTTATGTCACCACTGATACAGTAAGTGATTTTACATAACATGACATACAAAGTGACAGTAGCATATAATTCAGAGATGCTTTATTTTTAATTTACTGTAGCATTGGTGCCAGCATTTTCCAACTCTGTCTTTTAAATACAGTGGACCACAGTGGACTGAAAAAGCAAGGACTCACTTGTTAGAAGAATACCTACAGCAGGAGAGACATTAGCATTAATTCAGACTGGAATCACATAATAGACAATATACATTACAATAAACTATAACACCTCATATTATACTGTAATAAACATACATTGTGATCAATTGATACACATACACTAATACACAAACACTGTGATACGCTGTTTATGTACTACTAAACTGATTCAGTAACCCAGTTAATATGGCTGTGTGATGGCTGTGGGAATGTGCCATGTGTCTGTAATTATATAGTTATCCTGAAACAGCAGAGGAAGAAACTCACCATCATCGTCAGCATCTGGGGGGAAAAAAGAGCAACATTTCAGACTGGGGTCTGGTTCAAGCTCGGGTCACAGCTAGTCTTTTCTGGTAGCTTGCTAACAACATTGAAGAAAATAGTACTTCTATAAATAATTTTAATGACACAAGGCAGACATTATGATCCATGTTGCTGCTAATGTTGCTTAATTTCCCATTCACAGATTTAAGGTGCGTGTGACCGATTTCATTACAAAAATAAGCATAGATGTAATTTTAAGTGTATTAAAAAATACATTAATTTGAAATCCCATTGCTACATAATGTTCCCACATATTAATTCACTGTTGATGTTAACCTAAAAGTTGCCCTTTAACTGTTTGAATATTGGATTTTCCGCTAATTAGAATTCTTTGAAAAACACTTAAAATGCTACTCCTCCTACAAAATTTGGCAAATTTGCACGAAACTTGGTATACACGCTCTAGAGGCCATGCTCCATACAAGTTAAATACAGAATTTTTATATGTTAAAAGATGAATGGGCAATGAAGAGCCAATTAATTTTCAGTGGGTGTGGCTTTTCACATAAATGCTAATAATTCTAAAACCATTTGAAATAAAGTTCTGAAACTTGGTGGGTTGATTGAGTTAGATCGAGGAAGGAAAATGTCAGCAAAGCTGTGCCTAATTTTTAAAAACGAAGCTGCGCGTCATATTTATGCAACCAAAATGTTTGTGTACTTCTTGAAACGTATGCTCCCGAATATACTCAGCGAAACCCCGGAAGTAAGTATATCATATGGGGGTTTTAAGTACAGTACATTTAGAGAAGATTTTGCCAACTTAACTTTCTGGTCCTGTCTACTCTCATCCTGTCTATGACAGAAATTTAGATAGGCCTTATTTAACGTTATTTTAGTCAAGTTAGGAATAATTATTGTCCGTTTTAGTGGTGTTCATTTGAACACTTTAAGATTCCTCATCTATCGCATCTGGACCTCCAATATTTCCTCCGTGTCTCTGGCATAGAGATCCCCAACACAGGAAACCCAAAGTTCGCCATGAACTCCTGTTTTAACCGTTCTAGGCTGACAGGTGTGAGGGGGACTTGAATGTATTCATTGGCATGTTGGACTAGGCTTGTGTTAGCCTATGGCTGAATTTACAGCAGATTGGGATTTGAATTTAAATCCCTAGATAGATCGAACACAGTATGCAATGTACAACAAAGTTGAACTATTCTTGGTTTTTTTTACTGACATATTTATTGTTGTATATTGTAATGTATATTAGGATTGATTTACCTGGAATGGGTCCAGGCATTCCTTCAGAGGGAACAGAAGAAGATACTTTCAGTAAATACACATAAAACTATCATGCTGAATAATGTGTCTATATAAAGGGGCAGTTCAGCCAAAAATGAAATTAAACTATGTTTCTATATATCGGGAGTTCGATCTATCCATCCATCCAGATAGTTTTGCAGAGATTTCACTAGTTTTATAGATATCCAGGATATCACCCTGATAGAACCATATACAAAATGTCAATACAGTGTGCCCCAGAATACTGGTGTCCTTTGGTTGAGATGGATATACACAGTTGGCATACTTTGGTTGAAAGTAGTTTGAATGTGCTGTGTGTCTGTCTGAGTATATAGTTACTATGAAACGGCAGAGGAAGAAACTCACCACCATACCCAGTACCTGGGGGGGAAAAGAGGAACATTTCAGTCTGGGGTCTGGGGTCTGGTGTCAGGTTCAAGCTAAGTTAGATCAAACTGGTCAGGCGAGAATTATTTTTTTAGCAGAGACTAGTCAGGGCTGTGTCCAAATCAGAGCCCTATATACAGTGTCCTGTGTATTAGCAGACTGTGTACAGTTTACTGCATACTTTTTATTATGCAACTTGCAGTATGCAAACAATATCCTCCATACTATTTTCCAACCCTAAGAAGATACTCTCAGTAAATACACATAAAACTATCATGCTGAATAATGTGTCTATATAAAGGGGCAGTTCAGCCAAAAATGAAATTAAACTATGTTTCTATATATCGGGAGTTCTATATATCCATCCATCCAGATAGTTTCACTGAGATTTCACTAGTTTTATAGATATCCGCTGTAGCTAACCAGGATATCACCCTGATAGAACCATATAAAAAATGTCAATACAGTGTGCCCCAGAATACTGGCGTCCTTTGGTTGAGATGGATATACACAGTTGGCATACTGCGGTTGAAAGTAGTTTGAATGTGCTGTGTGTCTGTCTGAGTATATAGTTACTATGAAACAGCAGAGGAAGAAACTCACCACCATACCCAATACCTGGGGGGAAAAAGAGGAACATTTCAGTCTGGGGTCTGGGGTCTGGTGTCAGGTTCAAGCTAAGTTAGATCAAGCTGGTCAGGCGAGAGGTTGTTTTAGCAGAGACTAGTCAGGGCTGTGTCCAAATCAGAGCCCTATATACAGGGTCTTGTGTATTAGCAGACTGTGTACAGTTTACTGCATAGTTTTTATTATGCAACTTGCAGTATAAAAAAAATATCCTCCATACTATTTTAATAATACTATTTTACTATTTGAACTAATATGGAATAAGCCATTCTGCTTTTCACGGCCATGCCGGTAAGTTTGATGTTAAGATGGTACATTTTCACAGTAAGTTTGATGGTAAGATAAAAACCACAGCTGTATAGGTATGGGGCATACCACACCAAGCCGTAACTTGGCGGGTGGCATACTTGCCATCCCAATGGGGCATGTCCAACCAAGCTGTAACTTGACGGATGGCATACCTGCCATCCAAATAAGGTGCAAAACAGGTCTTCCCTACAGAAAGGCAAATGATAGACTATGATGGCCATGGTGACCTGGGTGTAAGTATTGTAAGGGTTCATTTAATTGGCAAGCTATAGCATGGTTAAGTAGAATAAATCAGGTAAAGGTTTATTATTAGGGGACCGAGCAGCGAAGCTGCTGACATCCTATAGTTTTTCGACGGATTCTTTTTTTCCCCTCCCCTTTCACCTAAAATCCCGTGAGCTGGTTTGGCCTAGAATCACCAAACTTTGCAGGCTTGTTGGGATCCTGCAAATTATGACGCAGATCGAACACCTGGTGGCGCTGTAGTGAATGTAACAAAATTCTGAAATTGACACACCCACTGCCGACGGCCCGTTTTACCAAGAGTCACAACATTTGGTGGACAGGTCGAACAGATCTGCATCAAGGACACAAAAAGTCTGCCATATTGGATTTCCAGCTAATTAGCATTTTTTGTAAAACACTTAAAATAGTACTCCTCCTAGAAAATTTGACGAAACTTGGTAGAGGGACTCATCTCAAGTGCCTCCATGCATGCATTACGTTTCTAAGGCCTAGGTCAAATAATGCCCGAATGACGATCCAGTGAATGTGCAGTGGGCGTGACTCATCACATAAATGCTAATAATTCTAAAACCATGTGAAATAAAGTTCTGAAACTTGGTGGGGTGATTAAGAATTAGATCAAGACTCAGTTACAAGTTACAGCTTGGTGGGGCATGCCCCTTACATATACAGTGCAGAGAGTTTTCAGGGTTTCCTTGAGAAATAATCACAATGACGACAGATTCTCAGCCCTTAAAAACATCAACTTCTGTACATTCTGACCTCATGTAATGACACAGAATTCAGGTACAACTTTACACATCCACACAATAAAGCCCCAAACTTGAGTTATTTTCACATTTTTTTCTCCTTCTTATTATTATTTTTTCTGCCTCCAGGCCCTCAAAGAATATCCCCACTGGATAACTGCCTTCAATCCGCCAATGAGAAGGTCTGTTTAAAATGGCCTTATCTCAAAGTACACTATCTGTGCGTAAGAGGTTGTCTACCTACCATGCAAACTGAAAGTCCCTGTAGCTTAGTAGTTAAGGTGTTGCGCTACTATGTAGCAGGTTGGCGGTTTTATCCCCACCTGTTCCTGACATTTACTTTTGATGTACATTCTACTAAGAATGTTCTTTTAACAGAAAATAAGTTATTTTTATTGCAAATGCTAAGAAATTTCACAATATTAACTGTTAAAGGGCAACATGCAGGTTACATTTTTTTAACAGATTTACAATTTTGGGCTCATGGAGAGGGTGATTCAAATTTTTTTATTTATTATTTATTTTTTAGAGGCCACAAGGGCTAAAATACAGAGTGAAATTGCCATTATAAGCCACACCCCCTAAAAACGTTCTTTTTTTAAATTTTTCCCAGTGACGTCATTTTAGGGAGGAGGATTATGTCCCCGGTGTTGGAATTCTTGGCTGACAGGTGTGAGGGGGACTTGAATGTATTCATTGGCATGTTGGACTAGGCTTGTGTTAGCCTATGGCTGAATTTACGGCAGATTGGGATTTTAATTTAAAACCCCAGATAGATCGAACACAGTAACAAGAACATATGCAATGTACAACAAAGTTGAACTATTCTTGTTTTTTTTTACTGACATATTTATTGTTGTATATTGTAATGTATATTAGGATTGATTTACCTGGAATGGGTCCAGACATTCCTTCAGAGGGAACAGAAGAAGATACTCTCAGTAAATACACATACAATTTTCATGCTGAATAATGTGTCTATATAAAGGGGCAGTTCAGCCAAAAATGAAATAAAATAAAATAAATTGATTGCAATAGAGTGCAATATTGATTGCCTGCTTATTGCCATGTAGGCAATCAATATTGGTGAATTTCATTGTTTACTTTTTCTCCAGGCTCCTATTGGCACACCTGCACTACAATGACAAAGGCAGCCGATGTTGATGTCTCCCACGGTCCACCACATTTTTAGTGGTGGTGTGTGCACTGTGTGCAGTAATAGTATTGAGCTATTTTAACAATAGCTCCATGATCATGAACAGTGTGTTCTGCGCTTTCTACACATTTCATGTCAAACAATGTTTTCTAACTCAACCCTAAATCACGATTAAAAAGTGATCTAAACAACATACACAGGCGACCAACGCAGCCGATGTCGGCCGACATTATTAAAGACGACGAAAGGACGCAATTTTGCTCAGTGAGATTGGACAGTCTCTACTGGATTAGTTTGCAGCTAATGCAAGCATTGGGAAGCAGATTGTCCAGCTCATCTGTCTCAATGAGGCAGACATTATGATCCATGTTGCTGCTAATGTTGCTTAATTTCCCATTCACAGATTTAAGGTGCGCGTGACCGATTTCATTACAAAAATAAGCATAGATGTAATTTTAAGTGTATTAAAAAATAAATTAATTTGAAATCCCATTGCTACATAATGTTCCCACATATTAATTCACTGTTGATGTTAACCTAAAAGTTGCCCTTTAACTGTTTGAATATTGGATTTTCCGCTAATTAGAATTCTTTGAAAAACACTTAAAATGCTACTCCTCCTACAAAATTTGGCAAATTTGCACGAAACTTGGTATACACGCTCTAGAGGCCATGCTCCATACAAGTTAAATACAGAATTTTGATATGTTAAAAGATGAATGGGCAATGAAGAGCCAATTAATTTTCAGTGGGTGTGGCTTTTCACATAAATGCTAATAATTCTAAAACCATTTGAAATAAAGTTCTGAAACTTGGTGGGTTGATTGAGTTAGATCGAGGAAGGAAAATGTCAGCAAAGCTGTGCCTCATTTTTAAAAACGAAGCTGCGCGTCATATTTATGCAACCAAAATGTTTGTGTACTTCTTGAAACGTATGCTCCCGAATATACTCAGCGAAACCCCGGAAGTAAGTATATCATATGGGGGTTTTAAGTACAGTACATTTAGAGAAGATTTTGCCAACTTAACTTTCTGGTCCTGTCTACTCTCATCCTGTCTATGACAGAAATTTAGATAGGCCTTATTTAACGTTATTTTAGTCAAGTTAGGAATAATTATTGTCCGTTTTAGTGGTGTTTATTTGAACACTTTAAGATTCCTCATCTATCGCATCTGGACCTCCAATATTTCCTCCGTGTCTCTGGCATAGAGATCCCCAACACAGGAAACCCAAAGTTCGCCATGAACTCCTGTTTTAACCGTTCTAGACTGACAGGTGTGAGAGGGACTTGAATGTATTCATTGGCATGTTGGACGAGGCTCGTGTTAGCCTATGGCTGAATTTACAGCAGATTGGGATTTGAATTTAAAACCCCAGATAGATCGAACACAGTATGCAATGTACAACAAAGTTGAACTATTCTTGTTTTTTTTTACTGACATATTTATTGTTGTATATTGTAATGTATATTAGGATTGATTTACCTGGAATGGGTCCAGGCATTCCTTCAGAGGGAACAGAAGAAGATACTTTCAGTAAATACACATAAAACTATCATGCTGAATAATGTTTCTATATAAAGGGGCAGTTCAGCCAAAAATGAAATTAAACTATGTTTCTATATATCGGGAGTTCGATCTATCCATCCATCCAGATAGTTTTGCAGAGATTTCACTAGTTTTATAGATATCCAGGATATCACCCTGATAGAACCATATACAAAATGTCAATACAGTGTGCCCCAGAATACTGGTGTCCTTTGGTTGAGATGGATATACACAGTTGGCATACTTTGGTTGAAAGTAGTTTGAATGTGCTGTGTGTCTGTCTGAGTATATAGTTACTATGAAACGGCAGAGGAAGAAACTCACCACCATACCCAGTACCTGGGGGGAAAGAGGAACATTTCAGGCTGGGGTCTGGGGTCTGGTGTCAGGTTCAAGCTAAGTTAGATCAAGCTGGTCAGGCGAGAATTATTTTTTTAGCAGAGACTAGTCAGGGCTGTGTCCAAATCAGAGCCCTATATACAGTGTCCTGTGTATTAGCAGACTGTGTACAGTTTACTGCATACTTTTTATTATGCAACTTGCAGTATGCAAACAATATCCTCCATACTATTTTCCAACCCTAAGAAGATACTCTCAGTAAATACACATAAAACTATCATGCTGAATAATGTGTCTATATAAAGGGGCAGTTCAGCCAAAAATGAAATTAAACTATGTTTCTATATATCGGGAGTTCTATATATCCATCCATCCAGATAGTTTCACTGAGATTTCACTAGTTTTATAGATATCCGCTGTAGCTAACCAGGATATCACCCTGATAGAACCATATAAAAAATGTCAATACAGTGTGCCCCAGAATACTGGCGTCCTTTGGTTGAGATGGATATACACAGTTGGCATACTGCGGTTGAAAGTAGTTTGAATGTGCTGTGTGTCTGTCTGAGTATATAGTTACTATGAAACGGCAGAAGAAGAAACTCACCACCACCACCACCACCTGGGGGGAAAAAGAGGAACATTTCAGTCTGGGGTCTGGGGTCTGGTGTCAGGTTCAAGCTAAGTTAGATCAAGCTGGTCAGGCGAGAGGTTGTTTTAGCAGAGACTAGTCAGGGCTGTGTCCAAATCAGAGCCCTATATACAGGGTCCTGTGTATTAGCAGACTGTGTACAGTTCACTGCATAGTTTTTATTATGCAACTTGCAGTGTGAAAAAAATATCCTCCATACTATTTTAATAATACTATTTTACTATTTTAACTAATGTGGAATAAGCCATCCCGCTTTTCACGGCCATGCCGGTAAGTTTGATGTTAAGATGGTAAATTTTCACAGTAAGTTTGATGGTAAGATAAAAACCACAGCTGTATAGGTATGGGGCATACCACACCAAGCTGTAACTTGGCGGATGGCATACCTGCCATCCAAATAAGGTGTAAAACAGGTCTTCCCTACAGAAAGGCAACTGATAGACTATGATGGCCATGGTGACCTGCGTGTAAGTATTGTAAGGGTTCATTTAATTGGCAAGCTATAGCATGGTTAAGTAGAATAAATCAGGTAAAGGTTTATTATTAGGGGACCGAGCAGCGAAGCTGCTGACATCCTATAGTTTTTCGTCTGATTCTTTTTTTCCCCTCCCCTTTCACCTAAAATCCTGTGAGCTGGTTTGGCCTAGAATCACCAAACTTTGCAGGCTTGTTGGGATCCTGCAAATTATGATGCAGATCGAACACCTGGTGTCGCTGTATTGAATGTGACAAAATTCTGAAATTGACACACCCACTGCCGACGGCCCGTTTTACCAAGAGTCACAACATTTGGTGGACAGGTCGAACAGATCTGCATCAAGGACACAAAAGGTCTGCCATATTGGATTTTCAGCTAATTAGCATTTTTTGTGAAACACTTAAAATAGTAGAAGGAAGACGCGCATTTAAAAAAAATATATATATTTTTTGAAGGCGCGCATATTAGTCGACTTGGTTCCGCTTCCTTTGCATTTAAATAAATGAAAACGAATGGACGAAAATGTTACTTTCCAAAAATGCTGTAAGCAAAAGGTAACGACTCTTTTAGAAATGTAGTAAGTAGAAAGTTCCGGTTTTTGATTAAAAATGTAGTGGGTAAAAGTGAAAAGTCCCATACAAAATAAATACTCAAGTAAAGTACAGATATGTGAAAAAAGTACTAAAGTAAAGGAGTATTTGTACTTCATTATGTTCCACCTCTGGACTCTGGAGAATCTAGACAATGCTCCTCAGATTCAATTTGTGTAGTATCATCTTTGATGGGCTCAAATAGTATCAAGATTGACTGAATAGCCACCAGCTTTCAACTTTTTTGTTTGACAGCCTGTTGCACACTCTGCTGTATGTTCCACTAAACAGGGACCAGTTCTGCTCTGATGAAGCTGATGTTGGAGGGATGTGGATAATAATTGACGCAACAAGGACATGGCTTCACATTTAGAGTCCCTTCCACCAGGTTGATGCCTTGATGTGTTTGGCTGCCTCCCAGATGGCATCAGCACTCCACAGCCCTTCCTTACTGGAAGATTTACCTGAATTTATAAGACCTTCGCCCTGATCGAGATTAACCTGATCCACTAATAAACTTATTCAGTAACCCAGTTAATATGGCTGTGTGATGGCTGTGGGAATGTGCCATGTGTCTGTAATTATATAGTTAACCTGAAACAGCAGAGGAAGAAACTCACGAGCATAGTCAGCATAGGCATCAGCGTCAGCAACTGGGGGAAAAAATAGCAACATTTCAGTCAGACTGGGGTCTGGGGTCAGGTTCAAGCTAGGGTCACAGATCAAACTGGGGTTAGGCGACAGATTGTTTTAACAAAGACTAGTCAGGGCTGTGTCCAAATCAGAGCCCTCTCTACAGTGTCCTCTGCACTAGCAGACTGTGTACCGTTTACTGCATAAGTTTTAGTACACAACTTGCAGTATGCAAAAAAATATTCTCCATACTACAAACCCCAATTCCAAAAAAGTTGGGACAGTATGTAAAATGCACATTAAAAAGTTGGGGCAGGGGCAAAAAAAAAAAAAGACTGGGAAGTTCAAAAAACACCTGTTTGGAACATTCCCCAGGGAAACAGGTGATGCTATCATGACTGGGTATAAAAGGATATCAAGACTCTTGACATCTTATTTTCAGGTGCTCTTACAAGCAATACTATGACCTCTGCATTTGAATGGATCTATATGGGAATTGGGGAGTGGGACTAGATTAAGCTGTAAATTATTTGGGAATAGTATGGAACCCATGGTTTTGAGCAGTGTATGTCAGGTATATAGCTTTTAGATTATGGCCTTTTTGATAGAGAGTATAATTTGATATGGCCAACTTGCTCATAGTCCATTCAATAGTACTTTGTTATCAAAAGACCTGCTCTGGTTGACCTGACCTAGGACCTCTGCCTTACTCACTCCCCCTCCACTCCACAGGCACAAAGAGGCAATTAAGTCACACTAAGGCGCTGGCTTATCTATGGATATAAATCTTAAAGTGGTCATGGTGTCTTATCTCTTGTTGAGGAGAAAACCATAACATAGAGCTATTAGGGCCCAGCGTGGCCAGAGAATACCACACGGCCACATGGTTTCGTTTTCCATTTTAATTTTGAATGCCAATTTGTTACATTAAATTGAAATGATCAATTGAAAGTCTCAATGTAGGTAATGGTTGTTAGGCTTGCAAGTTTGTAATTGACCTTTTTGACACAGTTCCAGATTCAAGTAGAGGCCAGGGTATTACCACTGGTCTTACCATATGGAAGTAATATTTTGCCCTAATTTGAAGATTGCACAATTGCCCTACAACCACTAATTCTGTTGTTAAAAGCAGGAGAAAAATGTCTCTTTTGTAGAGGTTTTCAGTAGCTGATTTAAACTTTGTTTTGACTTGTTGGTTGATCCACCAGGTTACTGTTCGACTGACGTATCAACAAATTTGGCGATTTAATTTATGATTGTTATTTAAAACAATAATTATTCAATTAAATCCATTAAAAATAATTCAATGTAGGTTGAGTGAGGGGTTTTAGCAAGCAATACCGCTTGTGTTCAGTATTCAGAGTGCTGCACATTTTAACTAAGGGCATTGAGTGTCGGAACTGCTGTATTCAGGAAATAAACACATTTCTACTTAAAGGGATATTTCACCTTCCTGTGACATAAGTAATTTTGTGGAGCCTACCCCATTATATTTGCATAGCGTGAATACTAGCAACGTCAGCTGTCCCTGCTGACCGTTAACGGCATCCCCAGTAGTCCCGGTTGTCAGCATCCCCATTCACTCCCATTCATTTTTGGGACCTCATCAAAATGAATCGTTTTAAAGCACACACTAACTACGGCAACTCCAGGTTATTTCTTAAACTTCTATGTCGATTCTATATGTTTAATGTGAGTCTTGAAGCTTACCGCACTAGAACTGCGCCTCCTAGTTTTTTTGTTTCCAGCTGTTTTCCAGACGCGCTGCAGTGCGCTGATCATGTCACTGGTGCAAATCAAGCAACATTTTTAGATATGACAACTGGTGCTTTGGAGAAAGTGATCAGACATGTGCAGTAGTGTTTTCAGTTAGCTTAGCAACTAAAGTTACATAACGTATGTCAGGGTAGCATATGAATCGAAAGACCAAGGGCGACAGTGGGATTCTGAAAGTGCTCCCGAAGGAACACCACTAGAGCGGGGGGGGGGGGGAGACCCGCAAAAAGAGGATAATAAAACAACGACAAAACAGGACCTCCTTCTCTCACAGCAAGGAGAAGGAGACTGAAAAACAAAAACTCGTAACACTCTCAATGTAATAAACTCTCTAACAACGAGAGAAAAACCGCTACCAAACTTAAAACAACCCGGATTGGGCGAAAGGCTCTGAAGCTAGAGCTTAGTAAAATAAAAAGAGAAAGACAGTCCTCTCGCTCTCACGAATGAAAGCCGGAAAAAACAAAGAGGTAGAAAAGAAACGTCGAAGACAGAACTGTCTAGGACAGAAAGACAGTGAAATCCCGTGAGGGAAAAACAAAGGGCAGAGAGGAAATAGAGCGGGGGTTTCCTAGCTAAACTCTAAAGACACCCGAAACAAGTCCCGTGTTACGGTAAAGTGGTCGATTCAAATTGTCAGTCCTATACCGTAAATTACCGGCTTTCCTTGTCAAGCAATAGACAATATGGAAGCGCAGAGTGAAAAAGACGCGAGGTATAAATAAGGAAACGGAACTGCGGCACAGATGAAAACACATGCAAAAACACAGAACGGATAACGAAAAACAGAAGACAGAGGATGTTACACGAGCGCTGAGCGGAGAAGTGGCTGCTTAACACAGAACAGGCTGAGAACCATAACAACGTAGGCTTAGAGTGGCGCGCATTTGATCCATTCCTTGGATAGTCAAAATTATAATGGGTTGTAAGTAAACTCCTCAAAAAAAGTTCGGAAACGTTATTTCGGTCGATTATTCCTCCCCTTTAATAATACCAATTGGTATTGTATTTTATATCGTTGATATATTTATATATATTTTTGTAGCGGCCCAAAAAAATGTGCCAAAATCCCCTGCAATATTCTTCTGTTGGTATTCACTCTCGTTTTGAGTTGCTTGGTGGACTGGATGATTGCACTCTCCCACAGTAAAAAGGAAAAAACAACACATATTGGCCATTTTTACACTTTATTCATTTTACACTGTCAGGGACCTCAGTAGCGTGTGGATGATCCATACGCAGCCACAACAGCTTGGCACCTCCTCCTCATACTGAGAGTGAATACCAACAGAAGAATATTGCAGGGGATTTTGGCACATTTTTTTGGGCCGCTACCCACACGGTTAGCTGTGTTGCTCATTCCACGAATGCACGATCCTTACAAGTTATACCTCGTTGTAAAGGTGACTAATCAGGCTTTCCAACGATATAAAATACAATACCAATTGGTATTATTAAAGGGGAGGAATAATCGACCGAAATAACGTTTCCGAACTTTTTTTGAGGAGTTTAGTAGTACCGGGTCCTGACAACCTAGGCACATATAATCTAAAAAGAAAAGGGAGAATTTTGATTTTGTCTGTCTGATAATTGAGACGGGTGCGTGAGGGTTGGACCCGAAACAGTGGTAAGTCCCGTCAGGGCTTTATTTGAGGAATGTCCAAAGAGCGTGGTCAAAAAACAAGCAAAGTTCGTACACAAAAATCCAGCCAAAACCACTGTATAGTACCGAAGGAGAAGGCAGTCTCGGAATCGGTACACCATGCAAAAGTCCAGTAACCAGAGTAGCTGTCCGCGGGGCAAAAGTACAAAAAGACAGCAGGCAAAAACTTGTGGTACAGGCAGGCAGTGGTAACAAAACAGAGGTCAATAACAATGGTCAGAAACCAGGCTTGGATCGTAGACAAAAGACAGGCTTGAAAAACCGCTCAATAGTAAACTGATAAACCGGGGCAACAATTTCGCAAAGAACAGACATGAACACTGAGCTTAAATGCAGGTGTAGACAGGTGCAGACACTTAGCTTGAGAGCAGCATGCGAATGGAAATCAGGTGTGGAAAGCTGACAAGGTAACAAGATAATTAGTACTCGTTAGTAATAAACCTATCCTGACCTAGCGTTAGTAAATTAGTAAATGACATGCACGAGAAACGTAAGGTAAACATGAACACATGGTTAGAGAGTTAGTATTACCCAATCCTGATCTAACGTTAGTAGATTAGTAAACTAGACACGGGAAAATGAAACAATTAGGGAGGCGTGAGCGACAGCAAGAGATAGAGAAACAGCATGAACGCAAGGCTGCGGAAAAACACGGAAATGTGTATGCGAACAAAGAACGGGAAACGTAACATGAATCAAATATAAAACGTGACATGACAAGACTAGAAAATAAATCATAACCATAATCAAACATGAAACGTGACATGACATAAAGATGAAATGTAACAAGACTAAAACATAAAACGTGGCGTGACTAGACTAAACACAATACGTGACATAAACAAGAAATCTAACAGACAAGAAAAAGAAAATAAAACGTGACATGACAGTAGATTCGTAACAATGATCCGTTTAGCTAACTGTTTTGTAAAAACTCCTTTGACCTCCAGTCATTCAATGAGCGCTTGTTGTCTAATAGCAAAATTACCTCTGACTTTCCCCACTAGTAATTACGACTTGTAGGTTCGTTCATGTGCAACTTCCATGTCGGAAACTCGTATTGCTGATAATTCCGACAGCACTTGAAGGCAGCATAATTCCAGCTGCAGGTCTATACTGTAGCCTATAATGGAAGGTTTGAAATTGATCAGATTTGCTGATAGATAAAAGTCTGATATGACTATCCTCATTATCTTCAGGTTCTTCTGATTTCGCCGATGTATAATTTAGCTATGAAAATCAAAAACATTATACTATTGCAGTCAAAAGTTTCTGAAATTTTACCTTCAGCCACACCGCAGCTATCCAAACTCACCACGCCCCTCAAAGCCTCAGTTCCCTCATAGCCTACTATTGAAATCGTAGCATTCTCTCTGATTCAGGAGGAATACTTTCAAAAATAAGTAGTCTACGGCTGTGACTGAAAATGTCTGGGTGTATTGTTCCTCAGTGCCAGAGGTGTAAAGTACTTGAGTAATTGTACTTCGTTACAATACTTAAGTACTGTTTTTGGGGATTTGTACTTTACTTGAGTATTATTAAGTTTGTATACTTGTACTTTTACTCAATTACATTTCAGAAAAAAAAACATACTTTTTACTCCTTACATTTAAAATGCAGATCTTCAAAGTACAAAGTACAAATCTCGCAGGTCCAACGATTTTAATTAGTATATTTGTTTCTCTGGCCGAACTAACATTAACGTTATTAATCATGCGGCCGCACTTTATTTAAAACAGCCAATCAAATGCCCATCAATGGAAAATTTACCCGTCCATACCCATGCTGATTGGTCCTTGTGCAAGACTAGAAAGCGGGGATCTTTGATTAGACACCTGCTATCAAAATAACTATTTGACAAGAACCTTAGGATGTGCAATGTCGAACCCACGTATAAAAAAAAAACTAAACCCTTAATTTTTTCCAAGGTTGTAGTTTGGCCCACTTTACAACTGGATGCTGTGATGTGAATGCCGCCCATGTTAGTTTACCTCGACATGTTTTTTCAAATTCGATGGAGAAGTGTCCTCTGTTCTTTAATTTCAGCATTGTCTATCGCAGAACTCTTTCCATTGTGGGCCGAGTGTATGCTGGGTTTCATTCCAGCCTTGCCTAAACACCAGCTGATGATTTCACTAATTAGCTCACCTCTTTAACTAACTCACCTGGTGCAATGTGTTGTTGAAACGAAAACTTGTATACACTCGACCCACGATTGAATGAGTTTGAGACCCCTTGTCTATCTCTTGCAATAAAAAAAGTTTTTACTTTTAAGTACTTAAGTACATTTAAAAGTAGGAACTTTTTTACTTTTACTCAAGTATATTTTTAGCCAGATACTCTGACTTTTACTTGAGTAAGATTTTGAGACAGTATCCATACTTTCACTTGCGTGAAGACATGCGTTCCACAGACTTCCAATTAAAGATTTGAACATGTGCAAGAAATGGCTAATAGTAATTAGAAATGAAAGATATAACATACATACATCTGCAACCGAATTGAAAAATCTCTGGGTTTGCATTACATTTCTACCCCGCCTACAAAGACAACCTAGGGGAAACACTACTATACTAAAAACTAAATGGCCTATCAACATTCGACATAGTGTACTAAAAAGTACAGTAGCCATATTAGTGCATCAATAACAATTCCAGACATCCATTCCAAAGCATAGCTATGGAAAATAAGAATGTTTATGTTGTAGGTTACCTTTTACAAATTTTGCATATTATAAACTATATGAAATGTATTATAGCCATAGCCAGTTGTCGCCAAATAATGGTTCTCTTGGCAGCACTGACATTCAATTTCTTCGGGCATCACAGTACACTTGCTACAAGTGCACCATCACATATTTGTGGTTCTCGCGATGGCTTGGGAAAGTTCGGATTCTCCCTCCATGCCTGTGGCAACGGCGGCCTCTGCTCGTGCAGCTATTTTCTCATCGGTGCGGTTCAAAAGAGTTTCACTGTACCTGCTCCTGGCAAAAAAGCTATCATCAGAGTCAGAGACTCGCACGTACTCAAAATGTGACATGCTAAATATTTGACGACACAAACAAAGCAAGGATATAGTAAGTAAGTAATATATACGTAAGCAATATACGATGTATTATTCAATATTATAATTTTGACTATATCCAACGAAAATCAACTCAGATGCGGCATAGGTGTCAACCTCTGGAAAGAGCTGCCCTTATTTTCACTCCCGCAAAACTGTATGAATTCATCAAAAACGTATAGAACATTATCTATCTAATGTTCTATAACATTATCTATTAAAATCATTAGCCACCACAGTTATTTGTCTGATTCAAGTTTATTTAATATAGCCTATTCCAGTGCACTGATTGGGATACATTTGGCACAGCTTGTGACCTCGACAACTACACCGAAACTGTGAGCAAATGTGTATCCCCTCAAAACCGGTCAATACAGTCACAATAATTCATGAAAGAAATTGAAAACTTAAGGAAAGAAAAAAATCTGCCTACATAAGTGGAAATAAAGAGCAGTACATGACTGCTAAATACAAACTAAGGTCTGCAATAAGGGAAGCAAAAACCAACTATGCCACAAAACTGGAACATCAAATTACAACCAATGACACAAGAACCATTTGGAATAAAGTCAAGCAAATGACCAATTACAAAAAAAGTCACACCCCCATACCTGACAATAACAATCAGCTCCCAGACAAACTCAACATCTTCTGCGGGAGGTTTGAACAGTCCTCAGTCCCGCCACTCTCACCCTCCACTCACCACCCCCCCCCCCCCCCACCCCCCTTTCACATTCAGGAGGAAGAGATGAGGGCTACATTTCCTGTATTATAACCATATATGCCCATATACCTTCGAAAAGGTGGAAAAGGTGTATTTTATAATATACAGGCAAACCGTATGGGTTGACACCTATGGATGCGCACATGCCTACGTTATGTAACTTTAGTAGCTAAGCTAACTGAAAACACTACTGCATACTCTTCCATTGGGGAAAAGCGTCAGTTGCCTATCTTGTCATATATAAAAATCTTTGCTTGATTTGCACCAGTGTCGTGATCAGCGTGACGCAGCGCGTCTGGAAAACAGCTGGAAACAAAAAAAACAGGAGGCGCAGTTCTTGTGCAGTAAGCTTCAAGACTCACATGAAACCTATAGAATCGATATAGAAGTTTAAGAAATATTTTGTAATAAATTATGGAAAGATGAACAAAACATAAAATGTTTTTGTATTATTGTATATTATTTTGGACTGGCGTTTAATTCAGATGTATTTTTATATGGGGCACCAAATGAAATGTAGTTACTTTGCCATAAATTTTTTCCTACATTTAAGTACAATA
Organism: Ilyophis sp. 1 JC-2022; assembly: GCA_022702515.1. NCBI lineage: Eukaryota > Metazoa > Chordata > Actinopteri > Anguilliformes > Synaphobranchidae > Ilyophis > Ilyophis sp. 1 JC-2022. The sequence continues at coordinate 21,552,869 of CM040396.1, read as the reverse complement.
TGGCATTTTCTCATCATATTTAACAACAATAATGTCACTTATGTCATTTTATACATTTACAATGAATGATATGCTTAATATAAAACATATTTAAGCTAATTGTTTTATTATTTTATGGTTTTCAACATTAAGTAAATATTAGAAAAATGTATCTAACGATATGAAACATTTAGTAAACCAGTAAATAATAAAATAGTTACCTTAACTGTTTATACTTGCTTTATGCTATCTTAAGATCTGTAATTTTAAACATCATAAATGTAGGAAAAAGTGAACATGTGAGGAAAAAACTGGATTATTTTTGGTAAAATAATAGCATTTTATGTTGCATTCAGTACCCCATGTTTTTGAGACCCATGTTTGGAACGAAAGTGTTTCTTTTTGTTAAAACAAAAGAGCGGTTGTTCCAATTTCTCTTACGAATACTGTAGTTTTGGCAATACACTGTAAAAAATACAACACATATTTTCTTGTTAAGAGCTTTGAACATATCTATAAAAGATAAATGAACCTACCTGGAGGCCCTGGTAAAACTCCCCCAGCAAAAGCAGGTACATGATGTCTGCCTGGATTCAATAAATATTTGTTAGTAACATTGACTCAACTATTTTTACATTTTAATTTAAAGGTATGTGCAGTGACATTTCATATATATATTAGCCCACTAGAGGCCTAATTAAGAAATGTTCAATCTGATTGGTTGTTACTATGCTGCTTGGCCCCACTAACAGTGTCCTCACTTGATGTCAAATCTGACCATCTTCCCTCCCCTGAGCACACCCTCCAAAGCAGCTCAATATCAAAATACAACACATATCTTTTCGTTAAGAGCTTTGCACATGGCTATAAAAGATAAATTTACCCACCTGGAAGCCCTGGGAAAGCCATGATACGGTAAGACGAGCCGCCGGGCGGACGTACATTGGACACACCTTGGGGCCGATATAATTTCATTTATCATTTTAAATAAAAAAAATAAGATAAAATAAATCTTTTGGCCAATGACCGGCCCATTGGTTCATTTTCTATACGGACACTGGGCTGGCCCAATCACATCTCTTACTAGACCTCACCCCTCCCCCTCTGTCCTTTCTGTTTATCTTGTTGATGCCGTGGCTCAGAGCCAGAAATCTGTGGATGGATGAGGGTGTCAAAATGGATAAACAAAAGCGCAAGGGGGGTGCGAAGAAGTTGTGGGCCAAAATAAATAAAAAATCTAGAGGCGGATGCTGCCAAATGTGCAGAAATAACAGACATGTTTGCTGCAGGGGCTGCAGTAGCTTCAACATCTACAGTACCCAACATTGTACAGCAACAGGTGGAACTTGAAGGAGGAGAGGTGGCAGGCCATGGCCACTGCTAGGCAGAGGAGCAGGCGTGGACAGGGAAGCCGAGGAGGAACAGAGTGAGCTTGACAGGGCCGAGGGACAGAGTGAGCAGGAGCAGGAGGAGAGTGTAGTTGAAGCAGTAAGCATGGTAGCTTCATGATTAACAATGACTCGCAGGGAGGGAGCAGGGAGGTAGTGTGTGTGCGCCATGCCATGATGATGATGATGATGAATTCAGTAATGTCAATGATAATAAGATAAGATAACATAATCGTAATGCTATCATAAAGCGAGACCGTCACCTACTGCTGGTGGTCACTCAGTCAGTCAATGTCAAATAGCGCAGCATAAGCTATTTGGCATTGTTTTTGTAGCTAGCATAGTTCCCTAATGCAGTCGCAACTTTGGCTGACTTTTCTAACGTTAACTAGCAAATGTTATTTTATCAGCATCGCATTGGCTAAGCCCACGTTGCTGTGAGTGACCTTGGTCCATATCGTATCATCATAAAATTATTTAAATTACTCGGCTAAGGGTTTCCTTGATAAAGATGCATGAAAAGGCTGTATAATATGCAACACATGTAGCTCTACTGTGCTAAAATGTATGCCTGCTTATGTATTGGCCTACAGGAAAAAAAAAAAAAATTCATTTCCAACAACAGGCAATAAAGTTGTCCTATGTTTATTTTCAGCCAGGTATGGTGGTAACTATTAGGATATATATGGTATGGATTACTGTGGGGTAGCTCTCCACCTACAGTAAGTTCAAATTGTTTTGTGCTATACTTGTATACTTAAATTTTATTAAATAATTTGAAATGATACTTTTACTTCTAGCAGAGCTCTTTTTTTACAATTACTTGTACTTCTACTTGAGTATGGAGATTGTGTGCTCCACGGCCACCTCTAATCACCAGGGAGTCAAGTCAAGTGCGAGTGAGTACACTGGTCCACTTGCACTGGTACACTTGTCCACGGCACTTACGACTCAGCTTTGTAGTGGTTTGGGGTAATAGCACAGTAGTTACGCCAGTAGGTACGCATATTTAAGGGAACGCAAGGATGGTGTAGGCTACTGGTGGGTGGTGTCCGACCGATTGTGGTGGGCCGGTCTGGGCCAAAAATGCCAGGGCTGATTTTTTGTCCCAGTCCAGCCCTGACGATGTCTGCCTGAATTCAATAAATATTTGTCAGTCACATTGACTAACTATTTATACTTGCTTTATGCTATCTTAAGATCTGTCATTTCAAACATCATAAATGTAGAAAAAAGTGAACGTGAGGAAAAAACTGGATTATTTTTGGTATAATAATAGCATTTTATGTTGCATTCAGTACCCCATGTTTTTGAGACCCCAACGAAAGTGTTTCTTTTAGTTAAAACAAAAGGGAGGTGGTTCCAATTTCTCTTACGAATACTGTAGTTTTGGCAATACACTTGTAAAAAATACAACACATATTTTCTTGTTAAGAACTTTGAACATGTCTATAAAAGATAAATGAACCTACCTGGAGGCCCTGGTAAAGCTGCCCCAGCAAAAGCATGTACATGATGTCTGCCTGGATTCAATAAATATTTGTTAGTAACATTGACTCAACAATTTTTTAATTTTAATTTAAAGGTATGTGCAGTGACATTTCATATATGTTAGCCCACTAGAAGCCTAATTAAGAAATGTTCAATCTGATTGGTTGTTACTATGCTGCTTGGCCCTACCAGCAGTGTCCTCACTTGATGTAAAATCTGACCATCTACCCTCCCCTGAGCACACCCTTCAAAGCAGCTCAATATGGCTAGTCCAGATATGAAGCCAGTTGTAAAGATATAAGATATGCCAGATATAAAATGGGGCGTGGCTTAACAATGGGGGCATGGTTAATGTTTTCCAAAGAAAGTAGAAGTCTGTACTGAGTTCATTGATACCTCCCATAAGTCTGTACGACAAACAGTTAATGATATATAAAGGGGGGCGTGGCTTAACAATGGGGCGTGGTTAATGTAGTCCAATGAAAATAGAAGTCTGTACTGAGTTCATTGATACCTCCCATAAGTGTGTGCGTGTTTCTCCCAGTGGAAGTGTATGAGGGTCATTTATGTAAGGGACAGGCTTTTTTATTTTATTTTTTAAATTTTTTTATTTTTTATGTGACCTAACCGTTTTTGACCTCACTTGGGCCATTAATTCAAATTTTAACTGCCACTGGCATTTAATTGCCATTTTCTGACTCTGAGTCCTCAATGCATTTCAATGGGGGCGCGCATAGTACTTTTGGTGCCCTAAAATGGGGGGGGGGGGGGGGATGCATGTGTAAAAATAGCGACAAATCCTACACGGTTCACCAGATATGGATGTTAAAACCCTCAAATTAAAGCTGAGCTTTAACCTCATAGTCACTGTTACATTTTAAATCCAATGTGCTGGAGTACAGTACCAAAACAACAAAATATGTGTCACTGTCCGAACACTTTTGGAGTGCATATTTAATCTTTAGATCTGTCATTGGAAACATCATAAATGTAAGATAAAGTGAAAATTATGGCTGGCTGCTTGGCACTAACCTGGAATTACGTGGCTCTCCTTGCCCTCCTTGGGTTTATGGGCCACCTGTTGTTCACCCTCAGGTTTAGTTACTACCATGGAGGTGAGGGGAGTCACAAAGCTGTACTTCAGAGCCAGAGCCAGGGCCTGCTCTTTCATATGTGACTTCTCCTCTCCTGTCAACAACAGCCTGCAACCAGCAACACACACAATCATACATACATACAAAAGCACACACACATGCACATACTGTACATCTACACATATACGCACACGCAAAATGGGCCTCATTTATGAAACGTTCATAAATATGTGCATACACTTAGTGAGCACCATAATTCATAGACACATTTGTTGTTATTTTGGTTCTGTAATCGAGCACTTTGAGTTTGAAATAATACAATGACAATGCGGATGAAGTGCAGACTGTCAGCTTTAATTTGAGGGTATTTTCATCCATATCGGATTAACCATTTTGAAATTATAGAACCTTTCGTACATAGTCCCCCCCATTTTCGGGCATCAAAGTTTACCATAATGTAGAATAAAGTAATAATTTTTAATATTTGATCGCATATCCTTTGTATGCAATGACTACCTGATGTCTGTGACTCAACACTATAAAAAGACTCTTGATATCTTATTTTCTGGTACTCTTACAAGCGATACTATAATCTCTCTGCATTTTAATGGATCTCTATTGGAATTGGGGGATGGGACTAGATTTAGCTGTAAATTATGCTGGAACAGTATGGAATACATGGTTGGCAAAATGGCTGTAAGTCATCAAGGCTGGGAGGTATCAAACAAGCCTTAAACCATCACTCTGCTGCCAGATATGCAGTAGATATGGATGGATCACTTTAAGGGTTGTTTCTCCTGACACATTTTCCTCTTGAACTCTATTATATGGAAAAATAATTCAGGAGAAGAAACCCTCTAATTAAACTGCTTCATAGCCTTATTAATTGATTAATAGGCGTAATCTAAAGTGTTTGCTTTTTACAATCATAATTTATTACGTTTGCAATGTGTATTGCAAAGGTTACATTTAGTCTTATAAATTTAACAGAAAATAAAAATAAATTCATATTCTAATTATCACTCAGAAGCTACATTTACCGGCATTTATGAACGAGGTACGTGTGCTCCGGAGCAGGTGTACATTATTTTCTGAGGTACTAACAAATCTCAGATACAAAAATGTTGATGAATACCAAAATATGGGCAAAAATGCTAATACGAACGATTTACGTACAAATTTGTTCTGCTCACGTTTCATAAATGAGGCCCACTGTACGGTTACATAACACACATACACACAGTGCAGTTAGAGAACACATACACACACTGTGCAGTTACATAACACATGCATACGCTGTGCAGTTAGAGAACACATGCATACACTGTGCATTTACATAACACATGCATACACTGTGCAGTTAGAGAACACATACACACACTGTGCAGTTAGAGAACACATGCATACACTGTGCATTTACATAACACATGCATACACTGTGCAGTTAGAGAACACATACACACACTGTGCAGTTAGAGAACACATGCATACACTGTGCATTTACATAACACATGCATACACTGTGCAGTTAGAGAACACATGCATACACTGTGCAGTTAGAGAACACATGCATACACTGTGCAGTTACAGAACACATACACACACTGTGCAGTTAGAGAACACATGCATACACTGTGCATTTACATAACACATGCATACACTGTGCAGTTAGAGAACACATGCATACACTGTGCAGTTAGAGAACACATGCATACACTGTGCAGTTACATAACACACACTGTGCAGTTAGAGAACACATGCATACACTGTTCAGTTAGAGAACACATACACACACTGTGCAGTTAGAGAACACATGCATACACTGTGCAGTTACATAACACACACTGTGCATTTACATAACACATGCATACACTGTGCAGTTAGAGAACACATACACACACTGTGCAGTTAGAGAACACATGCATACACTGTGCAGTTAGAGAACACACACTGTGCAGTTAGAGAACACATGCATACACTGTGCAGTTAGAGAACACACACTGTGCAGTTAGAGAACACATGCATACACTGTGCAGTTAGAGAACACATACACACAGTGTGCAGTTTGAGAATGCATCCACACCCTGTGCCGTTAGAGAACAAATACACTATGCACTATGTACGTCGCTCTGGATAAGAGCGTCTGCTAAATGTCTATAATGTAATGTAATACACACACTATGCCGTTAGAGAACACATACACAAACTTTGCAATTCGAGAACACATACACACACTATGCAGTTAGAGAACACACAATGATGAAGACTGACTCACGCTCTCTCAAGGTGCTGCTGCACAGTGAGATAGGCCCACAGTCTCTGGATGTACATCTCAAAGATGTAGAAGTCCATAGTCTCAGACATGGCCTTTTGTGTATCTTCCAAAGTGGCCCGGAACACAACCGCCTCACCCTTCTGCAAGAGGAGCCTGTCCTTTAGCACTTGATTTAGAAACTTGACTTCAGTGCATAAAACCCATGGTCTAGTTCTTATGTATATAAAGTGGGGTGAGGGGGAATGCGTATAGTAGTATGTACAGAAGTGTGGAAGGGGAAGGGGAAGTGTGTACTTGGTATGGTATATGCATATGTCAACAAAAAATGTTTTCAACGTACAAAAATGGCAAGTTACTCACGCATAACCTACAAAGAACTGTCTAAGTAATTCAATAAAACTTACAAAAACTAGGCCTGCAATGAAAAGCTTTGATATCAAAACGAGGCCAAGTTACAACAAACAATATTGGCTATTGTAGCTCACTTGCTCTATTCCAAAGCAATACTACCCAATCTTTCCTACATTATTTCATGTAACATGGCCATGTGTTTTTTCATCTTACCATCTGAAGAGAATGTGGGCATTCAAATGTTAAATGTAACATAACAAAAATTGCCTTGTGGAACAACACATCATTTCAATTCATGTTTTAAACAGTTGACAAAAAAATGACACTCCAGAAAGAATATGTTTATACTTGATTCTATAACATATAAATTTTAGAAAATGTACAGGTTCCGCCCCCGGGCCCACTGGAAGGGCAGAATTGCACTGTATTTTTTCGCATTAACATTATTTAATCTTAACTGTTACTATTTTACTAGTAATATAATTCAAATTATGTTACATTATAATAGGAATGATCCTGGATAATTATGATTAATAGGCTGGAGGCTATTGTCATTTCAATGGAGTTCGTTCCTTGCATACTCCTTTATAGGGTCGCCCAGGGCCTTGTAAAAAGAAACGTAATGCGCTCAATCCCTAGACCAGGGATTCCCAATAGGCGGCTCACGGGCCACATCAGGCCTGTGAGGCATTTTGATTTGGCCCGGCTATGAATCAAACTCGAAAAAAGTATGTTTCTCCTATGACAATATCGGCCTCTTTTATTGTGAAATTCGGAGAGCGGAGTACTTTTATTATGAAACGTACACATAGGGGAGCAATTGCTTTCACGCAACTAAATGCACATACAATATTATATTATTTTTAAAAGAGCATTTTTTTTTTTTTTTTTTTACATTTTCAAGTAGATTAATTGTTTTATTTACGTTACAAGCGTTGCGCTTTTCTGCCATGGACAATTAAGTTTTTTATTTCATGAAAGTTTAGGCCTGCGTTAATTTATCCAGCAGTAGGCTGTATTTGCGCAAATTTGATGCTCCTTCATTATTGAATGTTATATTTGGACTGGCAAGAAATGCATTTCATGCAACTGAAAAGCATTGACGAGCTGTTCAAAATAAACTATCAAAAAGGTAAAAACCAGAAAAACAACAAAGACAAACAAACAGAATCGAAAGTCCAAACTTGGACTCGGAAAAAGGAAGGGTGTCTCAGGAATCACAATAAATCACTGGCTTTACTAATCACAGGCTCAGGAAATACGATCAACATTCTGACAAGAGACAGACTGAAATGCAGGGTTTAAATACACAGGGAGAGACGAGATACAATGGAGATCAGGTGTGGGAAAACGGAGAAGGGAAATGACAAACAGGTGAGCGTAATGAAACAATGAGGGAAGCTGAAGATTGAGGAACAGGGTAACACGTAATACGGGGACTGGACTTACACATAACACATAGACTTGAACATGAACTGGGTAGTAAAAGACAAGTGCATACAATTAGAGAAGGAAAAGAGGAAACAAGAGTCAGCTGTAGTAAAAGAGAAAATCAAAGAAAGATGATCAGCGATAGAACAGGTAGAAAGAGAGACGGCTGCAGATAAAAATTAAGATTACATTAGTGAGTTAGTTAATTAGTATAAAACCTGAATCTAAGCTGTTAGTAGTAGTTAGTTAATTAGTACTATATACCAAAAGATAATTAGTTAAGAAGGAAGTCCATGACAGAGGAAATACAGAAAAAAACCGCAATCACCAAAAGGCTCCCGAAAAGTGTGGCGAAGAGAAGAGTGACGGCAACGCAAACACGGAACAGTGAAACCATAAATGAAAACATAATCAGAAACAAATACACAAGTAAACAAACAAAATACAGAATCCTGACAATTTCATGTTTGTAAACGAAACAGGATGCACACGCTACCATGGGGTAAAAAGTGTATCACCTTGGTAGGATATCACAATCAATATGGCAGACTTGATCATCAATGATTTAACGTGAAACTATTTTTAAAATAGCTGTCGTTAGAAGTCGTATTACAACTTTATTGTCTAGCTGTATTTAGATATGTTATAAAAGAGTATCATTTGATCAGGGGCAAGTTGATAACTTAATTTGTAACGTGAGTCCATGTGATTAATAAACTTTGGACAGATAGGATACAACACATTAACAAAGGACGAGCAGCTGCTTGACAATGATATTTTGTCTGTTTGAAATTGATAGACTGACTTTATTCCTTTGTTAATGGAAATTTTTGGCTGACACATTGCAGTAGCCTATGTTAAGGTGCTGGTGGTGTTTCCAAGAAGATGCAAAAGGAAACCGGAACTCACAAAATTCTTCTCCTAAAATAAATACTATTTTTGTTAGTGAGCGCTGATTTTCCTTTTCCATTAACACGTATGCATATACAGTGAGCACCTTAATTCATTGAACAGTGACACATTTGTTGTTATTTGGTTCTGTACTCTAGCACTTTGAGTTTGAAACGATACAATGACAATGAGGATGAAGTGCAGACTGTCAGCTTTCATTTGAGGGTATTTTCATCCATATCGGATAAACCATTTAGAAATTATCGAATGGATGTGACCCGGGGGAGCAGGCGAGTGAGATCATGGACCAGAGGTGGAGGTACTGTCAGATCGGTAGCCAATCGATAGACTCTCTGAAATGTATGAACCTGTGAACATGCACACACACTCATTTAAGTTATAGGCTAATTAATTTTTCCTAATCAAAGTTTTCTGTTTATGCAATATCGGAAAAAGCAAGTTCAGCAACATAGAAATATTAGCCAATGTAATCTTTCTCCACACAATAACATAAAAAATATCCAAATTAGGCGGAAATCCGACCAATCCGACCAACAGTGAACTGAGCCAGAAGGCAGGGTTCGGGACTTTTCAAAAAAGCTACGTTGGTGCTCTTTGCTAACGTTGTGTGGGCATTTTAGATACTAAAACCGAGAAGAGAACACTGATGCATGTCCGCCTTTAATGTTCTTCAGGTCTGAGAGTCTGTAGTCATTGTGGCTATTTCTGTAGGAAACCCTGAAAAGTGCCAAACTCTCTGTGCTTTATGGGTATGGGGCATGCCCCACCAAGCTGTAACTTAGTGGGTGGCATACCTGCCATCTCAATGTACATATATTTTTTTAGCTTCATACGTTTGAAAAACATGTTCAGCAACTCACAATTAAGCTAAAGCTAAAACTTGTTTTTTTTTATATTTTAGAAATAAGGCTTGCTTCTCCTTTGAAGCAAAAAAGAGGCTTGTTGCTGCTATCTTTCTTCTAGTCATCGATTATGTGGACATTTTATATTCTCATGCTTCTGGAAAGTGTCTCAGCTTGATTGACATGATCTACTATGGTGCGTTACAATTAATGCAGGTGGACATTCTTTGAGCTCTTAGGATCTCGTGCTTTTATCTGTCCCCTTTGCACAGACAGAAGCAGGCTAAATGGCCTTTGCTCCTTCGACCTGGAACTCCTTGGAAGAGAAAATTAAGATGGTAACACTTGTCTCACTAAATGTTTTTAAATGGATTGTCAGAGACATGGAGGCAGCTTATTTGACCTGCTTATGTTTTTGATGATGCCTATTACCTGTGATGTAGTTGCATTTGCATTATTTAATTTTCTAGTTTTTCTTATGCTGTAATTTGTTAAATGTTGTCTGTCTGTAGCCTTGTTGTGACTGCTGCTGCCACGTCTGGTCAGGACACTCTTAGAAATTAGATTTTTAATCTCAAGAGGTCTTTCCTGGATAAATAAATAAGGTTAAATAAATAAAAATATGGAGTGTCAACCTGCAAGAAGGAAGTGACCTCACCGTATTAGCCTTGACCTCTGCTGTGAGTGCTTCCAGGTTGTTGTCTGTGACCTGACCGGAGACAACAATCTCGGAACCATTATAGTACTGGGCGAAGTGGGTTTGGGTGAGGTTGGACACGCCGGTGTAGTTCATCTGAATGTCCAGCAGGAGGGGTGTGGCAACTTCCTCATAGAATCCCTGAGGGGGATATAGACTGTGCTCACCAATTATCCACTAATTGCTTAATGTAGCAAAAGCAGATGACAAGCCCTGCGACTTTGTTGAAAATGAGGACAACATTGGAATTATTACAGTCATGTCACCTGCCAATAGGCAATCCTGTGTGAGAAAACCAAGCAAATTAGGTTTAACAATGGGGTTGTCCAATTCATTAATTCATGTTTCAGATGGCAGCCATGAAATTATACAATTTAGACTTTAAATTGAAATAGTAAATTGTATATAAACTGAATGCAAAGATCTCCGTTTCTTGAAATTTACACCAGACATTGGGTGCCAAAATCTAGGAGTTAACACTGTAAACAAGTAAAGATTGAGTGGATTGAAGTGGATTGTGAAAAACAAATAATCAAGGGAACTATGCCATATGTTTGGGAAGCTCAGACAAAAAAAGCTTTTTGTTTCACACATCTTTTACGAAATTGTTACAAATAAATTGGGTGTGGGCTTATAGGCCCAGTACGGTTTACTCCACAGGTGACAATACTTGCAACTGCAGGGCTGCGTCAGAGTCAGAGTAGATCCTCCTGGCCACACCCTCGTTCTCCAGTGCCATCTTTTCCAGGAACTCGTAGTTGACGTCAAAGCCAAAGCCCAGGCAGTAGAGTGTGTACTTTTTCCCAATGGCTTCCTTCACATTGGCCTGGATCTCCTTCAGGTCAGTCACTCCTGAACCAAAAAGAAACCACAGTCATTTATGTGTCATGGTTCGTGGGTTATTGTTTTCTTTTCCGTTGCGGTTCTTGTCCGGGTTTCCTGATTGAGAATCTATCAGATTGTTTTCTCGTTCCGTTCCGAGGTTTTGCTTTCCCTCACTCGTTATTCGTTTCACCTGTGCTTTTACCTGCGGGGTATTTAAGTTCCTCACTTCCGCTTTCCCGTTGCTTCTTTGTCATTCGACATTGCATTGAGCCAAGTATCACCAGGTACTAGTGACCTTGTGATATTAAACGCTGTTTATGTTCACAAGGGACTTGCTATTTAGCTTATTTTCAGGTATAGATATTATTCCTCCTGTTAGCGTTCTGCGCTATTTATTTTGTCCTTTGCTGTTCGCGCTGAACTCTTCCGGCCGTCCTAACTTATGTGCTGAAGGTGTTCTTTTCTTTGCTAAGTTTTCCATTTTTGCTCCAGTATTGAGCTCGGGAGATTTAGTTTGTGTTTCACTCGTATTTTTCAGTTCGCCATATTTTCGTGGGTTGATTTTCGTTTGGCTGTTTAGCTACAAGAAATTAGTTTCCTGTTTTTTCTATATATTACTCCCTTTATTGGGATACAAGTGAAACACAAAAATATGAGTGAAACACAAACTAAATCTCCCGAGCACAATACTGGAGCGAAAATGGAAAACTTAGCAAAGAAAAGAACACCTTCAGCACATAAGTTAGGACGGTCGGAAGAGTGTAAAACCAAAACGAAACAACAAAGAAAACTGTGTGAATGTGAAGACACTGGCATGAGTGACTTGTTCTGATCGCTCTACCTTCGCGTTTGTCCAAAGAAGCCATCATGGATGAATCAGCGAGGTCTTCCAAGGGAGATCAGCCAAGGGATAAGAACCCCGAGGAGTATGTTCGGGGATTTGAGGCCCAACAGCAGCTACTTACGGATCAAATATGGCAGCTGAATACCAAATGAGGGTTCAAGAGAATTGGCTTCAAAACGGAGAGCATGCGCCTACTCAGTTGCACACCAAGCACCCCTACCTGCCGCTCAGGCTATCTAAATTGGCACACTCAGGCTATCTAAATTGGCCCACTCCCCCACTCAGTAAAACAGGTCCAGCATTTACTTCGGTTCGTCAATTTTTATAGGCGTTTTATTCTCAATTTCAGTGCGCTCGCCGCACCCATTACAGCCCTGACAAAGAAAACATTGGCGACTCAATTTCAGTGGAACCCAAAGAATGAGTCTGCTTTTGAAGAACTCAAGAAGAGGTTCAGTTCTGAACCTATTCTTGTTATGCCCAATCCCTCCCTCCCTTTTGTGGTAGAAATGGATGTGTCCGAGTTGGGTGTAGGTGCTATTTTATCTCAGCACTCACCCATTGACCACAAAATGCACCCGTGTGCATATTTCTCTCGAGCCTTTACTTCGGCCGAGAGGAATTATGACGTAGGTGATCGGGAGCTACTGGCAGTAAATATTTGCCCTGGAGGAGAGGCATCATTGCCTGGAGGGAGCGGAACACTCCTTTACTGTATGGACCGACCACAGGAACTTGGAGTACGTCCAACAGGCTAGAACATGTAATTCTAGACAGGCGTGCTGGGCATTGTTTGTTACTCGGTTTAACTTTCTTTTGACGTATCGCCCGGGTACTAAGACTGTTAAACCGAATGCGTTGTCACGACTGACAGTCCCGCTATTTCGGAGCACATTGTGCCTGTTTCCCAGATAGTTGCTCCTGTGTTATGGGACGTTGAAGTAGCGGTTCAACAGGCGTTGCTACATAACCTGGGTCCACACGCGTTTGTTGCTCCTTGTGCTGTCTCGACTCCGACCCTCGGGGTTGTTACGCCCTTTACACGTGCCCAGTCGACCTTGGAGCCATATCGCTTTAGACTTCATAACTGGATTTCCCGATTCACAAGGTAATACTGTTATTTTAGTCATTGTGGATAGGTTTTCCAAGGTGGCCCATTTTGGAAACGACTTCGTGCATCACTTTTGCGAGCGTCGGCATCCCAAAATGTTTTGGCCAACAGACATCGCCTGACAACTCCCTCTTATAGGGTAAGTCAGCGAGCCTGGCTCTCGTCGCGAGATTTGCCTTTGAGGGTTGAATCGCGTAAACTTGCTTCGCGTTACATAGGACCGTTAAAAATCATTTGTAGGATAAATCCAGTGACGGTATGTCTTCAATTGCTACGCTCTATGCGGATTCATCCTACGTTTCTCGTGACGCGATTGATCACGGATGATGGATGGAGGTCCAGTCTATACTGTCCGCCGCATTTTAGCGGAGAGGTAGGTAGGGTAGGCAGGTTTTAGTGGACTGGGAGGGTTATGGTCCAGAGGAACGGTGTTGGGTTCCGGCCAGAGATATTTTGGATCCTGATCTTATTAAGTATTTCCACAGTAGTCGGTCTGAGGGATTGTCTGGGGTCATCCCTTAGAGAGGAGGGGTCCTGTCATGGTTCGTGGGTTATTGTTTTTTTTCCGTTGCGGTTCTCTATAGTATTACTCCCTAAGTATTACTGGTCCTCACTGGCGTGAGTGACTTCTTCTGATCCCCCTACCTTCGCGTTTGATTATCCGCCACAAAAATCCATTACATTATGAGTCATGAACCAACACAGCAACATGATCAACCACACACGAACCTCTGTTCCATGACTCTTGGATCAGTCTGGATACAAACAAACCCATACAGATCCAAACAGATCTAGGTCAAACAATGAAGTTGAAATACTTTAACCGTGTAGACTGCAGATAATGCAGATAATTGATCATATTAAAACAAAATATTTATTTTTTACTAATATTCTGAACAAAAGTTTTCAATTCCAATTTGTTTAAAATTATCAAGGATCTGTAAAAATGTAACCAGCATCTTAAGAGTTGAAATACTGTATTTACCTTAGTTAATGTTTTCACCCATGTCTGTGTATTTGTGTGTCCGCCCATTAGCAGGATATCTCAAAAAGCTATGCACGGATTTGCACCAAATTCGGTGGGAACTAGGTAGGTTGGTCATGGGCAACTTGTTAAGACTTAGCGGAGGTCTGTGCTCTACTGGGCCCATTTTCTAGTTCAATCTGTGGTCTAAACTCTAAAGTTCTAACATATCAAAACAATTATACACAGATCCGTACAGATCTAGACAAATATACTCCGACCTAAGATATGAATCTATAAAGATATAAAAATTCAGCCAGATATAAATGGATTTAAACAGATCGAAACAAATCCAGATATATACACCCTTAAACAGATCCAATCAAATGCAGATCACAATCGATCGAAACATATATACACATATATAAACAAGTCAAAACAGATCTATAGGGATATGCATAGATCCACAGAAAGAGAAATATGCATTGATTAGTACCAGATGTGGGGTCTCCATCAGTGAGCAGTATGAGGATGGAGGCGGTGCCATTTTCACGGTGGGACTCTTTGAAGCGATTCAGCATTTTCACCCCCTCCAGCAGCGCAGCATTTATGTCCGTTGCTGAAAAGAAGCAGTGTGCAGACAGGTATACATGTATGTATCCCTATTCAGGAGAATCACACGAACAAAACACACACACTGAAAAGTCAAACCAGTGTTATACATCTTGATGAATCTCACAAACGCTTTACACACTGAGAATATCACACTTGCATTAAACACACATGCAAATTTCACAATGATCTCCCACACAGATGCAATTCACACAAGATTTAATCTGACTAGTCATTCACATCCTCAGAAATCTCAATAATGTTATTGACACACTGGCAAATATCAATAACATAGACACACAGGGATTTCACAACTGTTATATATGTGAACATTGTGTGCACTCTCTAGAATCTATCTGATGTATAGTTATGTTATGTTAAATACTCTGAGCAATTTGGTTAGCTTCAGAAATCTTGTACGGACTTAATCATATCCTACAACTTTGGAGGAGTTCAGGTCAGTCAGGGTCGTATTTATTTTAGATAGTGATGTTCTCGAAAACAATAAACAGAAGGGTGTCTGAACACCTAGGAATGAACACAGTAAGATGTATCTACTAAATTGCTTGCAAATATTGTAAAATGATGCACTAAGTTCATCTCATTGATCAGTGCTCCCCAACCCTGGCCCTGGAGGGCTGCAATGTATGCTGATTTTTGTTGTGGCTCAAATGGTCAAGCAGTTGATTACACATTTACCTCACTACACATGGTTTCTTTGGCCTGATCTGGTTGGTGATTATAGGGTAAAAACATATACTAGCAGACAAATGCAGCCATCCAGGACCAGGATTTAGTACGCCTGTTTTAGATGTTAGATATTAATTTCCCACTCACTAATGTGCTCCAGAACCAGCACATGGCCAGTTCAAATAAGCTTTACAATGTTCTCTCCTTCTTTCATTTAAAAAATGTATGTGTCAGAGTATGTATCACTCCATAACATTTACATTACAATTATCAGTTAATGCAGGAAATTTATTGAATTTTTGTTTTTCTTTTCAATTAATTGAATTTGAGTTTCAGTGCAATGGCTGAATTTAAATTAAATTGAATCCCAACTTTGACATTGGTATTAAAATCTTTTAATCTCAGCTTGATTGTTCCTGTGAACCTGCTTTGGCCTAGTGGTCAGAATCTGGGATTTCTAATGTGAGAGGTCAGGGGTTCGATCTCTGCCTGGTACCAAAGGGTAAATTCATTTTTGACAAAAACAGTGTGCACATGCTATGCTTCTTACATAGAAGAATGTTTTTTTCACATTCAATAATGTCTTTTTATTGCAAAGGTTAAGAAATGTAACAGTATTAACTGTTCACTGTTTCATTTGTACTGAAAAGAGGTGAAAGTCCGCCGATGTGGTCCTATAGGCTACCATACTCGCTACCAACAAAATATTTACCGCAGGTCACGTTTATGCAGTACGGGAAGAAATGTCCATTTGTCAGACACAGAAAATAGCGCTTTCCCACAAAATATCTAGTTAAGAGCGTTGTTGCATTAATGTAAAAAATCAATTAATAACAGTACCATTGCCTACATGTTTTCAACAAACGTAATTTGAAAGAATGTGTCACGAGTCTCAATCTCAGACAAAAGCCACCATGGTCCGGTAGCCTAACCATACCACCCCAGGTAACGTTACAGTGCCGGAAAAAAACATACATGTATGTGCAGCTGCGTTGTGGCCTTGTGCTTAGTGTGCCTGACTTTCATGCAGGAGTTCCCAAGTTCAAGCATCAGCTAAAATTTCGGTCCAGCTGTTTTCCAGGCCCTAATTAATGACGTCCTCCGTGACCTTCTGAATCGCTCTGTATTAGTCTATTTGGACGATATCTTAATCTTCTCTCGTAACCCCGAGAAGCATGTCCTACATGTTCAACAGGTTCTCCAACGCCTCCTGGAGAACAAATTATATGTAAAGGCAAAAAAAGCGAGTTCCGTGTCCCCCTCAGTCTTTTTGTTAGGCTTCAACGTGGAGAGTGGGCGAGTCCGACCAGACCCCAGTAAGAGCGGCCGCAACCTATCTCGCGCAAGCAGCTCCAGCAGGTCCTTGGGTTCGCCAACTTTTACCGCCGCTTCATCCGAGGCTACAGCCAGGTCGCCACTCTCCTTACTAATCTTATCTCTACCTCTGTCCCTTTCACTTGGTCCCCTGAAGCTAAGGCTGCCTTTACTAGTGACTACATTCTCTTCAGATGGTAAGATGGAAAAACAGGGCCAAGTTACATTCAATAATTTCAGAAAGATTGGATAGCATTGCTTGAATAGTGCAACGCTATAAAGAGGTTTAAGTAGTGTGAGCTATGATAGGCAATATTGTTTGTTGTAACTTGGCCACATTTTGATATCAATACTTTTAAAGGCAGGCCAATAGTTTTTGCAAGAACTATTTTGACCTAGAAAAATGTTTAAAAAATGGTGTATTTGCTTTTCATCCAGAAGACGACCCACACCACACAAACTAGATATTATGATAAATGATGAGCTAGTTAAGCAGGTGACAGAAGTCAAATATCTAGGTATTATACTGGATCCCCAATTGAAATTTGAGAAGCATGTTAAAAACCTGAGTAGAATTGTAAAAGTCAACTTGTACTCATTTAGACTAATCAGAAACTGTTTTCCCTTTCATACAGCCACTTTATATAGCCTATGCACTCTATGATTTTTTCACATCTCAGCTATTGTATTACCTCTTGGTCGCAAGCAAGCCCCTTGGTGATCAAACCATCATAGAGGCTCTATAATCGCGCGATAAAAAATATTGGCGTGATAATATAAAGCTTTACGAAGGACACAGTCGCAGCGCAGAACTATCACCTATATTGCGACTCTTTTGCGGTTGCAGATACCACCACATTAGCGACCGATTTACTATCAGTAGTCCTAATTACTTAATCAAATAAATGAAACGCCCCCATTCACAGTTGTTGCGATAGAAGACATCCATAACAATGCACTAATAAATGGATAGGCTTAGGGACAAACCATGCAGGCACAAGTCGCGATATAACCACAAGAAAAATAAATCTTAAATTTACGAGGTACACAACGCTGTATTACAGCACATACAACAATGATGGAGAGGATATTTTGGAATGACATCACATACAAATTAATTTATGAACAGTAGAGGCTGTAAAGAAAAAAAGGCGTGATAAGAACGTTCCTGCAACATAATGCGGGAAAATGACATGGGTGGTGGTAAAACTAAAGAAAGAATGGCCTGTTAACGCCGATATAACAAAAGGTGGAAGGAATGCAAAATGAACGTGGGAGTGGGAGTGGGAGGAATAGACACGGGTGAACTTGTGACAGAGAAAGACCACAGAGCGTCGGAAGATAACTGTATTCACACTTCATTATACTGTAAACCATACTGAACACATGTACTGAACAGTGCCCTCCACAATTATTGGTACCCCTGGTAAAGATGAGTAGAAAGGGTTATAAAAAATTTACCTTTTGGTGAATTAGCTTAATCTCACACTGAAAAAATGGGGGAAATCCAACCTTTAATTTAAGTAAATTTATTCTGAGAAAAAAAAATCCCTCATCAAGAAATAATTATTTTTAACAAAACCACATGTGCCACAATTATTGGCACCCCTAGAACTTCTTATGAACAAAATGTAACTGAAGCATTTTTTCCATTTATATTAAACTTTTTAAAGTTGATCAGAGTGTTCCATTACACTGGTAAATTATGCTGGAACAGTATGGAACACATGGTTGGCTAAATGGCTTTAAGTCATCAAGGGTCTGACGTATCAAACAACCCTCAAACTATCACTCTGCTGCCAGATATGCAGTAGATATGGATGGATCACTTTAAGGGTTGTTTCTCCTGACAAATTTTCCTATTGAACTCTATAGAAAAATAAGTCGGGAGAAGAAACCATTCAAGTTATCCATCCATATCTACTGTATTTCTGGCAGCAGAGTGATGGTTTAAGGCTTGTTTGATACGTCAGACCCTTGATAACTTAGGGTCATTTAGCCAGCCATGTGTTCCATACTGTTCCAGTGTAATTTACAGCTAAATCTAGTCCCACCCCCCAATTCCCATAGAGATTCAAATACAGAGACATTTAGTATCACTTGTTACCAGAATATAAGATATCAAGAGTCTTTTGATGTTGTTTGGTCACAGACATCAGGAAGTCATGACATGCAAAGG
Organism: Ilyophis sp. 1 JC-2022; assembly: GCA_022702515.1. Lineage (NCBI taxonomy): Eukaryota > Metazoa > Chordata > Actinopteri > Anguilliformes > Synaphobranchidae > Ilyophis > Ilyophis sp. 1 JC-2022. Next base: position 21,533,870 of record CM040396.1, on the reverse strand, counting down.
ATATGTGACCAAATATTTAAAATATATACTTTATTCTATATATAAATGCAGGGGTGCCAATAATTGTGGTCGACGTGGTTTTGTTAAAAATAATAATTTCTTGATGAGGGATTTTTTTCTCATAATAAATGAACGTCAATTAAAGAATGGATTTTTCTCATTTTTTCAGTGTGAGATTAAGCTAATTCACCAAACGGTGAATTTTTTATAACCCTTTTTACTCATCTTTACCAGGGGTACCAACAAATTTGAGCACGTCTGTATACATATGCATGAACACATTTAACTATGCATCAAAAGGAAAGCCGCAGAGTGACCAACGCAAATGTTTGCAAATTAATGTTTTAAATTTTGACAATTTTGTTAAGTTTGCTGATCCCAAACTAATCTTTAAATGCATACATCACATGGCTCCACCATCTCTTAGTGTCATGGTGAAATCTTTGCTGGAGTCTGGTCTTACCACTAGGGGCGCAACTATAGGGAACTGTCGGCTACAGTTCAGTTTCGAAAAACTTATTTTGGCCAGACAGTCTTTTCTATTAAAGGAGTCAACATTTGGAATTATTTACCTGTACAGTTTACATCTGACCATAATTGTGAGCATTTTAAGTCTAAACTGAAGCAATTTTTTTTTTTTTTTTGTTATAATATTTTTATTCAAAATGTATAATGTTGTAATATTTGTATTCATGATTTTATAATGTATGTGTTCTAGGCTATATGTATGTGTTTTAAAGGCCCATCTATGGCCAAGCATTGCAAATTAGCATATGCTATAAATGCCGTGATACATTTACATTGAAAATGTTTTTTCTTGAGATACTAAATGCCACACAGAGAGACAGAGCAGGGACTCAGCCTTACAGCCTCGTTCTCCGATTTTCTTGACAAAGGTGCGGGCAGCGGACAGAAAATCAGAGTTGGCTGGGACCAGGTTATCTTTCCAAGGGAAGACCTGATTGTCAAAAGTGATCAGGCCAAAATGATCCTCTTCATGTATATCTCCCAGTATCTTTATCAAAGCCTCACGCGTCTGTCAGAGAAAAACAAAGCATTTGTGTAACACTGTAACACTCATGCACTCATTGCATACACATAAGACTAATGTTCTTACTGTACATATCATGCTCTAACACACACATACACACACACACTCTCTTTCTTCCTCTCTATCACACACATACACTTGCTCTTTATCTCGCTCTCCCTCACACACACACACAAATGCTCTCTCAGCCACACACAAATACATATGCACACACACACATACCTGTTCTATCTTGCGGCCATACATGGAGCCGCTCTGGTCGATAATGAACACAACATTTTTGGGAATGCGCTGGAGACCAGTGGGGGCAAAATAATGGACAAAATATCCCCGAGACACCTGAGAGAGAAAGAGAGAGAGAGCACAAGCATGTGTGTGAGAGAGAGAGCACAAGCATGTGTGTGAGAGAGGGAGAGAGAGAGAGCACAAGCATGTGTGTGAGAGAGGGAGAGAGAGAGAGCACAAGCATGTGTGAGAGAGAGAGCACAAGCATGTGTGAGAGAGAGAGCACAAGCATGTGTGTGAGAGAGAGAGGGAGAGAGAGAGCACAAGCATGTGTGAGAGAGAGAGAGGGAGAGAGAGAGAACAAGCATGTGTGAGAGAGAGAGAGAGAGAGCACAAGCATGTGTGAGAGAGAGAGCACAAGCATGTGTGAGAGAGAGAGCACAAGCATGTATGTGAGAGAGAGAGAGCACAAGCATGTGTGAGAGAGAGAGGGAGAGAGAGAGCACAAGCATGTATGTGAGAGAGAGAGGGAGAGAGAGAGCACAAGCATGTGTGAGAGAGAGAGAGCACAAGCATGTATGTGAGAGAGAGAGGGAGAGAGAGAGCACAAGCATGTGTGAGAGAGAGAGCACAAGCATGTGTGAGAGAGAGAGAGCACAAGCATGTGTGAGAGAGAGAGCACAAGCATGTATGTGAGAGAGAGAGGGAGAGAGAGAGAACAAGCATGTGTGAGAGAGAGAGAGAGAGAGAGCACAAGCATGTGTGAGAGAGAGAGCACAAGCATGTGTGAGAGAGAGAGCACAAGCATGTATGTGAGAGAGAGAGAGCACAAGCATGTGTGAGAGAGAGAGGGAGAGAGAGAGCACAAGCATGTGTGTGAGAGAGAGGGAGAGAGAGAGAGCACAAGCATGTGTGAGAGAGAGAGAGGGAGAGAGAGAGCACAAGCATGTGTGAGAGAGAGAGGGAGAGAGAGAGCACAAGCATGTGTGAGAGAGAGAGAGGGAGAGAGAGAGCACAAGCATGTGTGAGAGAGAGAGAGGGAGAGAGAGAGCACAAGCATGTGTGAGAGAGAGAGAGAGAGAGAGAGAGAGAGCACAAGCATGTATGTGAGAGAGAGAGAGCACAAGCATGTGTGTGAGAGAGAGAGGGAGAGAGAGAGCACAAGCATGTTTGTGAGAGAGAGAGGGAGAGAGAGAGCACAAGCATGTGTGAGAGAGAGAGGGAGAGAGAGAGCACAAGCATGTGTGAGAGAGAGAGAGCACAAGCATGTGTGTGAGAGAGGGAGAGAGAGCACAAGCATGTGTGAGAGAGAGAGGGAGAGAGAGAGCACAAGCATGTATGTGAGAGAGAGAGGGAGAGAGAGAGCACAAGCATGTGTGAGAGAGAGAGGGAGAGAGAGAGCACAAGCATGTATGTGAGAGAGAGAGAGAGCACAAGCATGTGTGTGAGAGAGGGAGAGAGAGCACAAGCATGTGTGAGAGAGAGAGGGAGAGAGAGAGCACAAGCATGTATGTGAGAGAGAGAGAGAGAGCACAAGCATGTGTGTGAGAGAGGGAGAGAGAGCACAAGCATGTGTGAGAGAGAGAGGGGAGAGAGAGAGCACAAGCATGTGTGAGAGAGAGAGAGCACAAGCATGTATGTGAGAGAGAGAGGGAGAGAGAGAGCACAAGCATGTGTGAGAGAGAGAGCACAAGCATGTGTGAGAGAGAGAGGGAGAGAGAGAGCACAAGCATGTATGTGAGAGAGAGAGGGAGAGAGAGAGCACAAGCATGTGTGAGAGAGAGGGAGAGAGAGAGCACAAGCATGTATGTGAGAGAGAGAGAGAGCACAAGCATGTGTGTGAGAGAGGGAGAGAGAGCACAAGCATGTGTGAGAGAGAGAGGGAGAGAGAGAGCACAAGCATGTATGTGAGAGAGAGAGAGAGAGCACAAGCATGTATGTGAGAGAGAGAGAGAGCACAAGCATGTGTGTGAGAGAGGGAGAGAGAGCACAAGCATGTGTGAGAGAGAGAGGGAGAGAGAGAGCACAAGCATGTGTGAGAGAGAGAGGGAGAGAGAGAGCACAAGCATGTATGTGAGAGAGAGAGGGAGAGAGAGAGCACAAGCATGTATGTGAGAGAGAGAGGGAGAGAGAGAGCACAAGCATGTGTGTGAGAGAGAGAGCACAAGCATGTGTGTGAGAAAAATTATTAATTTCCAATCATTGTATCTGCCCTGCAATGCTAAGAGCTGGATTTTACCAATGTCTTGTTTGAATGTTACACTTTAGCATTATTGTAATATTCAGCCATTCCAATAAAGTTTTATTGAATTGAATGAATTACCCATAATGTAGATCATGCCTGCATATAAGCACTGTCAATCACACATACTGCCCTGCCCATATCTGTGATTTTGCCCACGTAGATATCATCACTCAAATGTGATCCTGCTCAAATGAACTACCATCACTCAGAAATATGGCCCCACTCATACCTGAATTTCTCCCTTTGATTGGGGCCTGTTGACATCATAGATGAGAATCAGATCTCCATTAAGCCCTGCATCCCCACAACTGGAACACTTCTGCTGTTCCTGGGAGGGGGTGAACTGCACCAGTGCCTGAAGAAACAGTAAAACCGATTTAACAGATTAACAAATGCTCTTGTCCAGAATTTTTACTTTTTACGGATATGGATATTTTCTGAGACAATTACAGTACGTAGAACCTATTTTCAATAGACGGCAAACATTTGTAATTAAGAGTAATTAACACCTTTTCAGAGGTTGCAGCTATGGTCAGAATAAAATAAAAAACAGGATATACAATAGGTCTGCAAGACAAAGTTTGGGAACCACTGCTTTAGTTAACAGCAGTTACATCTCTGTGAACTGAGTTACCTAACCATGATAACATACTGCTGGCATATGTATACGTGTATGTGTAAGGGTTACCACACTGTGTAGATGGCTAATTTCAGTGTGTATAGAGATAACTACACTATGTGTCGGAGGGTAAATACACTGTGTACTGCGGGTGTTGTTTACAGAGAAGGGACATTACCTCTTTCTCTGACACGGTGGTGTTGAGGGCACTGGTCCGACCCTCGGCGATCAGAGAGCCCTGGGTTTGCAGGTAAGTGATGCCCTGCTGCTCATGAACTCTCACCTCAATCTGGAATAGGAGACAGCGGGAGGATATCACACAAATCAAAGGTGGTGGAGGAAAATCTGGGAACATGCCTCTATAGGTGCCACCTATTCCTCTGTGCAGGGATCCTGCTGTTTTTCCTATATTGCATCTCTCTTTCTCTTTCTCTTTCCTCACCTTGAAGTTTTTGACGATCTGTGTAGGCTTGGCTTTGATGAGCAGCTGGTACTGGCCCAGTTTCCTCTTTAGCAGTTCCTCATAGGTCAACTCAAATGTCACTTTACTGAGGGCTGCCACCGTTACCGAGGTCTGGAACTCCTCGAGAGTCCGCCCTACCGCACTGTCTCAAAGACACACACATATACAATTGCAAACACCCAGATACACACATACACACATACATTCAGTATGTACATATACACACAGTAAATATACAAACATATACACAAACCAATGCACACAGTATGTGCACACATACACACAGTACACAAGACACACACATGCAGTATATACACATACATGATATACACAAATACAGTGTGTACCCATACACACACATAAACACATATTTACGCACACAGTGCACACAAATGACTTAAATACTTAATTGTGTAAGAGGGAGTCAGATGCAACAGAGGGGAATCAGAAAGTTATTCACGTAGTGGAATAACCACACGAGCGGAAATAGATCCGCGAAAGGAGAAAGGGAAGAATGCCTCTTGCTCTCAGTACGAGAGAGCACTAAACAGAGATACAAATAATAGCGACCCAGACAATTGGGTGGAGAAAACTCATAGGCTCGAGTGGTCGACAGAAAAGGAGAGAATTACCTCTCGCTCTCAATACGAGAGAGCACTGATGGAGGTAACAGAAACAGAACGGCAACCTCCAAAACCGTGACAAATTGGGGTTACATTGACATAGCCGTACACACAGACCAGTCCTAGTATCCATAGGATAGATAAGCAGTACCTGATGAGCCCCGCGCTCTGACCACGGGAGACAGCCTGCGTGTACTGTGTCTGTGCCTCCTCCTTCTTCTTCACCACCCCGTTATACACACGCCCATCCATGTTCCTGCACATACACCCGCCAAATATGCCATTCGCTAACATCATGAACATCAATACCAATATCACCAACATCATCCATATCGACACCAATATCAGCATCAACATCATCTATATGAATACCAACATTATCAATATCCACATTAACATTAACAACATCAGCATCAACATTGTCTACGTCACCAGGAGGGACTCACATGCTAAAATTGCTGATGAAGGCATTTTTGGGCAGCTCCACATGGAAGACTACCTCTCGGGACTCGTTGGCGCGGTTAGCGACTCGGCTGGTAATGGTGGTCATGGCATAGCGGCTGCTGACTGTAGACTTGATGTGGAAACTGTAGATGTGAAGGTCATTTTTCTGAAGAGGGAACAGGGGGACATGGGCCTTGAGTAAACCCCCTCTATGTTCCCTTTTTTTAGTTACCATCACTTTCTGTATTTTTTTTATTTTTTACAATTGTAGAATTTCTCAATAGTGTTCACTTTTCAAAACTCTTCGCAGACCAAACTGACCAAACTGATTTTTTGTGGGTGATTTTTTTTATCCATACTGTTTCCATACTGTTCTCAAAACTGTTAAATTTCAGTTCAATGGGGTGTCCGAGTGGTGTAGCCTGTAAGAGCACTGTCCACACATTCAATTTCATCACCATCTATACAGCAAAAAGTAATTGATCTTGTGGTAAATCATGGTCTCTCAATGAGAGAGGCTGGTCTGAGAGTGCAGCCAAATCTGGACCATTCCACAGTGGCATCTATTGTGAGAATATATACAAAAGAAAAGAGAGCACAAGATGATTTACCACTTCAAACATTAACACAAAATGATGCATCTACTATCATGATATCTGTTGTTAGGTCACGTGGTAATATCAGCGACAAAGTCTTCTTGTTGGGACAAAACTAGTGCTGGTGTTTTGGTAGAATGATTTAATTTTGAGACATATATTCAGTGTTTTTGTAGTTTTGGTGCTTTTTGGGCGTGAAAATTAACTTGTGCTCAGCTGCATGTTGGTGCAGAGACCTGTGTGAAAGGGTTTTGTAAAGGTGAATTCAGTATTGAGAAATTCTTGTCATCGATTGAAAAAACCTGTGACCACAAATGCCACACAAACATGTTTTCTCTCTTTCTATGTCACTCCCACACACACACACACACACACACACACACACACACACAAGATGACCAAGTTTGGGAAGCACTCCCCTAGCATAAGATCATGTCTGCAGTCCTGAGATACTAATCTTATCTGGAAAATGGAGGGCATGTTTGTATCAGCACCTGATAACAAGGCCTGAACAAATAGCCACGAAAGTCAACAAGTGTTGCAATGTGTGCATGTTTATCTGACTGTCAGGGCATTGGCCCTCGGTGCAAGAGCACTTTTCAGTTATGACCGTATCCCACAAAACTGAGAAACACCATTTGACACCCTAGGCTGCCCCCTTCAATGCAGAAAAATAAGAAAGCTAACCCCCGGCCCGCCATCAGAAAATTGGGACAGACATATGAAAGGTTTTGTACATGCATAGACAACAACAGATGACTACATTCGCACATCTGAAACGCATTGACAAACACACATAAATGAGCAGTGCACGTAGCATTGTCTTCTACCACTCTGATTCTGTGTCTCTCAACTATTTCTTGTGAAATTGGTTAGATTTTGTTCATGAATATGTTATTCTCACTATTTTGAAAGACGGAAAAAATTGTCCCTCCTATTCATTCAATAAGGAACGCATCTGCCAGATCCATGCAAGACTTCACCACAGGAATAGCAAATTACAACACTGTAACTATAACAGATCACAGTGAGGTAGCAATAAGAGATCACAGCACATGTGAGTTTGTACACATTCATCATTCATATTAGGACACACATGCACACACACATACAGCATATTCCTGAGCATGATCCTACCTTTCCTGCTGATGCACTGGTACTCTCTGCGTCTCTTCTTACTGGACTAGCAGAGGTAGATGCCAGCAAAATGCAGAGGAGGAAAGCAGCATGTGGAAGCATGGCTGTACACAGAAACGAACAGCACTCTGACTGAACACAGTGCTTTCAAAGAGGAACCAACAGACCCTCCAGCCTGCTAATCATTGACGGTTTACCAGAACATTCTGGCAGGCCTCACGTTAAAAATAAACAGACAAACCCAACAGCATTGATTTTTGGCTCCTCTTTTGACATATTTGCTATATCTCTGTATAACCCCCACCTACAATGACATGCAGAGGTGGCGGTTGGGGGATGGCTGGGATATGGGGGAATTAATCTTGCATCTTCCTATTCCCACCCCCTAGCAGTCTTTCCTTATGTAAGTGCTTTCACACTGTTATAGCACACTTTATATTTATGCTAGTTGTATGACTCTGTAATAATAATTAGTTTATGTGTATTATTATTATGTATTCAATTTACAATATATTTTGACCTATTATTTGTATTTGTATTATGGATCTAGGTTGGCATAAGTTTACATACATTTAATACTTTAATAATGGTGCACATACACCTGCTGGTATGGGAATATTACTGAGATAACTCAGATGGATGTTAAAAGTAAATTCAAGCAATTCAGAATAAAATTATTTTAGTATCACAGTCTAGCTATATTGAACAGGTGCTGCAAAATAAAGTATACCAAAGCTTTCATAAAGCATAAATGGACAACAGTATACAACATTTACACAAAACATTTATTAAATATGCATGACGTGACATTTACAGTATATACCTTTAATGAAAAACATAATCTGTGACATCACTGTAATAAATTATTCTAATTTAAGATTTGTAAAGGACACCCTGAAAAACAAGCAAATCTTAACATGGACTGCAGAATGAAAAGAAGGGGTGGGTGTTGCACAGGCTTACAAATATGATTGGGCGTTCCAAGACATGAACTGAGGATAAAAACTGTCTCAAAAATGTGTAAAATAAAAGGAAGACAAACAAATAATCTTTCCCATCCAAGAGACATATCTGAAGACAGGTGAAGTTTCCATGGTGCCCTTCACTCTGCACCCTCAGTCATCCACGCACTGGCTCCCCGAACTGTCACTCACACAACCATCCAATCAGCACAGTGCAAAAAGGAGCTCCCACCACCACATCAGGCAGCGGTCAGTCATTCTGTGTCTCCTCCAGGCTGAGGTCTGGTGATGCAGAATACTCCACTTGTTAACTTACAGTTACAGAAAATATCCAACCATTCTCTCTTCTTTTCTCTTTCTCTCTCCCTTACTGTCCTCTCTCTCCCTTCTTGCTCTATTTTCTTTTACATACATTGCATACATTTCTCTCTCTCTGTCACCCTTGCTCTGCCTTTTTCTCTTCCCTTGGTTCACGCTCTCTTCATATCTCTCTTTCCTAGGAGACATTTCTTCTTCTGTCTGTAGAGGTTTCCTGCAGTGGGGATGTTTGCGTTGAGGGTGCTAGGGCTTGATGTCTCCATCTGGTGAGAGCTGCTCAGAGTGCAGCCTGGTGCAGTCAGCCTGGTGCACCGCACGCTAGCGCATCCTGCAGTCTGAGTCGGCTGCGGCCGTAGCGTTGCACTATTTGCCTCACGCGCTGCTCCTCTTCACGCTGCAGGATGCGCAGGAAATTGTCCAGCTCTGGCAATGCGAAGGCATCCCACTGAAAGGGAGAGGGCATTCAGAACCCTACAGAAGCCAGAATCCAGTAGAGGCCCATATAACCCCGTACAACCGGACAGAACACTGTAGAACCCAGCAGAGCTCTATATAACCTTGTATAACCTGACAGAACACAGTAGAACCCAGCAGAGCTCCATATCACCCTGTATAACCTGGCAGAACACTGTAGAACCCAGCAAAGCTCTATATAACCCTGTATAACCTGACAGAACACTGTAGAACCCAGCAGAGCTCTATATAAACCTGTATAACCTGACAGAACACTATAGAACCCAGCAGAGCTCTATATAACCCTGTATAACCTGACAGAACACTATAATCCAGCAGAGCTCTCTATAATCCTGTATAACCTGAGAGAATCTGGCTAAAGGAAACTTGTACTCAAATGTTCCACTGCATAGGTCTGATCTCCCTACACTGTGATTTGAGTACAGCCCTACATTTACCTCTGCTTTAGCTCAACCACAGTAACACAGTACAACAACAACAACAATAATGATATTAATTACATTACATTACAGTCATTTAGCAGACGCTTTTATCCAAAGCGACGTACAGTAAGTGGATCATATTAATGATGATGAATACGATGTGCTCACGTTGATCTCAATCAGGTCCTCCTCCTGCAGCTCCAGGCTGAGTGTGTCCTCACTGGGCCCTGCACACAGACGCAGGAGCAACGGTCTCTCTGCCTCCCCCAACCGCCGCATGTGCACTAGAGGATGAGTTTATTATTTACATATATTATTATTTTAAGTCTATTACTTATTTTTAAAATGTCCCCCAGTGTATGTGCAGAAGGTGGGCATATTCATTTTCTTCATTAGCATGTGAATGTAAATGCAGTCACATAGAGTAAAACACAGAATTAGCGTTAGTATGTGAATGTAAATGCAGTCACATAGAGTAAAACCAGAGATTGTATAGTAAAGAGATATGCCAACTGCATAAATATTATGTTTCACCTCTAGGGGCGACTATGAGCACTAAAACTGGGCTAAACAGAGGAGAATGAAAGGGGATCAATGGAAGTTTTTTCCAGAAACCCAAATCTATGAGATAATACTTTTTGGAGAAAAGTTAAAAAGTTGGAGATAGTTTGCAGACAGCAGATAAGAAAATATGCCTTTCTACGTACTTAGATGAATGAAATCTTGAACCGTTTAGGAAAAATAAATAAAAAATGTCTCTGGTTATGCAAATTTTATCTTGAATATTCATGACCGCTTTGGACGTGAGACTCAAAAGCAAGAAGGATGGCCCCACAGCCAGCAGAAATCGTTCGGTAATAACGGCATAAGAATGACAACTACGTGGACGAACAAAGTACTAGCTAGTACCGGCTGTACATCACCTTGTATCTGGTTTTAACAAGAATCTTCTAGAAGCTTCTATAGAATATATGGTTTTACTGAGCAAGCGAGAGCTACTGGCTGGTTGGCTACCGCCAAACAGGACGGGACGGGATTGTTGACTGAGGAGCCACCGGTAATGAATATTCATGAACTGGTGAACTCATCAACATTGCGTAGCATCAATGCTAGTGGAAATGTTTTGAAAGTGAGATCATAACACAACCATCGATTCCATGTCAACTTATAATTATGTATTAATTATAAGCATTAGGCCGTGTAACATTGCCAGTAATAATCAAGTTACGCAAAAATATTTGAAATCGACTGTGATGATAATTTTATAGCATTTAGCTCCATTCACCTCCATGTATTTTTCCCGATTCTACTCTGTTTAGCAGTGCCTCAGCACTGCCCCCTGATGCTCAAAGAATGCCATTGCACGTTTTTCGTTTCATTGCAGTCATTGGAGTTGTCAAGGCTTTCTCTCTCTATGGGCTTTGGTAAAACACAGCATGAGCATTAGCATGTGGATGTACATGCAGTCATATAAAGTAAAACACAGCATGAGCGTTAACATGTGAATGTAAATTCAGAGGAAAAGCTAAGCTCAGTCTGTCACAGGCTCACCCTTGCCCAGGTGGCATGTGCGTTCGTACAGAGCAGCCTTGCGGGCATGGGCCTGGCTCAGCACAGACAGCAGTGCCTGGATCACCTCACATGCACGTGTGCGTGAGCTGATGTGCAGCTGCTTTGGGTCTTGGGGCACAGAACCAGAACCAACCAGCCTGAGGTGGACCTTTATGAAGCCGCTATAGGATCCATCTCTGCTCTGCATCAACACGGAAAGCACAACTTACTCACAGTGTACAACATGTGCACGTGTGCATGTGTGTCTGTCAGATCTGGGTCAAATGTAGATTTATGACAAATTAAAAGAAACACCTATTCCCAACAAGATTTTAGATACATAGGATCAGGCATTCTGGAAAATACTGTATTTATTAGATCATTCTGCAGGAGTGTTTTAGAATTTTCCTGCCACCTAAAGTGAAGGCATTATGAAAGAGACAAAACCTTAAAGTGTGTGTGTGTGTGTGTGTTTTTTTCTCTCACCAGAACCATGGGCAGGTTGCCATTGATCTGGGCGTTATACTCCTTCACCTTCTGCACCACCTCGGAGAGAGACAGCTCACATTTCCCCCAATCAATCTCCTCATCCTGTCGCACAGTATAGATCATTACACAATACCCTCACTCATTCACACAACCTCTTGTCAGTCAGACAAAGTGTGTGTGTGTTTTTTTCTGTTTGCATATGTGCGTTTCAATCATTCCACTAAAAGATGTTTCCCTTACCACGTTGGTGTCTTTTTCCACAATGCCATCATCAAAATCGGATTGGTCAGTAAAAGGGATGCAGTCTGATTGGATGAAAGCTCTGCACCGGTAGTGACAAGTGAACCTGCAGTCTGTCAAGGAAAGAGGAGTGTGTGTATGTGTATGAGAGAGAGAGAGAGAGAGAGAGAGAGAGAGAGAGAGAGAGAGAGAGAGAGAGAGAGAGAGAGAGAGAGAGAGAGAGAGAGAGAGAGAGAGAGAGAGAGAGAGAGAGAGAGCGAGAGAGAGAGAGAGAGAGAGAGAGAGAGAGAGAGAGAGAGAGAGAGAGAGAGAGAGAGAGAGAGAGAGACTGCGTGTGACCCAAGTTGCAGGTTTTGCCTGACCATATAAAAAGTTCACCAGTACTACCCTGTAGCGCGGCTGGAAACTGTACCATGGTCCACACACAAACTCTCCAACTGAAAAAATCACCCCCCGCTGCAAGCACATTGTTTTTTAAGTAAACTGTTCTCTCACATGCCATAAAGAGGTGCCAGTTTCCTGGCACAAAAAGGGCACCCTTCACCCACTTCAGACTCAACACGAGCCATCCATAGTGGCCACCGCTCGATGCAGCTCACTAGCTCAGCTCAGAGACAGAGAGAAAGAGCCCTCCACATGTCCTCTTAGCTCAGCTCAGAGAGAGCGCTCCACATGTCCTCTTAGCTCAGCTCAGACAGAGAAAAAGAGCCCTCCACATGTCCTCTTAGCTCAGCTCAGAGAGAGAGAGCCCTCCACACATCCTCTTAGCTCAGCTCAGAAAGAGAAAGAGAGCCCTCCACACGTCCTCTTAGCTCAGCTCAGAGAGAGAGAGCCCTCCACACATCCTCTTAGCTCAGCTCAGAGAGAAAGAGAGCCCTCCACACGTCCTCTTAGCTCAGCTCAGAGAGAGAGAGCCCTCCACACATCCTCTTAGCTCAGCTCAGCTCAGAGAGAAAGAGAGCCCTCCACACGTCCTCTTAGCTCAGCTCAGGAGCCCTCCACACGTCCTCTTAGCTCAGCTCAGAGAGAGCGAGCCCTCCACACACCGTCTTAGCTCAGCTCAGAGAGAGAGAGAGAGCCCTCTACACATCCTCTTAGGTCAGCTCAGAAAGAGAAAGCGAGACTCCTTTCTTTTAGCCACTCAGGGCATCAAAAGGGCTACTAAATATATACTTACACAATCAGAGATTCAGAGCATTAGCTATTTTACAAAAGAACCCATCTCAATACTCTGCTGCATAAAAAACACAACAACAAACAAATAACAAGCCCAAAAAAAAAGAAAACAAAAACATTTCCCAACTTTTTCCAATACTTACACCCTTAAACTAACAAGATTTGTACCTCCAGTTCCTTAACAAACTCAAGTCAGGTGTAAAACCCTAACCTGTACAAGAACTTAAGGCTTGCCCCACACACCAAACTACTTGAAACCCATTAAAATCATTTTGAAGCTGGGCAGGGGCATACTCCACACGGAGCCGTGCTTTCACACACTCCCTGAAAACCAACAGCGGGCCTGTGGGCCCACTCTCTTGAATTTTATTTTGCCTTGTCATCTGCACTGTCAGCTTTGGGCTAAACTGTACCCTGGCCCAAAAACAAATAAGAGAAAACTAAACTGAACCCCCAGCCTCCCACACAATTCCCTGGTTTGCACAAACAAGTCCTGCAATCCGAAAAAATGTGAGCAACTGTGAGGCGGGGCCTCGAAAAAACGGGCGTTACAGTTCAACCACGTTCAAACCACTGACTGAACTTATGGCCCCGCCTTGATGGGCAGAGTTGACATTTTGCATGTTCAGTTTTGGCAGGATTTTTGCGTGACCATGCGGAAATCATAATGTATACGGATTCAATGCCATTGCATTTGAATTATGTCACTCTTGTGCTGCAAAAGCATGAAAACCATATGTTAAATGGAAAATTGAATGATCATTTCATTTTTATCATAGATCACGCGATTATAATAAGAAACTACTAATGCAAATGTGGTTTTTCATTTTCATTTAACTTATGGCAGGGTTGTGTCGTAGAGGGTGAGAAAAATTTTATGTGAAATTAATTTAGCATTAACATTTCAAATTGTCACATAAAATGCTGCATTAGAGTTTTCCTTAGTTTGAATTTGTTTTTCTCTTATGCATTTCCGGTCCTTTGTTCTGGTTTTCGCTCTGTTCTCATTGAGACAGATTGCCTTTGTGATCATACTTCTACAGTGATCACTTTTAGAACACAAATTTTCCAATTGAACTCTATGAAAAAATAAGTCAGGAGAAACAACCCTTAAAGTGATCCATCCATATCTACTGCATATCTGGCAGCAGAGTGATGGTTTGAGGCTCGTTTGATACCTTAGACCCTTGATGACATACAGCCATTTAGCCAACCATGTGTTCCATACTGTTCCAGTGTAATTTACAGCTAAATATAGTCCCACCCCCCAATTCCCATAGCGATCCATTGATCCACGTTATAGAATCGCTTGTAAGAGTGCCAGAAAATAAAATATAGTCTTTTGATGTTGTTGGGTCACAGACATCAGGAAGTGATGGCATGCAAAGGATATGCGACCAAATATAAAAAATGTTAAAGTACAGTCAACTTTGTGTATGTAAACTTCTGACCCACTGGAATTGTGAGATAGTGAATTAAAAGTGAAATAATCTGTCTGTAAACAATTGTTTGAAAAATTACTTGTATCATGCACAAAGTAGATGTTCTAACTGACTTGCCAACATTATAGTTTGCTAACATAAAATCTGTGGAGTGGTTCAAAATTTGTTTTATTGACTTCAACCTAAGTGCATGTAAACGTTTGACAACAACTGTATATCATTGAAAACCCCTTGCCACCTATCCTGCCTGACATCTGTCTCCGTCAAGTGGCGAGCCTTCAAGCAAACAACACACACTGTTTTCTTGCCCTCAAAACGTCGCAGGTTTATAGAAGTTCAACAAAAAATGTTTTCAATCTATAAAAATGCCAAGTTATTCACGCATAGCCTAAAAGGACTGTCTGTAATTAATTATAACTTGCAAAAACTAGGCTTGCCGTTAAATGTAGCCTATTGATATTTTAATTAAACTAGCTCTATTCCAAAGCAATGCTACCCAATCTTTCCTAAATGATTTCATGTAACTTAGCCCGCCCTCGCTCCAAAATTTCAGGGTGTAGCTGTACAGATTTCTATTTCGTCACCGGGAGGAATACGTCAGCTGGATAAAGTTTCTGGCCAATGACAGACTGGACGTGCAGTACCTAACGTTTTACCACTAGAGACACTTTTGAGCCAGATTCTTTGGGTTTATGCTGTTTTGCGCTGACTACAGTAAAATGTTAACATTTGGACCAGAATCAATCAGTAACACTTAGAAAAAACCAAATGTATCAGTTCTTATCTAAAGTAAATGGTTTTAGTGCTTTGTTACCTTTTAACATAACGCTAAACGTTAAAGTGATATATAATATTGTATAGTCTCTTCTTGCGTCCCTTTTCAATATATTCCGGTCTGTTATTTTCTTTGATGTCTCAGATATTTTGAGGTACACGTAGCCAATTGATTAAGCCAAATTACGTTTATAATGGCACTTTCAATTTACATAATATAATTCTGACTGTTCTAGGGATCATAGATATAGAACCATATCTGGCAGCAGAGTGATGGTTTGAGGCTCGATTGATACCGAAGACCCTTAATGACTTACAGCCATTTCGCCAACCATGTGCTCCATACTATTCCTGTGTAATTTACAGCTTAATCTAGTCCCACCCCCCAATTCCCATAGAGATCCATTCAAATACAGAGAGGTTATAGTATCGATTGTAAGAGTACCTGAAAATAAAATATCTGGGGCTCTATCTTGGCGATCTTAGTGCTTTGTCTAAACGTATGGCGTAAAGTCCATTTCGGGCGTGTCCAAGTCCACTTTTGCTAGTTTTTCGGCGTGTTTTTTGAGCGCTAAGCACGGCGCAACGTGCAAATGGGCTGAACCTAGTCTCTTCAGTAATTATAGGTGTGTCTTGGATATGACATGCAATAAACCAATCAAAATGTCATATCCCATTCCCTTTAAAAGCCTGCTTTTCCACCTTGGCGGAATGCTTATAGGATGGCGAAACAGACATGCTCGTGCGCTTTTAGTGCGAGCAAAGAATAGGCTATATGGATCAATTGTATGATCAATATTATTCGGACTAACCATGATGAGTTCCCAGTAATTCCAGATGGTGGTGTTATTTTACAAAATATATGCGGTTAAAGTTTGTTAAAAGCACCTGCAACAGCTGAGAATAAGCTACCAATGGCTTCCGTCTCACCTGAGAAAATGTCAAATTAGCCTGCTTGTTTATTTACTAATAACATAAATACTGTTATTTTGCCTTAATGATGACACTAAATACAATAAAGCTGTCAGGTTGGCAATCCAGAGGTCCACGCATATTTTCCCTTGTTTTATAATGTCCTGCTTATGGAAATGTGACCAACGCGTTTTACTAGCAGCTTAATGCTTTAAAAACAAGTCCACTTTCCCAGGAAAACTGTGAAAAGTTCAATTTGAAGCAGGTGAAACAGACTTGCTCCTGCATGAAGTTAAAGCGCACATGCAGAGAATGGCATTAAACTGAATTGTGAATTAATTGTTCTCTTTAAAATTGTTTTGTTTAGTTATAGTAGGCCTATCACAGGTGAAATCAGCGGGGTTTTAATACGCTTAGAGTATGGAAGCCTGGTCACTTTAAAAAATATTCAAAAATTCAGTTAACATGGTAAAATTTATCTCAGTTTTTTTAACTGTAGGCTATCGGAAAAAAAACGCACAGCGAATCCTGGTGACTGTAGCCTAGACTATTTGAAAAACAATAAATGCAATATTCACTGGACAAGGCTGTAGGCCTAGATGAACAAAGCTGTATTGTAGCCTAATGACATGTGAAGCGCATTTTCAGAACTCGAATGTCCGTGTATTGCAGTGCGCGAGTTTTCCATTGAATTACAATTCAAGCATTAGTTGTAAATGACAATTTGCGCATTATGCTTGATATAGGTGTTATCAGCTCCTTTGTAACGGATAGCCATTGTCCCGTAACAGAAAATTGTCCCCCCCAGAAGATTACAGAAATTATTGGCAAATATAGGCTAAGTCATAGCTTGATCCAGGATATGCAAATAGTCTATACACGTAACCTTACACGTACCATCGCAAATCGCCTGGATGTTGATGGAGTGGGCTGAAAGCAATTTAATGCAGCATTCCCCTTCGCTGAGGGACAGGTGCGCTATGTGGTCTTTGACCAATGGACCCTTTTATTATTATGCATTTTTTGATATAGCCTACACAATAATAATATCTCACATTGTAATCTTGATATTTTTAGTCTTTATGCTTGTGCGCGCCCCTGTGTGTAACAGACAGGAGGGTGTACGCGCTTTGTGCACACACCTATGTACACGCACTTATATGCGCCGTTAAAATAACATGTAAACAACTGCGACATGACTTTAGACCAGGTTTTGGTGGTTTTAGCGCAAGCGATTTCTGCTGCCTCAAGATAGCAATACGCCAAAAATAATCCTGGTCACACCTCATCTTAAAACCAACACGCCCAGTTCACTTGCTATTGGCGCAACATTTCTTGGTATTTAACCGACGAAAGCACGAGGAGCTATAATGAACCCTGCGCCGGGTGTAAGATAGCAAAGCCACCTGCGTTTGGGTTAGCGCCGGGTGTAAGATAGGGCCCCAGGAGTCTTTTCATATCCTTTTATACCAAGTCATAATAGCATCACCTGCTTACCTGTGGAATGTTCCAAACAGGTGTTTTTTTTAACGTCTTTTTTTTGCCCCTGTCCCTACTTTTTTGGAACGTGTTGCAGGCATCAAATTCAGAATAAGCGTATATTTACAAAAATCAATAAAGTTGACAAGGTAAAAATGTTAAATATCTTTTCTTTGTACTATTTTCAATTAAATATATGTAAAAGTGAATTTACAAATCACTGCTTTTTGATTTTATGTGCATTTTACATACTGTCCCATTCACAACTTTTTTGGAATTGGGGTTTGAAATTTGGAATTCTGAAATGGATAATGATATGTTGCGCGGATACAGTTTGTGTACTTCACTTTTGAGTGCCACAAAGTTTAGACCCTTGAGGTCCTTTCTATCAGGGTGATAATCACAGTGAGCTGCAGTAGAAAAAACCAGTGAGTTCCCAGCGAAACTACCTGGATGGATAGATAGCACTCCAAGTATGTAGAAACATATCAAAATGTAATTTTTGGGTAAACTGCCCCTTTAAGTAATCCACTCAACTTCACTGTCTTATTCCGAAATCCTCTTTCAGCCAGCAGAGCATTACATATAGCATAAAGTCAATGTAATAATGTTTTAGTAGTAAAAAAGCACAATACATTTACCAGATATGTTTATATGTGCATGCATGTATATTGTGTGTGTGTGTGTGTGTGTGTGTGTGTGTTTGTGTATGTGTGCGTGAGAGCATCTTTGTACACTGCTTTAAAAAATTTAAGGAACACTTAATCATCACAGTATATCACCAAGTCAATTAAACCAAACCGGTCATGCTGGATGATGTTGCAGGCAGCATAACATTCGCCACGGTGTCTCCAGACTCTTTCACGTCTGTCACATGTGCTCAGTGTGAACCTGCTCTCATCTGTGAAGAGAACGGGGCGCCAATGGCGAACCTGCCAATTCTGGTGTTCTCTGGCAAATGCCAATCGAGCTGCACGATGCTGGGCTGTGAGCACAGGTCCCACTACAGGACGTTCGGGCCCTCATGCCACCCTCATGGAGTCAGTTTCTGACAGTTTGGTCAGAAACACGGACACGAGTAGCCCGCTGGAGGTTCCTGTTCCTCCTCGCACAAAGGAGCAGATAACGGTCCTGCCGCTGGGTTGTTGCCCTTCTATGGCCCTGTCCAGCTCTCCTTGTGTAATGGCCCATCTCCCGGTATCTCCTCCACGCTCTTGAGACCGTGCTGGGAATACCTTCTTGCGATGGCATGTATGGATGTGCCATCCTGGAGGTGCTGGACTACCTGTGCAACCTGAATGGGCTGCAGGTACCGCCTCATGCTACCAGGTTACAAGGGCACTAGCAAAATGGAAAACTAGAGAAAAATCAGTCAGGAAGAATAAGGAGAGAGAAATGGTCTGTGGCCACCACCTGCAAAACCATTTACTTTTTGGTGGTTGTCTTGCTGTTGCCTCTCCTGTCCATCTGTTGTCACTTTCATTTGCACCAAAGCAGGTGAAATTGATTCACAATCGTTTACGCTTCCTAACTGGACAGATCAATATCCCAGAAGTTTAATTGACTTGGTGTTATACTGTGTTGATTAAGTGTTCCCTTAATTTCTTTGAGCAGTGTATGTGTGTGTGACTGTGCGTATATGTGTGCTTTTATGTTTGTATATCTGTGTTTGTGCATGTGTACTGTGAGTTAGTGAGTAAGTGTACTTGGTATGTTTTACTCTATGTGTGACCTCATTAGCTAATTAATTTCACAGATAGACAGATGGCCAGACAGAGTGACATGGTCAGTACTCACATATGCAGCGTAGACTTTGTTTGTATAGGCCCCAGATGAAGTCTCCACACAGGTCACAGCAGGTCAGCTGGGTATGGCTGCAGGGCTGGAAACGGTGCCCCTCCCCTGTTCTGCCACTCAACAGAAGGTCCCCCAAAATTACAAGGCCCCCCTCCATCTTAACCACCTGAACCTTCCCTAGCTTCTCTTGAACCTTCCCACGGGACCGGTGGGGCACCGGCTGTGTGGTCAACTCTATGTGGTTGTCCAGGTTCAGGTTCTGTAGCTCAATCAGGTCCACCTGAGACATGCTAACCTACTGGGTCCTATCTGCACTGCCCTCGATCACACCAACACCCCCTGCCACAGCCTGATCTCTCCCACAGTCTCTGTCAACAGCAACATCACAGAACAGAAATGGGAAACAGAGAACATTTTACGAAATATGTTAGAAAATATAGGCTACTAATTGTACAACCATGAGGCCTACATCCAGCGCTGGACTGGTGTCAGCATCGTGTTGGCTAATCCCACGTTGCTGTGAGTGACCTAGGTCCATATCGTATCATAATATTATTTAAATTATTAGGCTAAGGGTTCCCTTGATAAGGTGTGTGAAAAGGCTGTATAACATACAACACCTGTAGCTCTACTGTGCTAAAATATATGCCTGCTTATGTATTAGCTTACAAGAAGAAGAAGAAAAAAAGTTTTAATTTCCAAAAACAGGCAACAAAGTTGTCTTATGTTTATTTTCAGACAGGTATGGTGGTAACTATTAGGATATATATGGTATGGATTACTGTTATTACTATCTGTAGGGTAGCTCTCCACCTACAGTAAGTTAAAATAGTTTGGTGCTTTACTTGTATACTTAAATTTTATGAAATCATTTGAAATTATACTTTTACTTCTAGCAGAGCCTTTTTTTACAATTACTTGTACTTCTACTTGAGTATAGAGATTGTGTACTACACGGGCACCTCTGATCATCAGGGAGTCAGGCAAGAGCGAGTGAGTACACTTGTCCACGACTCAGCTTTGTAGTGGTTTGGGGGAATAGTACAGTAGGTACGCATATTTATGGGGACCGCAAGTATGGTGTACTAGTGGGTGGTATCCGACCGATTGTGGTGGGCCGGTGTTGTGTCGAATTCTGTTCAGCCACAAAATCACGTTCCCCCTAGCGTTGCTGCGCAATTATTTCAGGAAATAGCGCAATGGGCGCGCAATCTGAAATCAGCTAGCTCCCAAAGAGTAATTTTGATGATTATGGCTTACAGCTAATTAGAATATTTTGCTTTAACATATTTTAAAAGTATCATATTTAATATTTGGTCGCATATCATTTGCATGCTGTTACTTCCTGAAGTCTGTGACCAATCAACATCAAAAGACTCTCAATATCTTATTTCCAGGTACTGTTACAAGCGATACTATAACCTCTCTGCATTTGAATGGATCTCTATGGGAATTGGGGGGTGAGACTAGATTTAGCTGTAAATTACGCCGGTACAGTATGGAACACATGACTGGCGAAATGGCTGTACATCATCAAGGGTCTAAGGTATCAAACAAGCCCCAAACCATCACTCTGCGGTCAGATATGGAGTAGATGTGGATGGATCCCTTTAAGGGTTGTTTCTCCTGACTTTTTTCCCCATAGAGTTCTATAGGAAAATGAGTCAGGAGAAATAACCCTTGCAGTGATCCATCCACATCTACTCCATATCTGGCAACAGAGTGATGGTTTGGGGCTTGTTTGATACCTTAGACCCTTGATGACTTACAGCCATTTAGCCAGCCATGTGTTCCATGCTATACCAGTGTAATTTACAGCTGAATCTAGTCTCACCCCCCAATTCCCATAGAGATCCATTCAAATGCAGAGAGGTTATAGTATCGCTTGTAACAGTACCTGGAAATATAATATCGAGAGTTTTTTTTTTGATGTTGGTGGGAGACTTCAGGGAAGTAACAGCATGCATGATATAGCGACCAAATATTAAATATGATACTTTAAAAATAAAAAAAAAAAAAAAATAAAAATTTTTTCTTTTTTCTTGAATTTTTTTTTTTTTTTTCATGTAAGCCATAAAATCATCATCAAAAAAAAATAAAAAAAAAAAATTGAAATATTATGATTATGTGTAATATAATATATATATATATCACTTTTTGATCTGAAAAAAAAAAAAAAAAAAAATATATTTTTTTTTTCACGATATTCTAATTTTTTGAGCTGCACCTGTACATAGACCTCAAAGGGGGCTTGAGCACCTGCCGTTTGGCCTCCTATAGAAAAGTGCTCTTTTTCAGTAAAAAAAAAATTATTTTTATTTTTATAAATAAATTCCTGTTTGCGCACAGCCTGCCCTGCCGAACAGATATATTGATTGAATCAAAATATCAGGTGCTCCCGGGCGATGCCCTCTACCCTCTCTCCCTCCTGGTTTCCTGCCGCAGCGGCAAGCACTGTGTGGGCACCGAGCCTTTCTATGGTGAAAGAACGCACGCACGCACGCAAAATTGCACGCATACGCATGCATAGGCACTCGATAGTCGTGAGTCAGTCAGTGTGATGAGTTACTTTGAGGCAGACATCAGGTATGTGGCCATACAAAGTATAAATATACTGTTCATTTTAGTTTTATATTGATATTAATGCGCTTTAGGAATTGCTTGACACTATTTGGCAAGTAGGGTCTATCTATGTTTGAACTATTTAGCAGCTCAAAATGTGCCAACTAGCTATCGTTAGCGTTGATACCTTTTGCTAGTAATGTGGGAATCAGTGGAATATGGTCAAATTCTTGTGTCCCATCCACTGAACTTAAAAGAACGGTCCCATCGCACCACAGCAGTTTTAATGTTGTCTTATTCTCTCGACAGCTAGTTGGCTAATGTAATTCATAACATGTGAGAATAATTTATTGAAATACACTTAAGCCGCTTATCGTAGCCTTCACAAACTGAGATTCACGCCAGTGGTACGAGCATTCCTCCTCGGGAGTGAGCTGATTTCAGATCGCGCGCCCATTACGCTATTTCCTGAAATAATTGCGCAGCAACGCTTGGGGGAACGTGATTTCGTGGGGGAACAGAATTCGACACAACACCTGTCTGGGCGAAAAATTCCAGGGCCGATTTTTTTCCCAGTCCAGCCCTGCCATTACGATTAAGCACTGGATCCATCTGATAAAAATCAGGACGGATGGCACTTTAATCCCGCTGCTTGAAAGCACAAAGCAACTGCCCCGGATAAACCCAAAACATGGTGTCAGAGATGAGTCGGATTAAGGAATAGAAGTAATCGCAGAAGAGTGACTAACGAATCAAGAACGACAGTGCAGTGTTTTTAAAACTGTCACACCATAATCACAGTCCGTCATTTCTTTCAGAACTCTTAAAATATAGCCTACACACGTATGGTGGTCTCTTAAAATGTCAGTCAGTTGAATTTCTCACTGAAACCAGGATCATATGAACTTGGTTCGCAAATCTAGAATAGCCTAAATTCTGCATGCTAATTATGACAGGTATTTCTAGACTATGTGTTAGGCAGGTTAGCTCGTTTAGTCCAAAGCATTAAGATGAGAGATGCGTTAGTGGGACAAAACTGAAAGCAGAAGTAATTTAACTGGACAGCATAGAATTAATCTCCATAGAAAATATTAGTTAAAAAAGTGAAGAGGTTTGATCTTACAGACACTGTATTCAACACTAGTAGGCTACCTGAATAGCTGATGCGTTGAAGTTATAGGCATAATTTGTTCATTATAATTGTAGCCTGAGGCTATAGGTTACGTTGTAGCCAAATTGTTGTTGATATTAATACCCTAAAAATCGAACGTTTGGTTTTTAAAAACCTTATTTAAATTATGTTTCAGTACTAGCCTAATAAATGATAGCCCAAGTGAGACCAAACAGATATGATCATTTATGTTCAATAATATTTTAGGCTGAACTAGGCTACATAAGCTATAGCCGAAGCCGATATCACATTCTGTTCTTCAGAACACAGCCACTCTTAAATAACGGTCCTGTAATAAACCTAACATCCAGTTAAATATCCAGTGTTAATTCAACTCTAACTGACTATGCTAGATGACGTAGGCTATGAGTCCAATGGGGACCATATTACGCTACTCGAGTTTATTAAACACTGAACATTTTACTGTAGCCTACGCATACCAACCTAAGGTTGAACATAGCCTATAGGCTACAATTAAATAGCCTCCGCTCACTTAATTATGGTCAATATAAATTGTAGCCTATATCACCAAAAGCATCATTGCATGTGTTTTTCTTGGTTAAACTTATATTTTAGCAAAAATATTATTTATCATATATTATTTTATTTTATAAGCTACAAGGTAGCCTAAAGATACAAACCTTTCCAAACGTCTATTTAGGTCACCAGTGGAAGGGCTTGCATAATGTAAAAGTTACGGTGGTGTCTTGAGCAAAAACATTATTTCCATGCGGCTGCACCGTGGGTGTTTAGCTACTATGTCCACTGTCCAGTTTTGTGAAAGAAAGGCACCACTTCTGCAAGTGAAAAAATACAGTTAAAAGTAAAAAAATAAATAAACATAAAAATAGGCTACTAGGCTTTTTCTGTTCTACATGTGCCTTCACTGTCCAGATGCCACAGTCTATAGCTTCCGTCAGGCTGTCGCGGCTCGTTGGAAAAGCAGCCAGTGCTTCACTCTTTCGGAATAGGTCCTGATGGGTGTTCTTAGCACACCGCCGGCCCCTTCCAATGGCCGTCCAGAAAAAAACAAGCAAGGTTCGGTCCACAATCGTTCTGTTTTCAACCGAGGGACGGTCAAGTAGTTGGAACAGTTTATGAACGATTCGTGCACTTTCTCCGCGCGTGCACGGCATGTC
The DNA here is from genome assembly GCA_022702515.1 of Ilyophis sp. 1 JC-2022. Taxonomy (NCBI): domain Eukaryota; kingdom Metazoa; phylum Chordata; class Actinopteri; order Anguilliformes; family Synaphobranchidae; genus Ilyophis; species Ilyophis sp. 1 JC-2022. The sequence continues at coordinate 21,509,559 of CM040396.1, read as the reverse complement.
GTAGATAAAGATAATCCTTCTGTTTACCTCCACGCACATTGCACAGACTCGACAGCATGTGCTGCAATTCTATGCATAGCGAATTACTTTAAAGAAAATGCCGCGCGTTTTAGTTAAATGGGTTTTGTTGATTAAATTGAAATCTGGCAACGAATTTGTCTCGGTAAAATACCCTTTCATGGCACCCTGGATTCCGTATCTGTCTGCTCACTGCTTTATTTACCCGACAGTTTCCCTAATCCCTAAATAAAAAGGCACAGGTAGGCTACGATGTAACTAAGTAAGTAGCTATATATAAGTAACCTATATATCAGTATGCTACTAAATACCTACCAATAATCAATAAATAGGCTAATCGATGTTCTATGCTGGGCAAATTAAATTATATTGTCCAAAAGTTATTGTTGCAAACACTAAGAATGAATATCTTACATGATAAATCAAATAGGCTGGAAAGTTTGAAGTTTCAAACTGAACTTAATATTTACTATACTCTCCCCTTCACTAACCTGTCATTTGATCATGCATTTTCTGTTATTTTCAAAATCCCACTTCGCAAAATCTGAGACACCGCTGCTTTTTCCCCCCGATTTAATTTAATTTAATTTATTTTCTGCCAGGATGATACGAAAATGAATAGGCTTGTTCTTCACTATTTCCGCTACTTAATAAAATATATGCTGGTCTCCACTGGTTCTGAAAGGAACAAGGGACATATATGCAGAAATATAACAAAGCAATTTATATCATAGGCTATGTATCATATGATATATCAGCTGGAGGCCTATTCGCCATTTGAGAGCTAATTTACATGTGTAAACACCCCTCTGTGCCGAACAGATTGAAAATACTGAACAGACACGGACTGCAGAGCTGTGCAGTGGAGTCCAACTTCTATGAAGTCGCAGTACTGATCTGGGGTTTGCAGTCAGTGTTCGCTCACATGGTTACTCCATTCTCTCTTCAGCATGCGACACACAACACTGCTCAGAGATGAGCACAAGGAGAGCGATGGGGAAGGAAAACAGTCCATTTGGTTAAGCACTGTTTTGTATGGCAGATAATTTTTCCTGAAATGTAAAATAATGTTAAATAATGAATAGGCATTGCTAATGAGAGGATGAAATGGCACCAAAAGTCAATTCATTCGAATAATTATATTGGCGCAGTACATTTATGCGCTATAAATTTCCATGTCCACCTTAAGTTTTATTACATCTACTGCATTAAATGAAGAACTTGAGATGGAATTTATTTTTATTGTCAATAGCCGGTAAATATTCTGGTGAATCAAACCTGTCTATTAAATACAGGAGAGTGAGGTGCTGTGACTGCATTGTCCATTAAAAAGTACATTTCCGTACCTTACCATTCCCTTCAAAGGAAATGGATAGACATAGCACAGCCCTAATACAATTTGCTTGGTTCAAAAAAACATTTTTCCTTGAATTTGAAAACTCATAATTTTGAGTACATGGTCACTGTTATGTGTGGTAGTAGTTAACACTGTAGGCTACTCTTTGATACAGGTGAGTTTGAAGTGGTAACAGTGTTCTGTAATTTAGGTGAGTTTGAGGTGGCAAATTCTGAGGTTAGAAATGTGTCAGGGGGATACAGGCTTAATATCCCTGCTATCAAAGCGTATTTTCCACAAAGAAAGAAGGAGCACCATTTTTTTATTAACCAAGGAAGAGAGGAATTGTGGGAAGGCTGTGGATAACACTGACTCTGTGTTGACACTGGCCTTTGGCATAGAGCCCTGAGTCACAAGACGAGGAACTATGTTGCTAGTTGAAAATAATTGTAATTGGTTCTGAATGCCCAATTTGGTTTTCTCTGCTGGTATCCCTAAATACTCCATTTGTTTTGTTTCCAAGCATTCAATGGAACCCAAGTTCCTATCCAGAAATCTCATGAATCACTGTCAATAATGTAAAACTAAGTTAAAATAAAATACATGTTTTTAACACCCCCACCCTCCCCATTCTCTCTCTCTAATATGTATTTACTTCATAAAATATTTCACCCTTTACCCTTTAATAAGATGACAATGACAGAAAGCTTCAGATGAGTTTAAAAAAAAAAATTTCACACACAAATATAAATAACTACAGATAGGGTTTTTGAGGAATTTTTAGGTAATTTGAGGAATTTATACTGTTAGCAATATTTTTTCATAAATCATAAGTATGTCTTTGGTTTTTTGTGTATTGGGCCTATTTGAGCGATCACTGCAAGTGCTTTGCACAAATGTTAAGGAGAAAACCATGAGTTTTAAGAAATGTCAACAAATATAACGTTTGCTGACCACAATGTGAACAAATTTATTTGTATGTTTTTTTTTTCAAATGCAGTTTGTTTAACAAAAGGCATATTCCTGCTTCGGTTAGACTGCCTAGGCTACCTTGCCTAATCTATCCGGAATGGTAGTGTCATGCGTGATCAGGCTCGACATGGACATTTTCCTAAATGTGTGAATAGGGAAAAGCACTACCTAACCCGAATAATTGAACCTGGCAATGTTCTGGATTCCATGTGTGAAAAGAGCGAAAATGTCACTGCTGATTGTCACTGCATTGTGAGATTTGATTGGCTAGTCCAGTGTTTGTGGGTACGGTTTTATCCAGTCTGAATCACTTCAGTGGTCTGAATCCACACATTTTTTTATAGGCTATATTGCTTCTAGCCCCTGGTTACACTGTTTTGTTGCCATAAACCTCTATGTAATGTACCACAATGGGACATTAGATATTAGATAGCTAGTCTGGTAAGAAAGTTTATTTCTGTGCCCAAAACCTGGGCACACTTAATTTCACTTCAATTTAATTAAATTTTACTTGTGTAGGCCTAGTGCTTTTACCGAGACACTGTCACAAAGAGACTTTACAAGAAAACAGGAAATATGAAAATTAAGGAATGACCAAGGCTTCGTTTCTCGTTACCGAACAATCTTAGAGGTAAAGACTGTTTTCAAAGTGCGATCTTGAAGACGTCTGTTTTTTTATGCCTTTCCCAAACTAACACTTAACCAGAGAATGCGTGCACGATGTAAGGTGGAATCTGAGGTTCTGAGAACCAAGTGCGACAGCTAAGGAATCTAAAAGTGTGCACCGTAGTGTATACCAATAAAGAGGACAGGTCCGCACATAGGAGGGAAATATATATATAAACAAAAATGGAGAATGGAAAACACTCCAGGCTAAAGCCTAAACAAACAACCCAAATAACAGGGCGAACTCGAGATCCTAGTGAAACGAGAATACCTCTCGCTTACAATATGAAAAAGCGAATAACACAGCGGTATCAATAACAAACGAAAAGCAGAAAGAAAAAAGAAAGAAGTCTCTCACTCTATACAGGAGAGCACAGGAGAGATAAACAAAGAGTAAATAAAGGCAATCTGTCTCAACGAGAACAGAAATGCAAACCAAAACGAGGGACTGATACTACAAAAGAGAAAACAAAATCCAACTAAGGAAACTGCAGCTAAAATGCAGCTAATACGTGAGTCCCTGGTAACTCTTAAGCAAGCTTAAAAGTGAAAAGGTCACTTAGAAAACTAAACCTTACTGGCTTCTAAGTCAATTGGCGAAGACAATATCAAAGCATCGGAAAGCGGAAATCCTGGGCTAAATATAGCCAGCAGGAAACTCAAAACAGGTGCGAGGGATAATGGCTACGCGAGAACAAAATATCGGAATGGAAGACGGAAAATCCAATAGAGTGCCCTGACGTCGCAAAACGAAAGAACGAACCACAGAAACAAACGGAGGCTGCCAAAAACCATGACACACAATACTTAAGTGTAGCCCATCTTTAGCACCGCTGTCTGCTTGAAAGGCGCTGAAAAGTCAGAGGGGGAACCGTTGTAGCCGAAACGGACCAGTGTACACGGACCACTGGTCACTACCACTAGGGGCGCTAGAGAGCAACGGACCAATGTACACAGACCACTGTTCACTACCAGTAGAGGTGCTAGACCTACTGGTCAGTGGACAGACTTAGTGGTCTGTGGACCAGGGGCTTGTTTCACTAAAGCGATTTGCGAGGATTTCCACTCGCAGATCGCAATTTCTTGTCAAAAGACGTTTCACAAAATGCATCATTCACAAATTACAAATAAAAGTGCGACGACTACAGGCCACTCGCACATACAATTCTTTCCTCGCAATTATGGCATTTCATTTGATGGGGCGGAGACGGAGGCACGCTCCAGGAAGAATCTTTTTTGAGATCGCTTCCACCATTTAGATAACTACGGAGATTAGTTGCTAGAAAGATACCACTTACAAAAACGTAGTAGCCTACTTAAAAGTTTATTTTTTAAAGTATACTTACTTAAGTAGCCTACATCACGTTTATTTTAAAGGAGATTATATTTTACATAGACAACTTAATTTTCAGTATTTATGTATTTCCTGGAACTAAACGTTAAGTATAGGCTACTACCATTAATGAACTGCTTATAAACTTGTAAGCTACTTGAAACCATGATCTGAATTGACTTCTGCAAAGTAAAATGCGTTGACTAGTGCGTGGGAAAAAACCAGGTGCGGGAACTTTAGTGATTACTACAGGGCGTGAGGAATGTAGGTGAGCTGGTGGGCTGGTGATGAGAGGGGAGAGACTGGGGCTGATCAGGGGGAGGAACCGGGAACTACCAGGGGAGCTACACCCAGCCTGCAAACGTAAGCAACTGAAAGTAAAGACACACAGGGTAAACACAAAACAAAAGGTGAACTAGAGGGAACAGCGGGATGTTACAATACCCCCCCTCAACGGGCGTTTCCTGGCGACCCATCGGCCTTGATCTTGTCAGGGTGTGCTCGGTGGAAGTCCCGGATGAGAGAGGGGTCAAGGATGAGCTGGCAAGAGATCCAACTCCTCTCCTTGGGACTGTAGCCTTCCCAGTCCACCAGGTATTGGAAACCGTGCCCCCGCTGGCGGATGTCCAAAATGCGCCGGACTATGTAGGCTGGAGCATTGTCGATGACTAGAGGTGACAGGTTTGAGTTGGGACACGTGAAAGACTGGATGGATCTTGAGGGCTGGAGGGAGCTTTAATCTGACAGCAGAAGGGTTAATGATAGAGTCAATTGTCCATTTTTTGGAGGTACCTTGGAGTGGAATGTCAGAAGTAGAGAGCCAGACCTGCTGTCCTGGAGTGTAATGGAGGGCTGCGGTGCTGTGACGGTCCGCTAGGCGCTGAGTGGTCCAAATCCAAATCCTCTTGCAGTGACGTAGGTGTACCTGCACTGAAGGGATAGAGACCTCCTCCTGGGCCGGGAACAGTGGCCGCTAATACCCCAGGGAACATTCAAAAGGAGAAAGACCGGTGGCAGAACTAGTTAGAGAATTATGAGTGTACTCAACCCAGTGTAACAGCTTGCTCTAGGAGGAGGGATTCCGGGCGGTGACGCAGCGCAGGGCTGCTCTCAGGTCTTAATTGGCCTTCTCGGTCTGGCTGTTCGTCTGGGGATAGTAGCCGGAGGACAGGCTGACGGAGGCCCCCAGGGCCTGGCAGAAGGATTTCCAGGGAAGTGAACTGGAGACCACGGTCAGATACCATGTCCGTAGGGATTCCTTGCAGACATACCACGTGGCACACCAGGAGCTCAGTGGTCATGGAGGCTGTAGGTAACTTAGGGAGAGAGATGAAATGGACCGTCTTGGAGAACCGGTCGACAATTGTCAGGATTACGGTGTTACCTTCAGAAGGCGGCAGTCCGGTGACAAAGGTGACCCCGATGTGGCTCCAAGGACAGCCCGGGACGGGTAGGGGATGGAGGAAACCGATGGAAGGCTGGTGGGAAGCCTTGCTCCTGGCAACAGACGGTACAGGCGAGCACGAATGCACGGACTTCAGCGTAAATCGCCGGCCACCAAAAACTCAGTTTTAAGAGGAACAGGGTGCGCTGGACTCCAGGATTGCAGGCCAGACGGGAGGAGTGCGCCCACTGCGGGACCTGAGAGCGAGAACAGAATCAGGGACGAAGAGTTAGGGTTAGCTCTGGGTTCAGGTAGGGGCCTCCTGGGCGGTCTTAATCAGACCCTCGATTTTCCAGGTTGCCACAGCCACCACACAGGAGGGAGAAAGGATGGTGTCAGGACTAGCAGGACTGGTCTCAGAGATAAACTGGCATGACAAAGCATCTGGTTTGATGTTGCGGGATCCGGATCTGTAAGTGAGAGCGAAGTTCAATCTTCTGAAGAAGAGTGCCTAACGAGCCTGACAAGAGTTAAGGCGTTTAGCAGGTTGCATATAAGCTAAGTTCTTGTGGTCGGTCCAAACTATGAACAGTTGTTCTGCTTCCTCCAGCCAATGTCTCCACTCTTCTAAGGTGAGTTTTACGGCCAGTAACTCACGGTTCCTGACGTCGTAATTGTGCTCGGCGGGGAACAGCCGGCAGGAGAAGAAGGCACAGGGATGGAGCTTCTGGTCTTCCGCCGAGCGCTGACACAGGATGGCACCGACCCCGGAATCTGACGCACCCACCTCCACAATGAACTGACGGGCCGGATCAGAGTGAACCAAGACAGGAACAGAGGTGAACCGGGTCTTGAGGTTCGTGAAGGTGGCGTCAGCTTCCGGGGTTCATGAGAATGAAATGGCAGAGGAGGTCAGTTTGGATATTCCGAGACGCCGACTGTTTATTATGAAATTATTCAACTTGGCTGTTTGCGAGAATTGCAACCAAATTACAGTCAACTATGAAACAATTAGGCCTAATATGCGATATTGCGATTGTGTTCAGATAGATTAGGCTATTAAAAATGACAGCAAATACTTCAAAATGACAGGTTAGGCTACTAAAAATTACAGCAAATATATTTAAAGTGGTGGCATTTTTATTTTAGAACCCAACAACAACAGTGAACAGAATAAATAGCCTACAATTGTGTATGATATAATAAATAAAGTACAGTTAAAATAAACACATGTAAATAACCCTATGGTGTCCAAATAAATAAACGACACAGGCTCCTGTACATCATATGCACACACTGACACACACAATACATATCTGGCTTGTTTGTCAAATTTGGCTGGCTATCTCTCTTATACAGTCTTCCATCCACTTAATATTAGCATAGATGAAATAGCTCTATACAAATATAATCACTCAATGTCTATTATTACCTGTAAGATCTAATGTGACAATCTATGATTGAAAAAACGAAGATGGGAAAGTCGTAAATAAACGTAACCTGTGATTGCAAACTAGCTTAAGAGAATATTAGCAATGAGTATCATTCAGATGATTTGGGTCTGAATAAAATATCAAGGCTAGTTTACAAACTTATTTTGCCTACTTTGTTACCAGCTAGGGTCTGCTGTCTGAAACAGCTTCCAATTCCAGCTCGCGCCGCTGAAAGAAAAAGATGCTGCTCAAAGGTGTACTGTATTAACCGGAAGTACCAAAATTGCAATTCCGACTCCAACTCCGACTCTTCAAACTGAACCTCCCCGGTCCACTGCTCATCCCTAATGTAGATCCCACAAAAAAGAGCGACAGTGAAACGCTCGCTCACGATGGAAAGGCAGTCGCAGGTCACGTTTGTAATTCACACACAGAAACGAGCTCATTTTGAATTGCGCGCTCTGTGAAACGGAGAACGATATCATTCGTTCTCGTTGGCGAAATGGACCTAGGGTTGGTCTGCACATGCGCACTTGCAAGGAAAACGACACGGTGACAGGAACGCCTTGGGGGAACTGAATTAGGCACACCACCGGTATTGTTATGTGACTATTATGATTTGGGGGATAAACGTAGCCTACTTGGATGGAGGATCATTAACGTGATGTAGCCTAGACATTTTGGCTACACTGCTCTCAATATCAATGTTAAATCAATCATACTGACATTCATAGATTGAACAGTTAAATGTTTAAGCTTTAAAAAAGAGCTCACGCTTAGTTACGATTCAGAATGGACATTTTAAGGCTCTCCAGAGCATTTAAAATATTAACCTATCAGAATTGGAGACGCACTTTCTTGTCCCGCCTACTTCATTTGCATGCAGTCCACTAGTTCACATGTTCAACGGTACATTGGGTTACTTGTTCACTAGTGAGCCTGTACGCTGCAACCCACACGTCAACTAGTGATGTTACAAAGAGTCCACTAGTTCACTAATTGACATATCCAACTAGGATATGTTTTCCTGACACGTTCACTAGTTCAAGGCTATTTTTCTAACTAGTTCCATTCCATTCTGAACATTTTGTGACTTTTAACCAACATGTTATAATAATAACTTTATTTGTATAGCACCTTTCATACAAAGAATGCAGCTCAAAGCGCTTCACACAAAATGACACATAAAAATAAAAATAAAAGAGAATAAAAGTAAGGCATAAGAAAATTTAAAACAGTAAAAATGTTGAGTTAAAATTCAATAGGAACAGGTAAAAGGAAAAATAAGACAATAAAAATGATAAGGGTAGTAATAAAATATTAAGGGAACATAAAAAATAGGAAACAAAATGATAAATAGTAAAATAAGAAGATAAAACAAATAAATCAATTAAAAGCTAGTTTAAAAGAGCTAATATAAGACAAATAAATCAATCAAAAGCTAGTTTAAAAAGGTATGTTTTGAGCTGCTTTTTAAAAGTGCCAACTGAGTCTGCTGTTCTAAGGTCCTGCGGGAGAGTGTTCCAGAGTTTCGGGGCATAATAGCAGAAAGCACTCTCACCGCTTTTTTTGCGATTTACCACAGGTAAGTTTAATAGGCCGGCTGTGGCGGATCTGAGAACTCGAGTTGGCACATAAAAAGACAGGAAGTCTGAAATGTACGAGGGTGCTAAACCATTGAGAGCTTTGTATACAAATAAAAGGACTTTAAAATCAATTCTAAAAGATACAGGGAGCCAGTGCAGTGCAGCTAAAACAGGAGTAATATGCTCTCTCTTCCTTGTTTTTGTTAAAAGTTATGCATTTTTGACACTTGTACACTGCCATGAACATGTTGTGCCCTATTCAGAACTAGTTGCAAACTGTGTATAACTATACTGCTCAAAAAATGAAGGGAACACTTAATCATCACAGTATAACACCAATTCAATTAAACCAAACCGGTCATGCTGGATGATGTTGCAGGCAGCATAACATTCGCCATGGCATCTCCAGCCTCTTTCACGTTTGTCACACGTGTTCAGTGTGAACCTGCTCTCATCTGTGAAGAGAACGGGGCACCAATGGTGAGCCTGCCAATTCTGGTGTTCTCTGGCAAATGCCAATCGAGCTGCATGGTGCTGGGCTGTGAGCACAGGTCCCACTACAGGACATTGGGCCCTCATGCCACCCTCATGGGGTCTTTTTCTGAGTTTGGTCAGAAACATGCACACGTGTAGCCCGCTGGAGGTCATTTTGTAGGGCTCTGGCAGTGCTTCTCCTGTTTCTCCTCGCACAAAGGAGCAGATACCGGCCCTGCCGCTGGGTTGTTGCCCTTCTACGGCCCTGTCCAGCTCTCCTTGTGTAATAGCCCATCTCCCGGTATCTCCTCCACGCTCTTGAGACTGTGCTGGGAGACACAGCAAACCTTCTTGCGACGGCACGTATGGATGTGCTATCCTGGAGGAGCTGGACTACCTGTGCAACCTGAATGGGCTGCAGGTACTGCCTCATGCTACCACCAGTGACAAGGGCACTCGCAAAATGCAAATGCAAAACCATTTACTTTTGGAGGTTGTCTTGCTGTTGCCTCTCCTGTCCATCTGTTGTCACTTAAGCAGGTGAAATTGATTCACAATCGTTTACGCTTCCTAACTGGACAGTTCGATATCCCAGAAATTTAATTGACTTGGTGTTATACTGTGTTGATTAAGTATTCCCTTAATTTCTTTGAGCAGTGTAGTTAGACCAATACCCTACGTGTTCCAATGCCCATTTTTTATATATAATTTTTATCTGCACTAGTTACCATTTTCTCTGTACTAGTTGCCCACTAGTGAACAAATATGCTCAACTAGTTAAGTAGTAAATTATGTTACATGTCAACTTGTTAACTAGTTAAGTAGTAAATTATGTTACATGTCAACTAGTGAAGTGGACACTGCTAAAACGTCTGAACAGTGAGTGTACTGAGTTGAATCTGTATACCAGTGTTGCTGTCTGTTAATAATTGCTATAAGCTTTATTTATTATTATTATTATTTTGTTGTTGTTTGTTTTGTAGCAATTTGATGCTCTGTCTGTTTCTCTGTTTGCTGTATTTGCCTTTGTAAAACACTTTGAGATTTTCTCTGTAAAATTAAAAGCGCTATATAAAATGCACTAGGGCTAGGCCACGGACCATTAAGTCCATTGTTCCGTTGCTCGTTAGCGCCTCTACTGGTAGTGACCAGTGGTCCGTGTACACTGGTCCGTTTCGACTACAGCTGCTGCTCTGAAAAGTTAAATGATTCTATTTGATAACTTATAGGACTGCTTACGAGGCATGAAATGCAGTTAATGGCTCAGTAACTAAACGGAAATGAATAAAACACAATATAAGCATTTAGACTATGCTTAGAACAACATAGATACCAAACTATTTGTCTTATTTAGGCTACTTTTGAAATAAATAAAAACGTGAATAGCAATATATTTGTAAGAATTGACGCATCAACCGCATAGTCTAATATTGAATGAGCTTCAACAATGTGGTTTAATGTGAATGTGTTATTTTTTATAATCTGCTGTCTGATATGGAAACATGAAATAAACGTGTCAATAACCTCCGTGTCAATAATTTCTCTTTTTTAACATTTTCATTTTTCTCACTCAATATACATATTGTGTTATTATCGACATTATATACATAATTTGGTGATAAAAAACATGCAAAATATATCCAAATAAGGAACTGTAAGACACTGTTGAAGGCACAGCCCAAATGGGACTGCAAAATGACGGTGGATTTTAAACCAAACTGTAAACACGAATGAAAGGCAGCTGCTTCTGTTGTAGCCTGTCTTGTGCCACGATACATATAATTGTATAAATTCAAGATTTCCAGCCCAAGGCAGTATTATAGATGAACGAAGACATTTACTGCCACGTGGTTCCCTCCTAGCTATGGGCGTGACAGACTTTACAAGTGAGTTCTGATTGGACCGATATGTTCCTGTAGGCTGTAAATTCACTGTAAATTGTACAGTGTTGCCAGGTGTGACTCTTTAAACCAATTTTGCCAGCATCCAGACTTTGAACTGACTTGTGAGACTGAAAAGGCAATTGGGATTTGAAAAGGTCCTTTTTGGCACAGAGCACTATTGGCCATTCCGAGCTTCCTTCCGCAGTTCCATTCAGGCTTTTACCCAGCCCCTTTCAAGCGATGTTATTTCGCTAGTGAAACGTCAGCAGCCTGGCATATCCGCTCGAAGAGATAAGGTTAGTTTAATTGTTAATATTTGCTTGACTATGAACCTTTAATTTATTTACAAAGTATGTTACGGTGCTCCTGCTACGTGTTTTCCACGCTAGTCACCGTCTTCAACACCACCATGATCGTGACCACAGAAACGAGTTCTTTTATCGTGACAGTTAATTTTTTTATGGCTGCGATGTTTCACGTACAATAAATGGAGTTGCTTTATTACGTTATGACTCCGCACTATTTAGTTTCTTAGGGTTTGGATATCTTTATCTACAGGCGCCATCGTGCGGCGAAGGATTCCTCGACCGGGTTCACACGGGGTGACCCAGATCTTCAGCTCTTGTTGCAGCTATTGTTTTCTAAAGCTAGCAGGCAAGGTGCACGAGGAAAGAAGCGACCAAATGGCTCATGTTCTGGAAACAGAACCCAGGATTTATGACTATCTGCGAGTGACGTGTGGAGTGGCGGTCCACGTACTGTGTCTGTCTTTCACAGTGTTCATCGCGGCGCTGGCCAGACCCGGCAGCAGTGAGTAGCATATCTCAATGTATCGTACCCACAGTTTTGGGATAGTACCATTTGCCCCACAGCTCCTCATGTATCCGACACCAGTCTATTTTAAAGAGTGCTGTCGTTAAGGCAAAGAAATGCTGTTAATGTAATGATCTGTTTTCCAGGTTTGTTTTCTTGGCATCCCTTCCTGATGACGTTGGCGGTAAGCATCCTGCTTTACGTTCGGAGACTGCTATAAATGATGAAAGCGTGTGGATTAGAGGGCCACACTGTGTCATGGGAGCAAAGTTTCTTGAGTTTTACCTGCTGAAGGGAAACGCTATATTTTCTTTTGTAAGCCCTTTTTGAAGGAAGAGAAATAAGTGAAGATGATGCAATGCTTAAGGAGAGCATTCGTGTTTGTGATGTCATCTGTGTCCCATTTTCTCCTCTACTCTTCTCCCCACTATATTTATTCATCCACCTAATCTCTTCCCTTTTCTGCTTTGCTCTCCTCCCTCCATGCCCCCCCACACACATTTTCTCCTCACCTTTGCCCTCCTCCCTTCGTTTCCTCCCCAGTTTTCTTTCTTCATGACAGAGGCAATACTCCTCTTCTCCCCACACTCCTCTCCCATTCAGAAGTTCCCACACAAGAGCAAGGCCCGCTACCACTGGATCCTGCAGTGCCTGTGCGCCATCTGTGCTGGGCTGGGACTGTCTGCCATCTTCTATAACAAGCACCTGAACAGCAAACCGCATTTCTCCACTTGGCACGGGCTAGTCGGGCTGGTCACGGTATGCGGCTTGGCAGCGCAGTCTGCTGGGGGCTTGCCGCTGCTGTATCACCGGCTGGTGAAAGGCTGGTCCCTGGCCCGGCTGAAACGCTACCACGCGACGTCCGGCCTGCTGGCATACCTGCTGGGCAGCAGCAGCCTAATCTTGGGCATGTGCTCTCTGTGGTTCACAGCATCGGTGCACGGGGCCGGTTGGTACCTGGCTGCAGCGTGCCCGGTGCTCAGTGCCCTGCTCATCATGAGCCAGGTTACCAATGCATACTTGGCCAAAAGAGCCCTCCGCCCGTAACTGCACTGCCCCCTTGTCCCTTCCGACATCACTGCTGTACTTACCCATTTTTTGTGACATAAGTGCATTTCCAGTTTAGATTTTTTACTTTGCATTTTTTATTCACAATCTGCTACAGTGGTGTTTTTTTTAACAAGGATGCAAAGTGACTTTACATTCCACTCTGCAGTTACGGCGTGGCTGTCTTACAAGACGGCTCATAAGGACTGTGTTATTGCATTGTGGGTCCTGATGTCCATAACCAAAACAAGTATGAGGTTTAAGATGTAAATGTTTACAACTAAAACAATGAAGTCTATATCTTTTAGCAAACAAACAAAATGCTGGAAAAACGTTGCAAAGAATTAGGGAACTATAATATTCGATTTTTTGGGGATTAAGAATTGCATTATGAGGTGCCAAAGAGGTAAGTTGAGTGTGACATCAAAACCAAAACTTCTTTCCTGACTGCAGAGTGGTTTTCATATGAATTGTATATGTAATTGCACACACAGGTGAATCTGAAGCAATAATAACCTACGTGAACAAACATTGTTATTAGAAGGAAATGGCATAAAGTGCAAAGTAGCTCATTTAATTCATTTTAGTTTGTAAAATATTAATCAAGTTGAACATTTCTGTATTGACAAGAAAGTGTTGAAAAGGAACAAATAACATTGTACAAATAGGTATTAATGAAATATATTTTTCTACCATTTTATTAAAGACACTGAATATTGTTTGGCCTCGTGTATGTACATTTGCCCAGTATTTAATTGAAAATAGATTAGAATTATCAATTTATTTCTGCAATGCATGCAAATATATTTGTTATCTGTGTGTTCTGTAGGCTTGTGATGTACGGATTCTTCAGGTGTGCACACAGCTGCTTGTGCAGTGATGGAGCGACTTGGTTTCCTGTGTAATTCACCCAATTCTTGCTCCTCACCACCAGGGCTGCGTCCCAACATTCTTCACTCCCCACCTCCCTTCGTCCACTCTCCCACTCCTCTCCTACCCGGAAGTATGCAAAACTGTCTGAACGTTTCAAGTACAAGTATTTGCACGTACAGTATACAATGTACCTGACGTTGCGGTTTGCGTCGAGACATTAATTAATATGTAACCATTAATAGGTAATTAAGATGTAATCAGCGACATTAGATTAAAACACAAAAATCAGTTTCCGGGGCAAGGAGTAGAGGAGGTGGTAGTGGAGGAAGGGAGGGTGCATTTTTTCAGTATTGGGACGCAGCCCTACTCTACCAGACTCCTGCTTCTCACCACCTAGGCTGCATTCGGATTGTCCAAAAAATAGGTTTTCTCTGTTTTCCTTTCCTTGAAACTTTTCCTTGACCTCGCTAGAAAACGTCACGGGGGTCAAGGAAAGGATGGAAGGAAAGATTGCCAAGGAATCTAGCGTTTACTAGGCGCATCGTTGCCGTCTGTATTTCACTTGAACCGTCCGTTTTATTTTGGTAAAATCTAACCCCTTAATAAATTTGGTGTATCGTCTGATTGTGTCATTGTTTACTTTATAAGCCAATGCTAACCAACAATACTAGCTACTCGCATTTAGATTTCTGGCATTTCTCTGAATATTTCCGCTCGTCCGTTGTTTGCATTCGGTAATTTGGTAGGTCCCGGAAAACGGATGCTTATGATGTAAACATTGGCGGAGTTGCATTGTGGGGCGCAAATACTACTTTCTTTCTGAAAAGGATAGCATCCTTGGTGGAAGGACGGGTTAAGAATGGTTAGGAATCGTGAAGCTCCTTTCCTTCTCAATATAAAGAACTTGAACGATGCTTAGCATGGCTGCCCGGGAAATATTTCCAGGTCATGCCATTGAAAGGATCATTCCTTGCTTGAATTTAACTATTGGAATGCAGCCCTAGTCTAGTGGTGGGCATAAGTACATATATAAACACTCTTAAATCACAGAATACTATGTGGAAGCAAGTTTATTTATGATTAAATAACAATCAATACAATGCCATTTTATGCTGACAACTTTCTCAGCGGATAGGGCATACAGCGGTGATGTCACTGACCAAACAAGGCCATTGGCCAGGATTTATACACTTTGGGCAGATGCACATTCTTCATCTCACCAGATTACCAGGACTGAGGTGGACAGCTTGTTATTGCAAAATCCTTCACAATGTACAACAGTAAAAAATACAAATGAATAAATATGCACAATAAATAATTTTTAAAAATCATACAATAAAATAACACGGGTAAACATTGTCACTAAAAAAACACTTCTAATGAAAGCATTACAACGTCATCAATATGTCAACAGAGCTTTACGTATGTTGGGAGTGTGCTTCCTGTTTCCTGTGTGTGGAACCATGTTTGCTCCTGTCTTCTCTTAATTCACCCCAGTTTGCCTGAAAGCTCTCCTCCCATGTAAGAAAGGAATGTTCTACAAGAAGAGACTTCCCACACCAGTCCATCTGTAAGAGTGTGAGCAAGAGAGATGGAGGGAACTGAACTGTTTTGCTATATAAATGACTCAGGGCCATGTGACCCATTCAGTTGTAGTCGGAGCCAATGGCCAGTAAAAGGGTATAAGCCACATTTTACCATATCAGCAGGAAGTATAGTATAAAAGGAGAGGAGTGGCAGTGTCGATGGCAGTGCAATATAATGGTTAAAATAATCTGTAAGTCTCAGTCTCTGGATAAGAGTACCTGCTAAATGCTATAATGTAATGAATGGAGGGGGTGGGGTCTAGGAGTGGCAGATGGACAGAATAGGACTGAAGGGGGTGGGGTTTAGCAGTGACCATTTTACAGGAGAGGACTGTAGTGGGTGGGGTTGAGGAATGACAGTTTTGACAAAAGAGTAATGGAGGGGGGTTCTCATCCTTGTAGCTAGCTAGTTAGTGTTACTAAAGGGAAGCTCTCATCAGACCAGACACTTCTACACAAAATAC
This sequence comes from Ilyophis sp. 1 JC-2022, assembly GCA_022702515.1. Lineage (NCBI taxonomy): Eukaryota > Metazoa > Chordata > Actinopteri > Anguilliformes > Synaphobranchidae > Ilyophis > Ilyophis sp. 1 JC-2022. Next base: position 21,493,691 of record CM040396.1, on the reverse strand, counting down.
ACTCAGTGGTTCTGGTAAAGGTCAAGATTTGTTGTGCATAAGGTGCATGTGAGGAATGTTTCATACCAGTCACATGACCTTCCAAAGCAGCTAACACAATGCACTACAGGCTTGACTCAACAAAGTATGGGGGGGGTTGCAACCTTTCTGTTCAGCTGGCCAAACTCTCCTCTACGTCTACGGGATCAAAGTTTAGAGTACTGACACTTTCCCAGAGGGAGGATTCCCTGCAGGCCCAATGATAGCTGGCAATGGAGTATGTTGGGGCAGTTTTGAAAAGTGTCTGAAAACTGCATCAAATGCTAAAATCTAACAAAACAGTACTCATTCTCTTTCATGTGCTCTCTCATGTCCAGCTTGCGTTATGGTAACTTTTTTAAGTGAGATGTTCAGCATCAGCTCATGTCTTTGTGCCAGGCACCACTGCACATATATCCCACTGCACCCTCAGGGTGTGTAAGCATGGGCATGGGATGTGGGTGGGACTTGCGTGTGCGCGAAGGCGTGGTTTCTTAAGACAAATCTCAATTAGTCTCAATTAGTTTTGTGTCACAAGCTCCTTCTCTCTGTACCCACCTACTGATCCAGGAAGTGCTTCTTATTGTCCTGTCACCTCAATGACATCGTCATCCGAACTGCTGCCTCCGTCTTGCCCCAACATCCCCTGCAGGGATGGGGGGAGGTGCGAGAGGAGGCTGGAGGACGGTGAAGCCGCAGAGGAGAGAAGCGGGTTGGGGTACACCAAAGACTGGCCGTAGGACAGGGGGAACCCTGCTGGGAGCACGAGCGGGGGCATGGCCAGTGAGCTCAGGGTGGGGCCAGTGGCTGCCATTGCAGAAGAGGCAGAGGAGGAAGAGGAGGAAGAGGCGGCAGAGGAAACTGCTGCAGTACCAAAGGGGTCAGGGGTCACAGGGAACACCAACCGCGGGTCTCCTAGTTGTCCCTGTGGCGGGAAGAAGGGGGAGGCACCCATGAGCATAGAGCCCAGGAGGGTGGGCCCGAGAGGACTGAGGCCAACGCTCAGCGGGAAGCTGGGAAAGGGGGTGCCGGTATTGGTAGGGGGTGCAGTAGGACGCTTGGCAGAGGGCGATCTGCAGAGGTGTTCCTTGGATGGGCGCTTGGCGGAGCGGAGGTCCAGAGCCACGCCCAGGCTGGGAAGGGCGTCTGGGCCAGTCTGTGCACTGCTTCCGGCCCCACCTCCCTCTGTGTCCAGTCCCTGTACTGATCCCGCCTCTGCTGCCGCGGCGAATCTGCGCAGCTCCTGCTCTGGGCTGTTCGGCGAAAGTGGACGTAGCTCGTCGCCCAGGGGCACACGCTTCTGTTCTGCACGCAAATGTGAAGACAGCCAAGCTGGGAAAGAAAAATATGACACTCACTACCCAACACTCAAACCTGTACCTTCAATGCGCTCTAACCACAGCTTCACACCAGGGTTGGGGTCAATTCGCTTTAATTTCAGTCAATCCAGGAAATTAATTGAAATTCAATGAATTACTTGAAAATGCCTATGATGCATTTCCTGAGCAGACTGAATTGAACTAGAATTGACCCCAACTCTGTTCCACATGCCTAGAGTCCAGTGCTGCCCTCCAGCAGTCTGATCCCTACTCTGGCCTGATTAGCTTAATGAATGGTGGTACCTCTGGAGGTGGCCAGAGTCTCCTCTCCTGCTCTACTTTTGTTGGTCCGGAAGGCAAAGATCCTCCCATCACTGGTTCTGATGTAGGTTCCTAAGCAGAGGAAAAGTCTGTAGGCGTTAGTTAGCTCTCACAAACAGCAGCACAGGAGTAGGGCCCATCCAACAATGACACACTCAATATAAAATGCATCTGTCCTGGGATTCTGAACAGCAGAAGGTTTAGCTCGATATGGAGACTGTAAAGCAGAATGTTTAGCTGTATAGGGATACTGAACAGCAGGAGTTAGCTGAATTGGGAGGTAGTTGGTTTACATACCCTTGGAACCTTTGATGACATGGACACTCTCTCCAGCACTGATTCGGGCCTGAACGTCTGTGGTGCTGGTAGATCCTGGAATCACAATGTCTGGGAATCGAACAACAACAATATTAGAGCAACATCAAAAAAGGCAAGAGGCCTGGCAAGATCAGCATGGGTTGCTATGACTACACCATATAAACCTGTGGGACACATGTTGGTTGCCACTTTACCGGTGGTGGTGACGACCTTCTGCACATAAACCCCTGCCTTCTGCAAGTAGCTGACAGGTAAGCCCACACCTGCGCTGGAGCTGGCAGCCATGGAGGGGCCGTGGGTCAAGGGCACCTGGCGGGGCATCATGGGAATGGGTGTGGCCTGGACAGGGCGGACGCTGGCCACTGGCTTCTCATCTGGCCGTGGTAGGAGGCGGCTGGCAAAGGGGTACAGGTGAAGGAGTGGAGGAGGAGTCAGTCAGGGCCCCGCCCATGTGCAGGGGGAACAGGACAGGGTCATGTGTAAGGATCAAGGATAAAGCTTGAGGTAAAACACAGATATTATTACAGACTACGCAGATGGTCAACTCCATTGATGCTTAAACATTCCAATGTGATGTATCTTCTTAATCTTTTGAGCAAGTACAATACAGTTTCAATTGACATTCTGTAATCTCCTGTTGCAAACCAGAGTCTGCATCGGCTAGAAATTAGGCCTGAGCCCGCCTAATCCCAACGTCTTTATGGGCCGACCCAAACCAGCCCAACAAGTATGTATGTTCGATTGCTGCTGATGGCACACCTGTGTCCGCAAAGGGATTGGCGTACGGACAGACACATGAAGCATGTTGAGGTCTGACAGACACATGAAGCATGTTGAGGTCTGACAGACACATGAAGCATGTTGAGGTCTTAAAGCGAAAGCCGGCGAAACACTGTGAATGACGTCAAATGCCAATGAGTGGTTCCAAATGGAGCTATGCTGGTTTTTGGACCTTTTGCTTTGCTTATGATGCACCCTGCTGATTAAGGTGCCTGTTCATACTTGATTCCAGCAGCGAGCTCATCCCTCGCCCACCATGTGATGCGGGATAGCCAAACGTGGTCAAAACGAATCCACCCAAAAGGCCCGATACCCAACCCAATCACAGCATAACTTTCCGGCCCAGTGGTTAAGATGGAGACCTCTAAACCAGAGACTTCTGTTAAGAACCACATTCTATGCCTGGATTCTTTAGAAGATACTATCAAATCTACCTTCTTAAACTTAACTGGACTCTCCTTTTTCCTTTTTTCCGCAATTATGTATATTGGATTTTGCAGCACCTAC